>JAYJMJ010000375.1:3905649-3932461 GCA_036873875.1 Laminaria ephemera
CAACCCAACCCAACCCAACCCAACCCAACCCAACCCAACCCAACCCAACCCAACCCAACCCAACTCAACCCAACCCACCTTTTTGAGGCTTGCGCTGATGACGGATGACTGCTCGCCCGACTCCACTGCGGCGATGGTGCCCGCGTCGGCTTGGATGCAGTACGGTAGGTCCAAGACAGACCCACTGTGGCAAGAGTCAATTACCACGGTAAGGGTAACTCCCTCTGGAAGCGCTTTCACCAGCTGCAGGACAGTTCACACCAATAAATTGTTAAATATAAAATATGTTTTGTTCGTACGAGGTGCACGACATGCGATGAACGAAAGGGACGGGGGGGGGGGTGGGGGCAGGGGACATAGAGTGGTTGTTAGAGAATTGGTGAGGGAGAGCAGGTGAACGTTTTGTTTCACAAATGCAGGATGCACGGAGATGGATCTCATGTGTTCCGATTATCCTCACTTCAGGTGCTCCATTCCTCACCTAAAAGTCGATTTCGACAAATTGTGTTGACTTAATATCGATGGACAATCCCATGGGCTAGGCGTTCAACAAGTAAACTGAGAAACACAAATGGGGCTCCAAATATGTTTTGTAGTTTCTCAGATGAGAAGTCCGTCATACAGAAACCGTGTGGCCTAAAAACTGCGATATCTACCGTAGCACTCATCGCAGGAAGTTGCTGGATCGTCCGAAAGTACGTCGAATTCCGCTTAAAATACTCTTGTGAGGCTAGAAAAGCACGAGACCACCGAGGTGATTATGTTTCTTTTGAATGCTAAAAGGGCACGAGACTAACAATACGTGTGACCTATCATTTTGACGCACGCCACGATAAGAATGGAGCCTACTGTTTCTGAGGCTCTTTTCTTCCGGTGCTCTACACCTCCCCGAAACAATTGTTTGGAGGAAAATGGCAGATGCAACCCGATGAACAATCCCATGGCCAACGCAAACAATAGTAAAACACAACGGTATTCCGACGATACCGTGTAGTTCACCAGGTAAGAAGCCCCGTAGTCATGAAGACTGTGGCCCAACAGTGCAACCTCAATCATAGCACATGTCTTGAAGGTTAACAAGGCGATTCTCCCATGGTACAGTAGGGGTTACACGTTGTGCCTCCATATCCCCTGACCGTTTGGGCTCCTCGAGTGAGCAACTACCGGTTTGTATGATAATTTTACTCCAGTAGTAATCTCCAAATGCGGCGGTACTAGTAAGGCGGTATCTCTAAGTAAGTCGGTCAAAATCGCCTGGCACTACTAAAGCCGCAATACAACAGTGGCCACGATATTCACGGCCGGTCCCTCAATAGAGCGGTCAATTGCCCCATTGGGGGCAGTTGAAGTCTCCACATCCATACAGGAACTCTCGACCTGTAGCTAGCAAACCCAATACCGTAAACCTCTATCCGCCCTATTAGCGAATAAGGAGGTTGCCCGTAATATGGCATTCACAGGGCTTTCGCACTACACCGCCTAACTCGGGGGTCACCACTGTTGTATACGTGGTATTCACGTTAGGATTAATAATATCGAACGGAAATGTTGGTCGGGTTGCGCGAACAAACTTCGTTCAAGTCATGCTTAATGTGAAGATGTTGATATTGATACTTAGCTCCTCATGTGAGTAGCTCAGGAACCGAAGCACCCACCACTCGTACCATGTCATTGTCCAGTCGTCAGACAGAGGGGACCAAGGCGATGCTAGGTGCAGCACGTTATGGCCGAAACAATTGCTGAATGACGGGGCTCATGTGCCTCATATCATCGGAATGCCATTCTTATTTTACAATATGATTGTATGTACACCTAGACGCGTGCTACAACAGAGGTAGCACTTTTTTGGCGTTTTTGTTTCTGAATGACAGGGCTCCTTAACCCAAAATCGTCGGAATGACATTCTTGTTTTGCGATATGATTTTTTTGTATACCTAGGCCATGGGATTGTTCATTGGGTTGCACTTTCAATCTTCTCAAAATTAGTTTTTGAGTGAGGTCTAGAGCTCATTAAGCGAGGAGCCCGAGAATAAGAATGGTGCACCTCTATCGCAGCATGTGTCCCTAGGCCACGGGATTGTCGATCGGGTTGTACATTGTTTGATAACTTTCGTATTTGATAGACGCGTTCTACAATAGAGGTGGCACGTTTTTGGCTGAAACGATTTCTGAATGACAGGGCTCCTTCACCCCAAACCGTCGGAATTTCATTCTTTTTTTGCAATATGTTTCGTTGTATACATAGGCCATGGGATTTTGTTTTGTCGGGTAGCACTTTTATTTTTCCCCAAATCAGTTTTTTTGGTTTTTGGGAGAGGTACGGAACTCCTCAGGTGAGAGAGCCTCAGAAAAACAATGATATCATTCACCTCTACCGTAGCATGCGTCGCTATTAATAGTGGTGTAAAGTGGTGTAAAGTGGTGTAAATATCCTCAAGTCAGGAACCTCAGAAACGTTAGGGTGCACCTCTACCGCCGCATGCGTCCAGTCAGGGTGACCCACCTCCTCGAAAATCTCGTCGTCGGTAATCTGCCCCGCCTCCATGTAGTCCACTGGAATCAGGGTTTCGTCCATGCCGTCTGCCTCGTCGCCAGATGTGTCCTCCACGGATCCGCCATGGCCTGCCCGACGTCCAAAAACCAACAGGAAAAAACAACAGCGTGTTGTCCCCAGGATTTTCAGCGAAATGTCGACCGTATTCAACCAACCAAAAAAAGGAAAACATAAACCATCGAAATAAAGATCTGTCGTCCCCGGAATTTCGAAAGCTAAATAAGTATGAACCAACCCCCCAAGTAAAATCTGGTCCACCTCTCCACACGCACACACAACACTAACTCATTTTTGTCCTGCACTGTTGGTAGAGAGACATACTGAATACAAGCTTCCACGTCGGGATGTGGTTGGCTTTTGACATCCCGGCAGTGTCGCAAGCTGCAAAGAAGGAAAAACGTCTTGAACCACGCAAAAGAAAAACTAATTAGACACCGCGCAAGGAATACGGCAAGCAACACCGACCAGCCCAAACGAGTATAAATTTTAGTCTATTCATGGCCCCAGTTCCAAGTAATTTGTCCCCAACATTAGAGTGCAGTCCTTAATGGGGTAGGGGAACGAATGTAATATTAGTCGCGGATGCCGTATTCATACTGTCGATGCACACACATGTATAAAAGTATCCCACTTTCGATCTACAGTAAACGTCCCTCTATAACGCCGGTTGAATAGTGCTGGTTGCCCGCTATAGTGCCGGTGAAATCGTCGGGCACAGATGAGAACAACAAGTAGTGGTATTATGCCGGGTAGTGTCGGTTGCCAATAAAATGCGCCGATGTTTACGGCTGGCACTAACGGCACTATAGAGGGATCACTATAATACGGTATCATCATATGAACCCGTAGTACGCGCGATCGAAGTATCATTGCTCGTTTGGTCTGAACAGCAAATGACGGCTTCATGTTGTAGAGGGATTTGCACAAACCTCCGAGGCGTTTCTATGGAACCTGTTGTGGCGAGTTGAATTGAGCACAAAGGTGCTTCTTTTGCTTGATTATAAAGAACAATCATATCCCACTAATCTTGCACACACATGAGTTTCGACGAATTTCTTCAATCTCACAGAATTATATTTTATTCTTTTTTATATCCCACACAGCTTGCAAATGTGAGTTCCGACGAATTCCTCGATCTCACAGCTGATGTTTACCAGGATGTTATAGGTTGTAATAAATATATCGAGCGTGTTTTGTCCTCCAGCTGACAGTGTAGGGTTGTACCCCGTTGGTCTACGAGCCAGGTAGCCGACGGGTAATACTCGGACCTGTCACTACCCGCTCGGGTACGGGAAGGACCTAATACCCGCCGCGGTACGGACGCTAGTACCCGGTGATTTGCATGTCCTCGACAACGGACCCTACTACCCGGTGATTTTCATGTCCTCGACAAGGAAGGAGTGCTTGAGCAAGGATGGTGGGGGTCGCAGGGGTGAGCTTACCGGAGAAGTGCATGAACATCGAGTCCCCAGCCATAGCTCCATCCACGAGCCACCTGAGGCGCAAACAGCACCATTTTCCGAAAAAGTGAAAACAAAAACTCGAAATCAGCTCCGGAAAAATTGGAAATCACACCGTTCACACCCACCAAAGACAGAAAATAATGACGAAAGCGGTAGCGGACAAAAACGAATCAAACCCCAAACAAGCAAAAAAATAGCGATAGTGGTAGCGGAAAAAGATGCAGTCACACCGAGATACAGACAGGACGGAGAGTGAGACCAACCTCGGCAAAAAAAGGCGTTCCGGTGCGGGGAGGCGGTGTGAGGGGCGGGCTGACGGTGGAGAGGACGTCGGAGGGGGGAAGCGGCACATATTCGCTGAAGTGTTGACAAGTGCTACAATGGAGGTCGCACTTTTGGGGACAAACATGTTTCTGACTGGCGGGGTTGTTGTTGCTAACTGACTCGTTAGCTGAGTAACTATCGAATAAAAAGACATACCATTTGAACTACAAAAGCATTTGTTGCATACTTAGGCCATGCAAATGTTCATCGGGTTGCAGGCTAATTCTCAGCCTGAATCAGGTTTTGGGTGAGGTGTTTTGAGGTGTTTTTGAGCTCTTACACGTGCTACGATGGAGGTGCACCATTTTGTTTCTTCTTATCCTCACTTGAGGAACTCTAAACCTCACCCAAAAACTGATTTGGAGAATAATGAAAGTGCAACCCGATGAACAAATAACCTATGGCCTGGGTATACTAAAGAATCATATTGCAAAACAAGAATGGCATTCCGACGATTTTTGGTTAAGGAGCCCCGCCATTCAGAAACAAAAAAAACGAAAAGCGCTACCTGTATCGTCGCACGCGTCTAAAGTGAGGAGCGTCAAACAAAAAACGCTGCTCCCCTGAGTGGTATAGATACTCTACTGCTAACAAACCTCGGAACGTCATCGTAACTGGTACGTAGCAGTCTACAGTTTGGTCATACCAGGCACCAGCTGTCTGATGTATGCAGGCTTCTCGCGAACACGTCGGCCGAGTATCCGCCCTTCTATGTGTTTGTTTGTCTGTTCTTCTCTCTATATATCTATGTGTCCGTCTCTCTCTGGGAGTGCGAGTGTGTGTTTTCTTTTCTGAGTATCCTCTGGCGGGTGGGTAGAATTTTTCTAAACCCTTTTAAAACCGTACTGTAAACGAAAGCATGACTAACTTTATTTCTTGTGTATTGTACCGAAAACGGGAGTCCGGTCCGAAAACGGGTAAGCCCATGCAACGTAGGAATGAGCCTATTTGTTTCGTAGGTTCCTCGACTGAGGATCTCTAGAGAGTTGACCCAGATATTGACTTTGATAAACCAAAAAATGCAGCTCGATCGACAACCCCGAGGCGCGGGTAAACAAAACCATATTACAGGGTATTCCAAATGCATTGGATAGCTCCCAGGTTGAGGAGCCCTGTAAGCCAGAAACGGTTTGGGAAAAACGTGCTACCTCTATCTTAGCATGTATCGCGGGTGGGCATAAATGAGGCTGAAGCTTGCCACGGATGGGTAACAGATAGCTCGAGCTCGCCTCAAAGATCCACATACAGTCGCGGCCCCTCGCTAGTGCGGAATCTTGGCAGGCGATAAAATCCGCACGAAAATGCGACCCCGCACTATCTCGGGCTGGCGCGATACTCTGTAGAACGAGGTCGTGGCAAGTGATTTTCACCACACTAAGATGCTGCCCCGCATCAAAGAGAAACGAACTAACGCGGTACCACGACTGTATATCTATACCACGCAGTGTGTCAGTATATCTCTGTTAACGCGCTTTTCTGTCTATTTCCTCCCATACACACAAACGCCATGCGCGTCCCCCAAGGCCTCGGAAAAAAGGGAGAGCGAAGCCTGCCCTCACTGGGCAGCGTCCCTCCCTTCCCTGGACCCACCTGAAGCCGTCGATAATACCCTTGTAGTCGGGGGTACCGTGTACTCCATCGTCTAGGAGCATCCTGCAGTTATCCTCATCTCCCTTGTAGCCCTGTCATAACCAAATCAACACAAAATCACGCACACGGGAGTCTAAGGACGTGCGCCAGATAAAGGTACGAACACGTTTGGCCAAATATTTTCTGGCCGAGAGGGGTCCTCAACTAGAAACTAGCCAGCAGCGACTTGTTGAGCGAAAACGTGGGTGGTGGGTGTTGGTACAAGGGAGGGGGGCGCGATACCACTATGTACGGCAACTCACATGTGTTGCGATGTACTCCTTCATCATCATAGCGTCGTTGTGGCATCCTGACAACTCCGCTTGAGTTCCGATGTAGTTGATGCCGATCAAAAGCGAGCGCGTCTTCCCGTTCCCCTACACGCGACAGCAGCAACAACAACAACAGCACCCGCACATACCGAACCAGCAACAGCGCCAATAACAGCAACGCAACCGTCAGCCGCCGAAGGATCAGTCACAGACGAGCCACCCACAGGAGCATCAACAACAACAGTAGTAACAGCGGCAAGACCAGCATTACAAGCAATACCCACAGCAGAAGAACCAACAGCAAAACAAATATCAATAGGAACAGAAGCACCAGCAGTGGAAGAAGCGACAGCGAAAATAGTATTTTCAGCAGCAGAAGCATCAGCAGTAGAAGCAGCTACAGCAGAAAGAAAATACCAACAGAAACAAAATTACCAGCAGTCGAAGCAGCAGAAGCAAACGATCAACGTCAACAGAGTCATCAGAAGCACGAGAAGCAGCAAAAGCAAACGAATCATCAACAGCGGCAGTCAACGACAAACATACGTACTTACATCGCCCGATCCCACGGCAAACTTGTATTTTGCGGTCAGTCCGTAAATGACGCGCCCTACGGTAAAGGTATACTTATTTATTTCAAGGCTCCTGACCTGGGGAGCTCTATATACCGGTAATCGACGTACCCGATGGTCTAGTGGGTTAACCTCGCAACCACTAAGGTCGACTTCGCGGGTTCGAGCTCCCCCGAGTGCATACTCGTAGTCCTAGGGACTTTTTATTTCGCAAAAAAAATGTCATTCGGAAAGCGCGAGGGCATGAGCTAGCAAACTTCAATGAAAATCGAAGAGCGTTGGGAATGCTGAACCCTCTGCACGAAAAAAAAGGCACGTTCCGGGGGGGCGAAAGGACGACACCTGTGACCACGGTTTGTCCAGAAGCTGCAAAGTAAAAGTGACATAAAATGTACCAGGTATATATGTATATACCTACCCCCATAGCCGATTCGGAGACAAATTGAAAGTGCAAATTGATGAACAATCCCATGGTCTACAGTAAGTATGTATCACCCAGTATTGCGAAACACAACTGGTAATCCGACGATACTCCAGTAGGCGCTTCCTCGATTGAGAAACCCTGTCAGTCAGATACCACGGTATGATTTTGCCCAAAAGCGCTACGTCTATCGTAGCATGCGTGAAATCGAAAACATTTTTACCGCAACATTCAACACGAAAGAGGCCCCCCCAGCCCACCCCAAAATCGATACGATCAGCCACAACCACGGATGCCCCCTACGCCGTACACCAGCAATTGTGCTTCTTATAAGGAGTTCAGGGCAAAAGCAACCAACCGACTCCGTATTTAGGTGGTACGAACAGCACTTCGGATGACTTCTCTTCCCAAAAATCTAAGATCCAACATCTCCCACCGGCAGCAGGTAGCCAAGGGTCGTTGCTTCCTCTGCCCCCCGCCTCCGCACCCGTCCCCTCCCAAAAACATCGAATAAAAAAAACTCGTATAAAAGAAAACTCACAGAAGGGTTGATGAGGAAGAAATCGTCGTTGATGTCGATTTGGCTGGACGAGCTCAGCTGGGGAATCTATCAATAGCAGAAACAAAACGAAGCAAAAAACAAGTAAAGCGCACTTTAGAAAAACGAAAAAAAAACAAAAGAGACGAGAACCCAGCCAAAAGTAAAACAAAACCAATTATTTTCAACCCAGACGCGTTTGAAACAAAAAGACAAGTAAACAAACATATCAAGCAAAAAGAAAACAAACAAAGCATTGCTCCATTTTACCTCATTTCGCGCAAATGCACAAAATACATGAATCAGTATATCAGTATACAAGCATAAACATTTCCTATTAATACCAACCTCCGGGGGAGCGGACGTCTTCTAGCTCCCCAAGACAGTACGTCGAGTAGGAAACAAACCCTGTAGTCTCCATCACCACCACCACCACCACCGCCACCGCCACCACCAGCTGAGACTATCTGGTTCGTGCCCGCCACGGTATGACCCTCATGGTGCTAGTCAATATATGGGGCAATGCCATCACCACTCTTTAATTGTACTATACGAATTAGTGTATAAAAAGGCACACGCCACTGCCGAGAGTATGGCAACTACAACAATTATATACAATCCAGATAAGCTGAGCTTCACGGAGAAACATAAGAAAGTGTTATGCTAGTGTTGCGCACAATTTGGTTTTAAGGTAATAAATCCAGCATGGGCCATCCGTCCAGTTTCTTTGGTGAATTGTGCAGTCTCCGGCGAAAGCTGCGCTCGCAGTATTTCGCGGTCTATTCGGGCGTTTGTATTGACACATGAGATTAATTAGTCGACAGTTCCGGCATCTCGAGTGAACGACTGGTCGATGTGAACTTGCCCATGAAGAGTGTACGATTGAGCCTTTTATAGGTACAGTAGTTGAAGCCATACTTGTGAAGCCCAACTTGAGTAGCCGGACGATAGGTGTACCACGGCATTTGAAGCCAATAATAAGTATATATGACGAAGCGTTGGCCAATCAAAAAGGGGCCGAGGAAGCCTTTTCCGGAATGCAGCGTTTGGTGTACCTACAAACGGTTCAAACAACGTAGGTATACTTACGTTTGGCATTTGCCCCACAAACAATCAAAACCCCGCAAATACTCGCACGTAGCTAACTGTAACACGTATGGCCCCGAGCCCGTGACAAGTCGGCGGCCTAATCCCTCCAGAACTAATCCCACGTTTTAGCGGACAACAGACTTGGAATTAGTATGGGATCTGATTTGCGGGAGGAAAAGGGTTCAAATCAAGCCAAACCACAGCCCGAACACGCAAACACGCGCACCTGTTGGAAGCCGCTGACTGCGAGGCAACCCTGCATGCCCTTCAGCACGGAGAGCCAACTGCTGCCCGGGTTGTTGTTCTGCGTTTCGTCAAGGTGGCACAGGCGCATGGCGTCAGCCTAAGATACCCAACACCAAACACTCGAAGGCGTTTGTATCGCACGAGCGAATTCGGCCGAAGGGTCAACATTCCAAAACACACGTCGGTATAGTATCGCAGCAGCAGGGTTGATACTAGGGGGTGCGGCGAGGCGCTGTCGTCCTATCTTTTTTGTAATTCCGCTTAGCGCACCATCCGCTGGAGGCAATGTGCGGCTTGCCGCACTCCTACTTTCGAGAGTCGTACACGGTTTCAGCGCAGGCGAAAAACTACGCACATGCGGCTAACTTTGTGCTTGTTTCTTTGCCCATAGCACGAAGTTTACGCCCTGAGTAAAATTAGCAGGGAAAGACACGTTTTGAGCATATTTACGTGTATATGTCCAAATGGTTGCCTCCGTCAGCCCTCCCGCCCCCCCAGGCGGGAGACGGCACCTGGCCTTCGGCTCGTGGCGCGAGGGCCGCACCACGGCCTCCGGTCCGTGGTGCACTGCGCGCACCACATGCTGGCCGCCTGGCCGCCTGGTTAAAACCCTGGGCAGCAATAGTTCAAACAAACAAAAACACACACCCCAGCATCCATATCGAAAATTCCCTCCATCGTCTTTTCATATATACGTGTATAGCGCACAAACACCAACAGTTATCGCGAACATCTACAACGAGAGATTGTGTGTTCGACATCGACCCGAACGTTTCGATATATCGGTCCCAAGTATATCGGAAGTTTCGATATATCGATACTAACTATATTCAAAGTTTCGATACGTCGATGCTAAGTATAACGAAAGTTTCCATACATCGATACCAAGTATATCGGTAGTTTCGATAGATCGATACTAAGTATATAGAAATATCGAACTTCGATAAAATCCTACCGAGCGTGGTTTTGCCCACCATCCCCTGCCTTGGCGTTTTTCCTGCTGACAAGATGCACACTCTGGTAGGGGTGCACCTGCCATTTTCTGGGACTCCTCACTTGAGGAGCTCTACATCTCGCACCAAACCGTGGTTTTAAGAACGCAGGTGCACTCAACTCGACGATCCACCCCATTGCTTAGGTCTGTAACGACAACGAATCGTAGAAACGAATGAGTGTGGGTACTTCCTCAGCAGAGAAGGCCCATCAGCCAGAAATAGTTTTGGCGAAACAGTGCTACCCCTATTGTACAAGGTGTCACAATGAGCGAAACATTCACGCATCGGGACAGATCACGATCCAGCTCATCTAGCTCATAACCTGCCGTTATGAGGTGATGTGCAACTAACACAGGAAGTAAGTGCTGGACCATGCAGATGATACGCCTCCCACCCGGCAACATGAGTTAGATCGTAGATATCAGGAATCCCTCCGCCCGGAAACCTCTCCTAGTGGGGATACGTGATCTGTCCGGCGTATGAAAGCTTTCGACTTATACGAAGTAGATATGTACCTTGTATCAAATATCCAAATTTACTCGATTTGGTCCCACGTTCATCGCCCGCTCAAACACAGCATTTTGACGGGGTACAGTAGTCATCAGAACCCACGATACATACAAAAACATTCATATTCCCTTATTAATACTAACAACCGTTTAGTTCTGATGACTATATTCCCCCGTAATAGCATCAACCAGCATGTCAGCATCATTGAGGGTATCTTACCACTTACTCGAGGAAATCGTTGAAACGCTCTGTGTACGAGACGAGCAGAACTAGTTCTAACCCGAACGCCAAGCCTATCAGACCCCACCAACCATTCGATACCTAGGCCGTTGTCTTGTACACAAACAAGTAGTGTGTCAATCATTTTGTAGGATACTATTAGGTAATTGGTGACTTTAGGTCTACTGGCAACATCATTCTAGGAGCATCACCAGAACGCCAGTTGACTCACCAGGGTCTGCACCATCGCGTTAGTGCAAGCACCTCCAGCACCCAAGGTAGACACTCCCTGAACGTCCACTGAGGTTTGGCAGTCCATGCAGCCCGAGAACATGCTGCGATATCGCAATACCAGTTTACAACATACATACACGCAGAAACGCAATCATGCACAGACAAGCAACCAAGCGGACGCAGGCAAGCACAGGAAGACACATACAGCGACCAGATACAGATACTTAGAAGACGACACGGGCACTCAAGCAGGCACGGAGACTGGACACCATATGACAGGTACCAGTGCGCAACAAAAGGGAAGGGGGTGGGGGCAGTGAGAGCGACTAGATACACACGAACGGCCGAGAGCTGCGAGAGAGCTGGAAGAGAAACACTGACAATCTGCCCATCCATTGGGACAGCACCTCACCTTCCACAGTATACAGCAATACGCGACGCAACCTAAGACACGGCCATTTCGGTACCGTTGGTGGGCCCTTGGACCTTGGACCATTGTCAAACGCTTTCATGGGAGCAGGGCGTGCCGTACACTACACAACAGTAATTTTTCATTAAAAGTATTGTTTAATGTTCCGTGCAAACGTTCAGCCAAACGTTCCACGCCTCGGACAGATCACTGATTCCCACTTGATGATCTAGATTTATCAGGGCAGATAGACCCGTGATCCGTATGATCTAGCTCATGCTGCCACGTGGGAGCCACATATTCTGCATGATCTGGGACATGTTTCCTGGGTTGGATCTGAACTATACAGATCCTGCCCAGCACCTCAGAACGAAAGGTTGGGGTTATCAGTAGATGGTTTATAGATCGTGTTCTGTCCGACGTATAAAGACTTCTTTAATCCCAATTTCTCAAGAGCTGCCGCATAATGCTGTGCAGAGGTATGCTAAATATTATGCTTCCAGCTAAGCAACCCATATAGATAGGCATCGATACGCTTGTTTATATTTGCTGATTACATACCAACACCTACCCACGCTGCTGCTTAACCGTTTGCTATATTTGACGTTGTTTTATAAACAGGGCTGTCCTCGTCAAATTTACCCCAGCAAAATAACCGCGGTACATACCGTAATTCCATGGATTTCCGTGGTTTTTGGTTACCGCGGAAGCGTACCGAGCAAGTATCGTGGTTTCTGATTACTGTATCAAGAATACCGTGGCGGCCCATTAACGCGAAAGCGTACCGAGCAAATGCCGTGATCGCGAGAAACCGTGCCATGATCTACCATATCCGAATCTTACGCCAAGGACAGCCCTGGTTTTAACTACTCAATGTTTTTTTTTCCTACATAGGAGAGGGCGCGACAAATGCAGTAAACTGACACTGCTGCTTGCTCCTGTGCAAGTGAATGAGAAGGCGATGGCAGATCGTGCTGCAAGGTTTCATACAGTTCGATTGTTACTATTTGACGGAACCCAGGCTGCTGCTGTTGCTGCTGCTGCTGCTGCTGCCTCGAGAATACCAGGGATGTAGATTATCTTACTGTTTTACGGCTGTTTCCACGGAATTCCGCGGCTTCATCCGCGGAATTCCACGGCAATCCGCGGCTTGCCACGGCAACACCCACGGAAATTTCCACGGCAACATCCGCGGAGACGCCCACGGCTGTCCACGGCTGTCCACGGCATGACGCGGAATTAAGTCGCAACCCGCGGCAGTGCCCGTGGCAACCCACGGAAACGCCCACGGACGCCCACGGAAACGCCCACGGCTATCCACGGCTATCCGCGAAGACGCCCACGGCTGTCTACGGCTATCCACGGCATGCCGCGGAATTCCATCGGAACTCGCGGCAGTGCCCGTGGCAACCCACGGAAACGCCCACGGCTATCTACGGCTATCCGCGGAGACGCCCACGACTGTCCACGGCTATCCACGGCATGCCGCGGAATTCCATCGCAACCGGCGGCAGTGCCCGTGGCAACCCACTGAAAAGGCCACGAACCACCACGGAATTCCGCGGCATGCCGTGGATAGCCGTGGAAAGCAGTGGGCGTCTCCGCGGATAGCCGTGGATAGCCGTGGACACCCGCGGCATCTTCCGCGGAATTTCACGGCAACCCGCGGGTACTGCCGCGGAATTCCGTAAAACTGTCAAATAATGGATGTTGCCGTGGGCGTGTCCGTGGGTGTTTCCGTGGATGTTGCCGCGGGTGATTCCGTGGGCGTTTCCGTGGATGTTGCCGTTGATTGCCACGGGCACTGCCGCGGGTTGCCACGGAATTCCGCGGCATGCCGTGGATAGCCGTGGATAGCCGTGGACAGCCGTGGGCGTCTCCGCGGATAGCCGTGGACACCCGTGGCATCTTCCGCGGAATTCCATGGCAACCCGCGGGTACTGCCGCGGAATGCCGTAAAAAAGTCAAATAATGTACAGGTATGTATACCGTCATAAAGTAAGTTTTGAATTTTTGCCCTTCAGCCGCGGCAGATTTTCCCACCCATGATTGACTTCTATTAGATGTCTTGCTAATTTCGAACTGCCGTGTTTGCGTCTCTACACCTTGCTAACGTGCCCCCGTCGGCCGCGCCCAACTCGGCGCAAAACGTCAACAAATGCGTAGTTCTGAGTGAACCCGTTTTGACCGTGGCAGCTCGTCGGCCTCGCCGTGCGCTTGATCCCTAGACCATCGCTTGCCTGGCGTCTACGGTGATCGGATACGAAAACGGTGCCACGGGTGTCAGGCACCTTTTATGGTGTTGGGCGATTTGCCTATTAACACTGTCAATTATTCGGCTGGTGACGACGGGGACAGACACAGCCAAACACCCCCCCCCAGCCCCACCCCCTCACCCCCTACTGTGATGCTACTTCGAAGTATACGCTCGTATCCATTCAGGGTCAATGGTCATTTTACTTCCAGCTCAACTCGTAGAAGGTTTTACCTCCAACGGCCTTCTGGCCAAGCCGTGGTCACAGGTATTTTAGGTGTCTTCTCTTCTACCCCCGGTGCTCACCTTCTTCATGTTTATCGCGAGTAAGGTTCAGCATTTTTGCACGTCGATGTTCGTCGAAATTTGCCAACTCTCGCGCTCTCGCACATTGCCGGCAACTCCTCGTACTCCTCGAAACGTCTTCGAGCAGAAACGTGCGCGCACCCTCATCGTGGATGCGCACGTATAGTGTGGACTGGCCTATGAACTATGATAGTCCTCATGCATGCGTAGGTGACACATTCCGTTTTTTTGCCGATCGCTCCCGCCGCCGACCGCCTTCTCGCGCGGTCAATTTTCATCGAATTTCGTCAACTCGCGCTCCTGCACGTTCGGCGATTGCTTGTGCTGTACTCCTCGAAACGTCTTGGGTAGAAACGCACGTGTACCCTCGTCGCGGGTCCGCACGTACAGGGTGTTAGGAATAGGCTCCTCGAGAGACCTATTTGGTTAGATGTCCATACCACCGGGTAGAAAACGGCAGACAGCTGCGGTCTCGCTTGTCGGTAGCTGTGGGGGCGGGCACTTAACCTGTCTGTGCTGGTCTGTGCATTGTCGGGGGTTGCCGCCCTCAGTAGTAGTAATAATAATAGTCGTACGTCGAACCGTCGAACCCCCGTTGTTCCTACAGTAAGTAGTGCCTCGCGAAATAAAACAACCTTGCGACCGTTCTTTCGTTGGAGTTCAGTGCAACAAAAAATACAATACGTGTAACAATCGCGTCGTCTTCGTATACCGAGGGTCGCGTAGCCGCGTCGATTGGCGTTCATACAACATGTTTTCCGCCGACTCAATCAACTCATTATTCTCATGTTACAGGTGCAGTGTTGTGTTATTGTGGTTGTTGTACAGAAGTAAGTGTTCTTTCTTGTGTGTTTGTTGTTTGCTGTTGTTGCTGTTGTTGATGTTGACGCTATTGGCCTCTGTTTCTGCTTGGCGATAGATAGATACATGATGCGCGTGCATACAGCTCATGCGCCTTTCTTTCTATTCCCACGACGGCCATGAACGAACGTTGTGTTATCTCTACATACAGCGCACGGCAAAGAATAGATAGGCACATCATCAGGATTCATCATCAGTACGGACGTGCCGACGCGCGGGGGGTACATGTTGGATGCCGTACGAGTATTAGGGCTCGAGACAAAACAGTATAATAGTAAGCGACGACTACCACTGCGATGTCGTCGTTTGTGTGATGCTGTCGTACGAGTAGTCGTACTCGTATCATTGTACATTTGCATTGGTTCATGATTTATTTACGACAACGTACCGGAACGGCCATAAAATGAATAAGTACATAAAAGAAGACGTGCGAGCAACGCCCCGAAAAAGCAAACAACAGCAACAACGTGCCACACCTGTTGCCGCTTTTGCTGTTGCTTTGTTGGTGGTGTTCTGACATAATACCACGTGAGACATATGCTGCGTAATAAGCACGGTCGCGAGGCTGCACCGTGCAGCGTGTGTTTTGTGGTGAGCCGTGTGGTGTGCGTAGAAGACAAGAGGATCACCAGCAGCAGTTTCGATATACCTGGTATGGGACAACAGCAGAGCAGTTCCGATTACGGACAAAATGGGCAAAACGTTTCACAAACCGCGTGCAGCAAACACAAAATCAAAAAAATAAAAACGAAAACGAAAATCACTTTCATTTTTGTATTTTTTTCAATTTTTCAAAAGGTTGACTTCATTTTCGACATAATTTGTTGAAATTGGGTCCCAAGTCCCAAGTCCCAAGTCCCAAAAACAAAATTTGGAAAAAATTAAAAAATTAAAAATCGGGATTATTCATCTGGGCGTGACAAGTTTTGACCCGTGAAAAACATTTATTTGGAGGAACAAGCAGAACCAAGCACGTAGCGGCGTAGCTAGGGCATCACGTAAAGGTCTTACAAGTACGTAGGGTGCCAAGCACAAGGCCAACGCAAGGCCGTAGGGGTGGGTGAGGGAGAGACTTGGGCCACGTACGAAGTAACAGGGGGACAGTCCCCGAGGAAGAAGAGTTGGTGCTATACCACCGACAATCGCTGTGTCATTGTCTTTGTTGTGGCGTAGCCGAACTATCTAAATAATACCGTCCCTGGTAGCCTTACTGCCAGCTACCAGGTACGTCTGACTCTGCGTGTCTTGCTGCATGGAGCCTAAGAAACAGCAGCATGCGAACGCGCACGAAGGGCCGTTGGCAACGGCCCGAGGCGCGGGCGCGGAGGGAACAGGAGAAAGCGGAGTGGGCGATGGCGGGGAGGAGAAAAGTGGTGGCGCCTTCAACCGCGGAGGAGAAAAGGAGCCGTCGAAGAGGGCGAGCGTGCGGAGGTCCCTGCCGGCGCTCATCGACGTGGACGATTTAAATGGGCTGCTCGACACTGAAGGGTGAGAGAAAATCAATGAGAGACGGAGAGGCAACAAGTAGAAAAGCAGTATCGAAACAAGTGCTGTCCATACCTAGACAACTACCACCACCGCCGCAAATTCGATGACCTTTATAGTTCTACTGCTGCTGCTGCTGCTGCTGTATCAGTGCTGTATTGCCGTTTTTATAGAACTATTTTTCCGCCTCAGGCAGGCTACTCGGCCTCGCGTATACCGGTATCCTCGGCGACGTCGGTGATACGTCTCAAAACGAGGCCAGACAACACAACCCACAAAACAAGACAAACAACAAGTCCAACAACAACAACAACAGCAACAGAAGAATTTGATGCCATTGTTCTGTTTTCATCTATCTGATCTGTCTGCTGCTGCTGCTGCTGCTGCTGTTCTTATGCTGGTCGGAGAGTCCAAAAAACAACCAACCGCCCGCCTTCCTTCGCAAGCGGTACAGGTAGAAGAGTCTGGTCGCGAGAGCAGAGAGAGAGCTTCCTCAAAACCAAAATCCACACCCTCTGTCCCAAAAGACCACCTGCTCTGCACAAAGCCAAGCAGGGGCATCCGAAGTTTATCGTGTGGGCGGTCTGAGTGATGGGGGAGGGGGGCGAAGCCCCTGCCGTGTGGACCCCTTCGGTGATAGAAGGAGGTTGTTCCGTGATCGTTCACCATCCTCGGAACCTTACGAAAAAAAAATGCACTCCTATACTATTTCTAGTATATTTTCTGCATATTTTTATGTTTTAGTCGACAGGTACATTCACAGCACGGAACCTTCCGAATTTAAATGTACCACTATACTATTTCTAGCATATTTTTCAATTTGGTTGACAGGTATGATACATTTACAGCACCGAACCTTGCGAAAATAAATGCACCACTGTACTATTTCTAGCATACTTTAGTGATGGTATGTTCACAGCAGCGGAGCAGTAGTCAGCAGCAAGCGCCGTCTGCGCGCTTGGAATGAAGACAAACCATATCGACATTTCGATAGAAAATCTAGCCGCCCCAGAAGGCGACCCCGTCTCTTCGTTTTGCCGAGTGACTCTTCCCTCTCGGGACTGCCTGCTGCTTCCATGGCACGGGTCAAGTAGGGCGTGGGTGGACAGCAGTTTATCTCTCTGTCTCAGCCCACACGTACATGGTACCATAGAGTTTTGCATCTCGGATACTTTGTTTGCTGCAACGACTTTGCACTGCCGGTGCATAGCATAGCATAGACGAGGCACGCCCCAACGACAACTACTGCTGAGGTTTTACGTGTAGGGTTCAACTACCAGGGAGAGTACGTAGTGCTCGCAGAGCACCCTCTCTCTACGACTCTTTACTCGGAGGGTGGAGAGTGGAGAGTGTTACTATGAGACGGATATCTACGGATATCTCCAGCCTACTTTGACCTGTGAAGTTACTGGCCTCCTTCACTGCTGCAGCAGCGGCAGCAGCCGTATACCGTACGTACTGCTCACTGCTGCATAGTGTACTATACGGTATTCAACACGGGACGGAGATTCGTCCTATATAGCCAAGCGAACGCTTGGCCGGGAGGACGGAGAGCACAGCAGCAGCGCAGCACGCAGCAGATGCCATGTCTCCCGATGGAATTTTCACGATTGAGACGGACGAAGCTGGCTGGCTGTCAGCACCTATCAGGTGACGAGAGCGACTATCATAATGAGGATTTTGATGCCGAGGGAGCGCTAGTATGCGCAACCCGCCTGCTTTCCGACGTGGCGTTGTTTAACGCGTGGCTTTTTTGTCGTACTTTTTCTGTGCTATGTTCTGACATGGGCTCGTGCGTGTATGCGGGGTGGTTGGTTTTGTTTTGGTGTTAGTTTCTGTTTGTTTTGCTGCTGCACGACCGACATAGCGCAACAATCTCGTTTGTTTTTTGCGTTGCAGTCTCGCACCCTTGCTACACGTACTCGTACCATTGTTGGGTTTCTGTTTGTTTGCTGTTAGCGCACTCTTGGTTGTTTTTTGCGTTGCCGTTTTGCCCTTACCATGGTACATGTTTTGAATACATTGCAGTATACCAGGTATACAGCAGTAGTGATAGGGTCGCCCCGGTCGTCAAGTGGTTACCCTCGAAGACTACTAAGGTTGGAGTCAGGGGTTCGAATCTCGGTTATGTATGGAGATTTTTGGAGATTTTTTTTTCTGAGACACCAACTGCCGAGAGCGCTTCATAGCGTGGGTAAGCACAATTCGACGAGAGTCGACGAGGGAAGAAAATGCTGAATTCTTCTACCAGTAGCGATAAAAATTAAGGCACGTACTTAGTGGGGAGGGGGAAGAGCCTGCTAAGTGACCTCGGATCTGAGTTACGACTAGGGAGGGAGAAGGAAAAAGAAGTGCGAAGATCATGATAGATACCTGATGGGATGAGCAAAAAAAAAGGAAAAAAAAAAAGATTCCTCAATCTCGTAGTAGTTGCTGTTTGTGAGGTCTGAGGTCTGGGGTTCGACCAATTACTTTCCTTCTCTACCATGGTACTAATCTTGCCAGTCTTGCTGCTGCTATAGAGCAGTTACGACTACGACTGCAGCTTATTTTGGCGCCCCTGTGCATCCTCGCGAGTGCACCGAGTTGCCCGACTTCGGTGAATCTTGCTTGTTTTCTGTGTTGCAGTGTTAGGTCTTTAGTGTTGCTATTATTTACTGACTAGGCTAATCAAACCCTGGTAGTTGCCACGTACCAGGTATTTGTGAGGTCTGGATTTCGACCAACCGCTCTTTAGCTGGTATTATACACAACACTGGTGCTCTGTGCAATGATACAGGTTCAAATACGAGTAGGTACCAGGCAGAAAAAAAAATCTTTGCCTAGACAGAACATGGCACCAGGTACAGGTGTTTAATACCATACACTGGTAACATATGCCTCGCTGTCCCCGATGGTCTAGTGGGCTAACCTCGTAACCACTACGGTCGATTTCGCTGGTTCCAGCCCCCCGAGTGCGCACGAGTACGAGTACATACTCGTAGGAAATTTTTCTTGTGCCAAAAATTGACTTGCGGAAAGCGCGAGAGCGTGAGTTAGCAAAATTCGATGAAAATCGACGAGCGTTGGGAATGCTGAACCCTCTGCGCGATAAAAATGAAGGCACGTACTGGGGGGGAGAAGGGAGATAGCTGATGTGACCACGGCTTGTCCAGAAGCTGGAAATTAAAAGTGAGATAAAAAAAAACAAAACAAGCACATGCACTGGAAAAGGCAACCAACGATCGGAATGCTGTTGATAGGTGCGTAGAGTGCAGAATAAAAACAACAGTATGAATTGAAACCAAAAAGACCGAATCCAACAGCGAGGCTGCTTCCGATTGCGCCACAGGCCAGGTTTGCGGGCCATACTCGGCAGTCGATGCACTTGCGAGGATGCAAAGCGGGGCAAAAACATGCAGACGTAACTGCTCTATTAATACCAGGTAGTTTAGACTACAGCAGCAGCAAGATTAGTATATACCAGGATGCAAGTCACACACTAAAACACGTCTATTTATACCCGCCACATCCAGCGCTCTTACTGCTAATGCTAACTCTGTAGGATTCGTAATCCGTACTGATTCTTCTCTCCTATATATAATATGGAGGTGCTTTGTGACAACTTGATGTGGTCCCAAGCTACTCTTCAGTCTATTCTAAGCAGTCTGCAGCAGAGCTGACGAACTGACAGCTGTAATGCTACTGCTGTAATTGTATTTTTATGTTGTATTTGTAAATTCAAGCCATTCTAAGTTTGTGCAACGACGCTACTGAAAACAGAAAATAACCGTTCTCCATTTGTTGAGGGGCTTTGTCAACCCATTGATAAATACAAACACAATCGGACGGTCGGTCGCCGGTCGCACGCACGCTCAGCACGTAAAACCTAGAAGCGCAGACGCCTCCATGCATTCATTTTCACGTAAGGAACAAGAAGTAGTACAGCAGTCGTGGTTACTCAAAAAAAAAAAATGCGATGCCTGGACAGATGGCAATTCCCGCACTAAAGCCGGACCTCGAACTATCCCCTGGGATGGTGCGGTATTACTCTGTATGTAGCACGAGGTCGCTTGACAAGCGATTATCACCGCACTAAACTGGGGCCACGCACCAAAGGGTACCGCACTAACGCGGGGCCCCGACTGTAAGGTACCTGGTATGCGTTTTTAGGTATATGTGTACTCTGTTGTACAAGAGCAATCCTTAAATTGTGGGTTTATGTCCGAAACACCCACGCCGACCGGGGGGTCGAACCCTGACCCGAACCCCTGCTTTGGCAAACAAAACCTAACGCCGACCACAATGTATGCGTTTTAATGTGTATACTGCTGTGTACGAGGATTTGTTTTATCTCCGAAACACCGACGACGACGGGGGTGAACCCTGACCCTACTTAGCCTCGTGAGTTTGAAAAGATAGGAGCGGCGCCTTCTTTGTTCTTTGACCTCGCCCGCGTACGCTACGTACGTACGTACGCTGCTGCCTATGGGGACATGGGGATCCCCCCCAACCCCCACCCTCGGGGATTGTCTTAGTTTAAACGTTTAAACTTCAAACCCAGAACCCAGAAGCACCGTTCGAAACGAAACTTCTGCCCGATGGTGTATGTGTTTGTGTTCTGTGTTCTGTGTTCGTTCTTCACATCAAAACCGTTGTTTCTACCCGTCGACGTCCAGCACATCTAGTGTCCGTGCAGATCCTATTTAGAGTTTAGAGAGATACCAGTACATGCTCTGTGGTCACAAGCCATGGTAAGAGGCAGAGATAATGCATCGCACATACAGCAGTACGAAAGGAGATTTGGCGATGCAATGCCAGACGTACTGGATCCTAAAAGTAAAACATACATAAGCCATCTAAACAGATAGATTGCAAATTGCAGGAGAGAAGAAAGAAAGAAGGGGGAAGACAGAAAAAGAAAGAAGGGGGAAGAAAGAAAGAAAGAAAAATAGCCCGAGCACGAGGCAAAATGGATACGCGTATTCATATGATGAAAAAAATTACCAGGTATATACGAGGCATATACTTGTGTACCTAGTATGATATTAAAGTTATCTGCATCGTTGGATCGTCAGTAAACTTCCTCCGTCTTCTGCTCCTCCTCCCTGCCTGCTCCTCCCGTCCCTCCTTCTCCAGTTGCTTCTCCTGTGGCTGTTCCTCCTCCTTCCTCCTCCTCCCCCTGTCTATTTCCTTTTCCTTTCCTTCCTCTGGCCACGAGACGGAACACGTTTCACCACCCCGTCCGCGTATCTTTGTACCTGGTATCTGGCCTCAATGTTAACTTTTTGTTAACTTTCCCTGCTATGTACTAGCAGGTGTCACACTGCTGCAGAAGTATGATAGTTATGCTGTTACGAGTACAGCGTGGTACATTTGGTATTCTTTGGTGCTTACGGTGGTATGAGACGAGCAGCCAAGCTGTTGTCGCCGTGCCGTCCATAGCCCACAGGATCATCTCACCAAGCAATTATTCATTGCCTTCTAGCAATCGGTATCCATGCGCTGGTGGTACGTATGGTTCCATGGGCTATGAATATGAAAGTAAGGAAAAGAAAGGTCCTTACTGTCAATATGGTGAGGACCGTGCGCCGCGAAAGCCACCCCCACCCGTCAACTTCCATCTCCTTTCCTGTCAGTTATGTTGGTGTCTGTGTTGGTGGTGATCCTCTCCCTCGTATTTACTCGGGGGAGTATTTATCATGTTATATGATTACGAGAGAAGCGAGTTTCTAATATCCGACGGCGCCAAAAAATTGGGGCTCATTTCCAGCCTCGGGTGCCCGGATCTCTGTCCCGTCCGACGACCGGAATCTCCCAAAAATAACAAAAGCAAGGAACGGTCGAGTGATGTTTCACCATCCTCACCATCCTCGGCAACTGCTTTCCACCAACGCACACAGTTGACGACAGTTACAAAGGTCCACCAGCGCGACTTCCTAGCGAGAGCTGCAGTAGTGGTAGTATCTTCTGAGGGGGACGTCATCCGGCCGTTGAAGTCCCCGTCAACTTTACTCTCCTTTCCTGTCTGTACTGGTAATGTTTAGCTGGTTGATGGCTGCTGGGTGGGAATTCGGTTAAGTACCTGGTGGTGCTGCTGCTTCCAAAGCGTACGAGCTGCTGAGACCGACCCCCGACACTCTTACTCGCTTCGCTCTGGTACTTGTAGGCTCTCAATCTCTGCATTGCTACTCGGCCGCTGCTTGAGACCTTCTGCCCAGACACCCATCGAGGACCAATTTCCGAACCTATGCTCGTTTACCTTTTCCGCAAACACGCCTCGATCAACAACGACTTCCGATACGTACCGAATCCTATAGTTGTGTTGATGGTGGTGGTGATCCTCTCGCTCCTATGATATTATAGTTACACACAATGGGGGCGTGGTCTAACCATTACACTGAGGGCCTGGGGCAGCCAGTGGGATCCGGCTGTCTCCTGCGTTGTTCCTCGGCTGCTCTGGTGACCAGTGCTCGTATCAAAGCAACAGCATGAATTCGCGCTGTCGTTGTCGTGGGACTATCTATTGTTGAGTTTAGTGTTACTGCTAGAGCTGCGAGTCGGGAGGATTTCGCGACTAATTTATAATCGGTAGGTGACTAACTGACTTTAGTCGGCAAGTCGGCCGGCGAAGCCAGCTGATGGCAAGCCGACTTGCCGACTTTAGTCGAGCCAAATAACCTCCCCCCCCCCCCCCCTTGTATGGGGTTGGTGTCGGTTGGCAACGACGCTGTAAAACACGCCTCTTGCTGCGTGAGCTGGACAACCATGGTACCGTGTTTTTTTTACTCGTTTTTATGTTTTGGCGGTACCCGAGATGGTGGTCGAGTTAGATCATATTGTGCGGAGTGGAGAACCCTAACTCCGTGCAAGGGGGATGATGTCACGTAGTGTGCATATGGGAAGGCACCCACGAGGCAGGTACATAGTATCCCCATTGCTGTCTCTGGAAGTGGCCACACCAGAAAACAAATAGATTCATTCGAAGCTGTCATCCGATATGCAAGGAAGTACGCACAAAATGCGAAAGTACGCCTCACAAGTGGTTCTTAGTCTGTAGTAGGATGCAGCTCACCCTTCATGCGACTCGCCGAATACCTCACGGCGCTTCGCGCTTGGTGCACGCGATGTCGTCCTGGTCGGTGAAAACCCGACGTGCTCCGTCCCGGCATTGTAGGGATGCGAGGGTCTACGGTCTTAAAACTACGGCTATGCATGAAATGAGCACCCCCTCCCCCCACGAATATTTCCCAATCTATTTATTTATCTATCTACAGTATATATATCTAGACTATACAGCAGTCACGGTACAAGTTCTTACAATGATTCGTTCCTTTTTTGTGGATTTCTCTTGGTTTTCTTCTACTTTATGATGGGAATATTTATGAGTGACCGACGTTGAAGCATTGTCGGACGGCAAGCATACTAATAATTAATAAGGTTAAAAACATCTGGGGGAGAGTCACTGCCTACCAGGTACCAGGTACCAGGTATATATGAGCGAGGCAAATCTCGGTTCGCAGTTCGGAAAGATTGAAAAAAATCGAAAGCGGCGCAGCCGTGTTGGTTGAACCCGAGCACGGGGTTGGCTCCCTCACGCGAAGGGGAGGATAGGGCACGGCGCCGCCATGCGTGGGCCTCACCGTAGAAGATCAGTTATCATTGTTGTATTATCCACATAGAAAGTGCACCATAATGCACAGGAAGATAGACTCTTATAGACAACAAAGACAACTCAGACAACTCAGACAACTGAGACAACTGAACTCGTAGGCATCCATCACGCCATCATCATGAAGTGCCGAATGTAGAACTGTTGATTGTGCTTTGGTGCTTGGTACGGATATGGATTTGGTTGGCGGTAATAGGGAGTTCCAATGGTAGTTTGGGATTATTGTAGTGGGAAATACACGGAGAACATCCCCGAGTAGGCGGAATTATCGTCTGTCTATTTTGCCGGCACTCTCCTGTGGGCCGTCTCCCTTGGACACTCTACGCTGTGTACCCAGGACGACTCACTATAATATATACCAGGTACACGTTGTATCTATCCATCCCCTGGGACTTCCACCAACCCAGCTTCAGTCAGAGTAGCAGGTAAGCCTACAGAGACTCCATCACGCCATTAGGAAACACGATATATCGCCTAGTAATTTGGGCCTGATCGGAGCTTTAGGCGTTGTTCGAGAAGGACACTCCCAGAGAAGGGGGAGAGCTGGTGGTTATACCGACCTGAACTATGCCGAATAGTCAGGACGGCGAAGTTGGAGCACCGGTTGGAGCAGCAGCAGCGGCAACAACACTCTGACGCAGGACTGAGGGGACGAGACTGGAGCGCCGGGCCTGGTAAGGACGCCAGCGGGCGGTGGCGTGCGGGGGTATCTTTCCCCCGTTCCGCCTGAATGGCACGCAGGTCTTGTTCTTCAACGTCGATCACTCATAACATTCCCCAGAAGAAAACCAAGGTCTGCTTTTGGTTTTCCTCCGTTTGCGTCGTAAAGTACTTGATTTGGTGTGGGATGTATTTGCCGCTTTGCTTTGTTATGTTATAGTACAGTATCAGTAGTGTAAACTACTGCTGTGACTTATACTACTGTTGTAGTAGGGCTGCCAGCGTGCGAGCTGTTGAGCTCTTCGTGTCGGTCGTACACTGACATCCCTGCTATTATCACATGTTTTTCAAGTAGATATGTTGGTGTGGTATATGCTTGGTATTGGGTATAGTAGCATGGCACCGCAATTTGGTTGATGGTTGGTAATTGACGAATGAATATCGGTCGTGCTGCCACTGCCTATATATCTACCTGGTCAGTATACAATGGTATTTCAGGGGACTGCATACCGTACGAGTAGCGGAAAAGCAACCCCATAAGTGAGAACTGAGCACTCTATAGGGACGATAGTTTCCGAACCACTATTCCCTACCTCCCTTCTTGGCTTGGTGAATCTGTATGGCTTGGTTTGGTATATCCGCCTTTCTAAAGTACACCGATATTCTACACGATCTGCGAGGAAATCTCACAACAGGAGATGCGGAGAGACCGCATCCTGTTGCCCAGATTCAAGGCAAGGGTACGGGCTTGGGCAGACTTGGGCCTGACCTGGCAACCCCACTTGGTACTGGGGCGGAGAGCACCGCAGCAGCAGCAGCGGAAGCGGCAGCCTCAGCAGGTGGCAGGAAAGGACAACGTCTATTTGCCTGATGATAGGATAATGAAAGGAAAAGAGGTGGCGAGATTTGGTTGGGTAATGAGGTGGAACTTGGAATGGGTAGTTCCTATGTACGCACGAGAAAATCGAGTAGGGGGGTGTATATACATATCGGCGTGTCCGGAGATATGTTATATACTTAAAATGTCTGTACGTAGGAAACTTAAAATGTCTGTACGTACAAAGAATTCTGTTTAAAAGGTTGTTCTTATTATCACTGTATCGTATTTGCAGCACATCGAAGCAGCTATTCGAGGCGGCCAATCCATTCATTATCCTACTTTTATCAGAATAGGGGTAAGTTTGTTTTTGCCAAGCAGCAAAGCTAGGCGGCCAATCTATTCAGGATGGGGGTAAGTTGGTTCTGCATGATAGCCATATCGAGAGTGTTGACGCCCGAGGCGGCGAATCCATTCGTTCAGTCCTTCGAAGAGGGACGATTGATGGGGGAAAATAGGCCTGCCAGAATGGATCCCTTCAGCATTATAATACCTGTTGATAATTTGACCCTTGATTAAACAGAATCATCGTAATGCGTAGCGAGACGTTTGCGCCCTGATGAATTTGTATCGTGAGTAAGCTTAGGCTTGTGATGATCATGAGATCCTGGGTAGGGTATACGATGGTTAGGCCACACGCTTGGGCAACGCTGATGATGATGTTACAATGCAGCAACGAGACAAGTGCAACTAGATTGCATGCATATGCATCATCTGAGAAATACTCAGCTTGCGCTGAACTTGTGCCTTTCTATACTTCTGCACCTGAAAATCAAAATTTTAGGTACGCTGTTTCATTTTAAATCAACCATTTGACACACGACCGGAAGAACTTCAACGAGGTTTTGTACCTGATAATTTGGCATGGCCGTGGCTGCCTTATACAGTACTGTATACCTACGGGATACCTGCTGTGGGGGTCCTACTTCAGTGCAAATATTTTCACAGAGAGGTTTTGAACTAGAAATTACCTGATGGGTGGATCAGTGCGTGTGTGTTCTCCACAACTGATCTTTCAACCCTGATGCTGTGTTTTATGACCGAATAGTGCTACTGTTGTGAGTGACCAATATACGGTCGCCCGTAATTACTTGTTTTGCGGATAAAATTACCCTGCAGCTTGTAGATGTTACCTAGCAAGCAGGTATGTTTTTCTCACTGCTATGTACAGCTGTGCTTTGCACAGCAGAATTGCACAGAAAAAGTCCTAAATGCTGCGTTGCGTCATAGTCTAGTGGGGGGG
>JAYJMJ010000375.1:4022028-4032451 GCA_036873875.1 Laminaria ephemera
CCTCCCTTCCCTTTCCCCTAGAGACAGAACGGTAGATGGTCCCGGCGCTGCCACAGCAGTCGCAAGACCCTGCTCTTGCGGTATCATAGGATCGTCATATCCCGAGTTTACCCTATCTAGTACGAACCACCGGTCTCACTCCCCCGCCTGTTGGACCTAGTGACGTGAACTGAGCGGACCTAAGCTAAGCTGGGGGGACCTGAAGTAATCTGAGTGAACCTGACCTACACTGAGAGGGTCTGACCTGAGCAGAGCTGACCTGAGCAAACCTCACTCGAACAAACCTGGCCTGAGCAGACCTGACTTGAGCAGACCTGCCATGAGCAGTCCTGATCTGAGCACAACTAGCCTGAGCAGGCCTGACCTGAGCAGACCTAAACTGAGCACACCTGATCTGAGCAGACCTGATCTGAGCAGACCTGACCTGAGAAGACCTGATCTGAGCAGACCTGACCCGAGAAAACCTGACCTGAGCAGACCTGATCTGAGCAGATATTATTTAAGCAGACCTGACCTAAAAAAAACTATCCCCAGGGCTGACCTAAGCAGAAGTGCCCTTAACGTACATGATTTGAGAGACCTGGCCTTAGCAGACCCGACATGAGCAGTCCTGAACTGAGAAGAACTAGCCTGAGCAAGCCTGACGTGAGCAGACCTAACCTGAGCAGACCTGACCTGAGCAGACCTGAGCAGAGCAGACCTGATCTGAGCAGATATGATGTAAGCAGACCTGACTTGAGAAAACCTAACCCCAGGCCTGACCTAAGCAGACCTAGAGCAGACCTAATCTGAGCGGATGTTATCTGAGCAGACTTGACCTGAGCAGGCCTGACCTGAGAAGACCTGAACTGAGCAGAGCTAACATGAGAACGTCTGGTATGAACAGACCTGAAATGAACGGGCTTGGCCTGAGAAGACCTGACCTGAACATATTTGACCTGGCCTGAGCGGCACTGATCTAAACAATACTAACTTACTTGACCGACAGAAACCTGAGTAGACCTGACCTGGACAGACCTAAACTGAGCAGACCTGATCTGAGCAGGCTTGACCTGACCTGAGCAGCACTGAGCTTAATATTTATAATACACATTGACCGACGGAGACCTGAGTAGACCTGACCTGAACAAACCTGGCCTGAGCAGGCTTGAACTGAGAATACCTAACATGAGTGAACCTGACCTGAGCAGACCTGACCTGAGAAGACCTGAAATGATTGGAACTGACCTGAGCAGACCTGACTTAAGAAAACCTAATGCCAGGCCTGACCTAAGCAGCAGTGGCGTGAACATATATGAGTTGAGCAGACCTGACCTAAGCAGACCTGACGTGAGCAGACGTGACCTGAACAGACCTGGCGCGAAAATACCTGAGCAGACCTAATCTGAGCAGATATTATCTGAGCAGACCTGACCTGAGCGGGCCTGACCTGAGAAGACCTGAACTGAGCAGAGCTAACCTGAGAACATCTGGTATGAACAGACCTGAAATGAACGGGCTTGGCCTGAGAAGACCTGACCTGAACAGATTTGACCTGGCCTGGGCGGCACTGATCTAAACAATACTAACTTACTTGACCGACCGAAACCTGAGTAGACCTGACCTGGACAGACCTAAACTGAGCAGACCTGACCTGAGCAGGCTTGACCTGACCTGAGCAACACTGAGCTTAATATTTATAATACACATTGACAGACGGAGACCTGAGTAGACCTGACCTGAACAGACCTGGCCTGAGCAGGCTTGAACTGAGAAAACCTAACATGAGTGGACCTGACCTGAGCAGAACTGACCTGAGAAGACCTGAAATGAGTGGAACTGACCTGAGCAGACCTGATCTGAGAGGATCTGATTGATCTGAGCAGACCTGAAATTAACGGGCCTGACCTAGGCAGACCTAACCTGAGCAGATCTGATATGAGCAGCCCTGAACTGAGCGGGCTTGACCTGAGCAGACCTGACCTGAGAAACCTGACCCGAGCAGACCCGATCTGACCTGAGTGGCACTGAACTTAATAAAAACTAAGCTTGCTTGACCGACCGATTTCCCCGGATAATCACCCCGAACCGTCCCGAACCACCCCAAACCCTAACCAAGGTCACAGCCAAGGTAATTCTGCGAGACCCCGCGTCGGGCCAAGTCTTGGCTGAGGGCGAAGGCCTCTTCTACGCCAGGAAACCGCCGCTGCCGCCGCAGTTGGCGCTGGAGCGAGGAAAAGCGGTGGGCGGACGACCGACGGAGGCGCCGCCGGGAGGATCACTAGCACCGCCGCTGCCGCCTTGGGCGCGTCCAGAGGTGCGTGAGAGGACACGGCCAAAGACGAAGCATCTACAGCAGGCCGGCACGAAATCGTATGATGACGCTCTTCGGGATTTCGGCCGCGGCAATCCGAACGCCGTCGCGAACCTGGTGGCCTTCCACAGCGACGGCAGCGGCAGCGGCGGTGGCAGCAGTGGCAGTGGCGGCAGAGGCGGCGATGGTGGCGATGACACATCCAATTCCCGAAGATCCAAACTCTAACGGCGCCGCGACCGGAGCGTGGGGGTGTTGTTGCTGTTTTCCGAGCATCGAGGCTCTGATGACGCCACGTCCGGGGCGTGGGTAGCGTCATCGACGCGCGGCAATGGTTGATGTTGCCGCCCTCTATCAGATCTGACGATGATGATGATCTCATGTCAGCTCGTTTCCCTGAAAACTATGAATAACCCGTGGTAACAAAAACAGGCTTATAAAAGCTGTAAGTACGTTACGCGTCAGTATAGTACCGTTTTCGGTACTTCAATATGACGCCGCGCAGCTTTTCCTTGTCGTGCTATGACAATATGTGTGCATACGTATTGCTATTTTGTCTGTTGTATGCTTTGTATTGGCCATGACGAGCGGCTGAAAAAAGGTCAGCTGTTTGACCTTTTGACTTTATTTCGTGCTATGACAATGTATGTGCATACGTATTGCCATTTTATCCGTAGTATTCTTTGTATAGGCCATGACGAGCGGCTGACAAAGCAGCTGTTCGACCTTTTGACTGTATCTACTGCCCAGTTCGTCCATGACTGATGTTCTGCTTTTTTTTTTCAATCGTTTCGTATTTTTTTTTTTCAGTCGTACACTGCCCTGATGTGCTGCTTATTTTGCTGCATCTGTGGCCAAACTCGTTGAGTCCGGGACGAGGCCGCAGGGATAATGTAAGATCTCGCCCGGGGTGATTGAATTTTGAAGACCATGTCGCGCCCTTGAAGGGGAAACTACGAGAAGAAGCAGAAGGCGGTGTGCCTGATCTTGGTTTTGCCCGCTTCGCGCACACAATGTCAATGTTGTGAAGTACCCTAACTTTTTGCCGTTTATGTATGCTACCGGGCACGTATTATACGTTGTTTGATGTCTGTATGATACGTATAATACGTATGTTTGGTGTTTGGATTTTTTTCATTGTGCGCTTGCTCTGGTTGTAGCGCATGACCTGAAAGCATGCAACCCTGCGCGCGCGTTCTCTCGTGTGACCCAGCGCGATGTACAGTGACTTCTCGACTTCTCCTTAGTAGTGGTATACTTCGAAGTAATTAAAGTAGTGGTGGTGGTAGTAGTAGTTTTAGTAGTCGTAGTTCGGAGAAGGAGGAGGAGGAGAACACGGCAAACGCGGGGTGCACGCGACGGCTGGTGCATCAAACAAACTCAACATCTGAGTACATAATGGTTTAGGCCTGAACAATGCCTACTACACGTGCGTCAGGGCGGCAGGAGGGGCACAGTTCGTGGTTCAACCCGTCATATCCACCATACCATGCCACCGACATAAAACACAATCATCTTACATTGTCACACGTGTCGATATCATTGCGGTACATGTCAAGGTATCAGCAACGTGTACATTGCATCTACCACCAGCAGTAGCGCAATGAAGAACGGCGGAAAATAGCGCAAGAAACTCGTTTGATCACTTGTGTACAGGAAATCGCGGACGCCCCCACCCCCCCCCGCCCCTCCCGGCGCTCCCTCCCGCTCACTTTGTAGCTCTTCGCGAGCAGCGCAGCAACAGAACACGCGATAGAGTACGGCACGGCAAAACCGACGACATACACTACGCTCGCATATGGTACTCGTGTTATCTATTTTATCCGCACCTCTCGCAAAAGGCATTTTTATCCGGGACGTCCCGAGTCCCGAGTGTTTTATTACCAAGTAGTACTTACTATACATCGAAGCGTCCATACATTCCGCAGTTTCACGCCGACTAGTTTAGTCACCCTGCTTGTCCTTTTTTCTGGCGGTCTACGGGAGAAGTGGAAGATACCTTTCTCGGGGCTATGCCTCTCTAAAGGAATAGACGAGGATACTAAACGCCGGCGGTTCGCCGTGCCGCAGTCCTCCCCTGCTCTCGACCGACCACCCGGGCGAGACTGTTGTCTTGATGACCGAATCATCGCTCACCGAAGACTCTCCATGAGAGATAGAAAAAAGTTACATTTGGAAATTGTTCTACTACGAGTACTTCAACACGCCTAACAACCGTTTTGGAACTTGAGACGCGAAACAAGACGAAATAGAAACACGACTACAGCATCGACCACACTTAGTAGCATATTTAGATGTTTAGTACCGGCACTACACTGCAAGGAGATAGTTGTACCACACGCTCGCAGCATGGCCATACTCCCACTATAGATCGCTAGCCCTAGATATTTGGTGAGACCGCGATTCTCTATTTTCGGGTGGATGTACCCAGGTTCCAACAGAAAGCAACGCGCTAACGGTACTAACGGCATGGGCACCGTTCTGTGGCTTCTTCACGCAGAGGTCTTTGTTCATGGCTCAAGCTGATTCTCGCCTAAAACGGTGGGGTGTGGACGACACAACTAAGAACAAGCGCTACTGCATTTAGCGCGATCCCCGCTGCTACCGTAAGCGCCCGCCACACCACAAGATAGTCACATCCCCGCGGAACAGCAGTACCCGAGCACAAAACACAAAAAACGACTTATCGCTCGTAAAGCAGGCTACGCTGGAGCACCCCACCCCGGCGATATTATACACTAGCAGTCACGAACGGCAGACGATAAAACAACCCCTCCTCTACCTGCGCCACAGCAGCAGTACACTACCGGCCCTCTCATGATAAAGAGCCCCAAACGAAAGTCAGCTTGACATTTCCGGGTAAAAAATAAATTCGGGAGCGGTCATACCAAAGTTAACGTGAAACACACCCGCTCTCTTAAGAAGAAAACTTCTAGCCTGGGCCAGTACCTCGGTTTCTTATTCGAGGACCCGTAATGTATGGCAGAGCGCACATAAAACCACCAAAGAGTATCGACCAGCCATCCAGCTATCTCGAGGTGGGTGGCCTCGTTACCCCACGCTTCCATGTATGCGGTACATCCTGCTGCCCTTCATCTGGAGAGCGGCGCGGGGATTGAAATACGCGCACCGTTAGCGGAGGGTGATCAAAACGAACAGGCGACATAGAGCTAAAAATAAGGGGGCAAAAATGTCACGAGAACATCACGAAAATGCCACAAAAATGGTTGTAACCTTTTAGACTACAGTAGGTGACTTAACCAAAAAAATCCCATTATCCAACTTGTTTGCCTCAAAATCACGGGTACAGTTCTAACGGGGTTGAAGTAGGTCGTGAGCAAGCACCGCAAGCTGGTAGTCCTTTAGCTACTAATAGCTACCCAACCAACATTCCAACTCTAATTCTAACCGAAAGTTGTTATCGATAGCTTGTCCCCGAAACGAAGGAATGATGCAGTGCGGCAGTTTCGAAGGCACATCATTGCATACAACACACGGTAGTAGACCAGCCCGCCATTTAAGAATCACGGAGTCGCACATCTATCCACCCATCCATCCGACGTTAGAGCGAGTCAGAACTACTCCCCCCCCCAGCCCCTTCCTGCCTGCCTGCCCGCCCCACCCACTCCCACCCAAGCTAGGAAGGTAATTTTTTCATTCAGATAGAGACACGCCTCCACCAAGCTAACTCCACTGACGCTTGCTACGATAGGGGTATACCGTTTTTTGGCGAAAACATTTCTGATTGACGGGGCTCGTCAACTGAGGAACTCCCCAATATCGTTGTAACACCCTTGTCTTTATACAGTATTATTCGTTGAATATCTAGGCCAAGGGATTGTTCATCGGGCAGCACTTTCATTTTTTCTCAAAATCAGTTTTTGGGTGAGGTGTAGAGCTCCTTATCCCTTTTACCACTCCAAAAATGATTCCATACTATTTTCAAGTAGTTTGTCCCAGTTCTAAAGGGGTTAAGCGAGGAGCCTCGGAAAAATTAGAAGCACCCCCTATCATAGTTAACCGTCCACTCCACCCCACTCCACTCCACTCTACTCCACTCCACTCCACTTGCCTCGACGCGCTTGAGGTGTGACGCAAACAGCAGCAGCGTTCGAGACAGCTCGCCCTGGTCGATGATGACCGTGATCTCGTCCGCCGTCAGCAGCAATGCCGACGGGGTTTCCACCCTCGGAGCGGCGTAGGCGTTAAGGTTGCGGATGGCCTCGTTCATGACGTTCCTCGACACTTGCATGGTAATGAAGGTAGGTGCCTGGAAGCGTCGCGTGAGAAAGCGCGGTCGTATGATAGCAACAGCGAGATCGCAGCAGAAGAAGCGGGCGCAGCAGCAGCAGCAGCGAGCGCACAGGGGACCGAGCGTAAGACGAACGGGGGTTGGTATAAATAGAGAAGCGATAATGGCAGGGGAGACAAAACGTTTAAATTATTTGCTTCGTGCTTCGCTTCGAGACACATGGCACCTGGTATGCTGCTGTGGGCTACCTCTGAAGCCCGTCTGACTGAAAAATGACCGGCCATCACACGGCGCTAGCACACGCGATTTTACTCAAGCAAACAAGCAACTAAAAACACAACCAGCAACAAAAACAACCAAGCCAAACAAACAAACAAACACGCACACACACAAGAGTGTTAGCCTTCCCCGTTTCCCCCCTCCAGTGACCCTCCGTACCTTTGCGTATTCCTCCTGCGACACGAGTTCCAGCGGCCCGTCGCCTCCCAATGCCTCCACCACCCTTTCCCCCTCCACCCCCTCCTCCTCCGCTGCCCGCCACTCTTCCTCCCCGGGCTCCTCGCCGACAACATCCTCCGCCTCCTCCAGCCGCCGCCAATAGAGCGCGGCGCTCGCACCGGGGGCATCGATGGCAATTCCATCTTCGGGACTCTGCGCGAAAGCCGCAGGTGACGACAGCTCGGGAGTTTGACAATCGTCCTCATCCTCATCCTCACCCTCGTTGCCACCATAGCCGTCGCCACCACCGCCATCGCCGCCATCACCATCGTCAAAGTTGTTGCCATTTTCCTTTCTACCAGAGAGATACCGACAGCTAACGCTGCCGCCGCTAACACTACCACCGCAAACACTACTGCCACCGCCAATACCGTGGCCGCCACTACCGCCGCTGCCACCGCGGCTGCTGTTCGCGCGCGAGCCGCCATAGATCGCGGACAACGTCGGCGTACGATGTGTCTCCCCGTCAGACCGTGTCGAGGGGGCGATAGAGCCGAGGACGTTGTCGCCACCTCCGCCGCCACCGCTGCCGCTACCACTACCCCCGTCGCGCATGGAGATGTCGGGGAGGTAGCGTGGTGACGGCATCGGCGGTCTGTCCACCGCGGTTGTCGCGGAGCACCGTCGATGTAAAGAGGCGCCGTCGATGTGCAGTAGATACAGGCGCGAGGCGACCACACGATAAAAAGAATACAGGCGGGCGGTCAAGATGAGGCACGAAACAATAATAAATATACCTGGTAAGGGGTACAGGCAATGAACGCGAAGATGAAGATGCAGATGAAGAAAGGTAAAGATAAATACCAGTATCAAATATCAAGATCAAGTACCAAGATCCAGATACAAATACCCAGATCAGTTGGAGCAGCCGAAGCAAACGCAGCAATCGAAGCAAACGAAGCAGTCAAAGCAAACGGAGCAACCGAACCAATTAGAGGCAACCCAACCAATAGCATCAACCAATTCAACAATAGCAAACGGAGCAAGGGGGGCAACTAGAAACATCGGATGCCGTGGCTGTCCAAGGCCGGAAGTTTTTCACTCACGTGAACGGCGTTTCCGGGCTCAGGGCTTGCTCGCTCCCGTCCCCGCCCCCCGCCCCCGGAGCTGGCAGCGACTCGCCAGAAGCCTCTCGCGGGAGACGGACGGGGGACGCGGGAGAGTCTTGTCCCCAGAACTCGTCCCTCGGTTCAGTTGACCGTCCGCCACCGCCGCGGGAGCCTTCCCTTCCCTATGAGAAGAACAGCCGCGAGCGGGGGGTCGTGGTGGTAGGGAGGGTAGTGCTATTCGTTAGAAATTTCGCTTAAACATAACCCTTCAGCTTATAGTCTACGACCCTTCAACAAAATATGGCACAAATAGTCCATTATAATTCCAAGAAGTTACGTCCCAAAAAACGTGAGTGCCTGCAGTTGAAAAGGGATTAGACTACGTATATTACGTAACACTGTATTCTATAACTGCAAAAATGATCCAACCAGCTTCCGGACGTACGTAATACTAGGTATACTTTTTGAACAAGAAAACGCCAGCTGGACATCTAGAAACCCACCTCGGCGGATGCGCGTCCCGGGGTCGGACCGGGCGACGCGCTCAGGGAGGGGGAGCAACCCTCCCCCTCCCCCTCCTCCCGGTCAACCCGAGATACACCGCCACCGCTGCCGGTTTTCCTTCTGCAAAACGCGATAGAGGATGCAGTCACCGACAAGAAAGTGTCAGGGGAAGCACAAAACTGAATCAGCAAAAAAAACCAACAGAGGTAATTTATAATACCAGGGTATATCTTATATCACCACTCACGATGCTGCGCGCTCACGTTAGACGGCATACCCAATCATACGTGCTGCAGTGCATATAAAACTATATATTTTTGTCCTCCCCATGCCGTTGCTTCCCTCGGCATATACCCTGAACGCTCAAGCCATCCTCAGCCCCTAATTGCCGAAAGAAAAAATGTTTGCTTTCTTTCTTTTCTTCGAGTTCTTTGGAGAACCTTCCCGAGTATCCTTCGTACGGTTCTTTGTTCTCTCTGTTCTCTTTTGCTACAAAGTTTTTTTCTCTTTTGTTATTATTATGCTATTAATACTACTACTACTACAGTTTACTACCAGTACTACTTACTGCTGTTGTAGTAGTTATTGTACTACTACTGTTAGCTATAGTAATAGTACAGAACACAGGGCACCGCAGTATCATACACCAGGTCCAAGCTGAGCTCAGCTTGGCTCGGCTCAGCTCAGCGGCGCGGCGCAGGGCAGCGCAGCGCTAGCTCAGCAGCGCAGCGCCGTGCGGTATCGTGCGGTGCCGTGCCCATAGCCGTGCGGTGCTATACGGTGCTGTGCCGTGCTGTGCCGTGCTGTGTGCTGTGCTCTGATTACTCTTTCGTACATAGCAGGTATCATAGGAAGTCCGGATTTCTTCGTACTGTTTGATTTTTCTATTATCTTTGCTACAATTGGTTTTTCTATTATACTACTACTACTGCTGCTGCTGCTGTTGTAGTACAGAACACAGGGCAGTATCACATCATACCAGGTCCCAGCAGCTGAGCTCAGCTTTTGGCTCGGCTCCACTCAGCAGCGCAGCGCGGGGCAGCGCAGCGCTAGCTCAGCAGCGCAGCGCCGTGCGGTACCGTACGGTGCTGTGCCCTGCCATCCTCAGCCGTAATTGCCGACGACTATATTATTTGCTCTATTTTATATTCAAATTAATATACTAACAGTCCTTACAATTTCGGACAGTTTTCTCATCACAGCAGGGCGATCAGCATTCGGTGCTTTGTCGTGCCTTTTTATGAGCCATGTGCACATCATTCTAGGACCAACTAAATACGGCGCTTCCAGCACCGGTTCTTTTGTACTATTAATAGACAATTTATAAACAGTAATAATAGTAGTGTTATGGAGTGATCTTAGCAGGTGCTCTTTGTATGAGCAATAGACCAACCGTATATCCTAAATAGGATATAAATAGGATATAACCGCACCTCCTTTCTGGAAACACCGTATATCCTCATCCTCATTGGGTATACAACCGTATAAGCAGGCGTATGTATCCAGTAAACACTTTCTCGGTAGAGCCCTGACTCGATTGTGTTTGGTACGTACGTAGATACTACTCGAGTTAGAAGCCACGTAATTTAGGCGGGGCTTTAACGTAGCGGGGTTGAACTACAAGCGAACAGCAGGTTTATCCCAGTAGGATGACGCTGCTGTGACGCACGACGTGTTTCTGGGTGCACCTAAATCCTTGCCAGTAAGAGAGCCGGTGCATGAGATTTAGGTGCAGCCAGGCTCGCCCCCACCCCCCCCCCTCTCGTTCACTCTGGTGCTTGACCCTCTAAACAAGCCCTGCTCACTTAATAATAAGAGAAATTCCAT
>JAYJMJ010000375.1:4117017-4130330 GCA_036873875.1 Laminaria ephemera
CCCCCCCCCCAAGAGAAAATATCTGTAAACACGATCACGGCTTGTCCAGAAGGCCGCCGAGGGCAAGTAAACAGTACCAGGTACCTGGTAGACTTTACCGTGATCTCAACCCACAAATCGTACCAGATAAAGTAAATATATTTCAATTTTCGAGGTGGTCCACACATTTTTCTCAGATTTTCCAAAACGCGCGGCGAAGCCGCGCTTGGGTCGGAGCCTTAGCCTGGTTAAGTAAGGTTAGGGTTAGGGTTAGGGTTAGGGTTAGGGTTGGGTTGGGTCGACACCCTCTCGTGATTGGCAAAAAAAACAAGCAAAGACACAAAAAACAGCCGAAAAACCCCCATAAAGTGAAACATATTTGGTACTTTATCTGGCATGATTTGTGGGTTGAGACCGGTGAAGGCGCCGCCAGCAGCACCTCTCACAAGTTGAACCTGGAAAAAAGTAAAAGTGATGATACGAGAAAAAAACACACAAACGCAGTTCGAGTCCGGCTCGTCGGAAGTCTCCTGCAGATTGTCATTGTCACGCCGCCACGACCCATCCCCCGATTTGCCGATTTGAAAGTTGTCGGTGGCTGATGTTGTATTTTGAAAGAAGCCATCAAAGCCGAAAGAAGCCATCAGCTTGTTGCATGAAAACACAAAAACAACAAGTTGAAACAAGAGAAAACATAAAAAAGCCGATTTTGGCGCCAACAAGTTTTTTGTTTGTTTTTACCCTCGTTTCATTTGCGATGTACCCTGTGTATATATTATTATACCCCGGGGTACCGAAGCAGTGTTGTGTTTCTCTGTCCTGTGCCTCGTAGTCCATGTGGCCACAGCACTTTGTTTGGTCGTATAATATCTCTGTCAAGAATGAGGCATCAGCACGGACATTTGGTGTGTTGGTGTTGGATGTCCTTGGGTAGAAAGAACGGTACCACAGCAACGCAACCAGCAACACCAACAAGACGCGCACCTCCCTTGGAGAGGAGAGCACTCTGAACTTCCGTGCTAATTCATATACAAAAAAAATCAAAAGTCTGCCTTCTTCGGCGACGTGACGTGACTGCGTCGGCGTCCCCGATGGTCTTCCAGTGGGTTAACCTCGTAACCACTAAGGTCGATTTCGTAGGTTCGAGCCCCCCCGAGTGCATACTCGTACTAGCGGAAAGGGCGAGAGCGTGAGTTAGCAAACATTCGATGAAAATCAACGGGCGTTGGGAATGCTGAACCCGCTGCGCGATAAAAATGAAAGCACGTACCGGGGGGGAGAAGGGACCCTGCCTGCTGTGACCACCGCTTGTCCAGAAGCTGGAACGTAAAAGTGAGATTAAAATAAATAAATAAATAAAAAATACCCTGCTCTGCCGTGTAGCAGCTCTCTCCACTCTCTACCGCCTATCGAGTGCATCGTGTCAAAGGCAAACCAACCTCGCCGACAAGTACAGCTACTCGTACAGTAGTCCATCCACACAGCAGAGCAGCAGTACTCGTCGAGCGCTGCTGCAGCGCGGCGGACCAGAACTCCGCCCTACGAGTACCACAGGGTAGTCTCGCTACGAGGTACGTACCTGGTATCAGTTATCAGCTTATGCTCGCACTACTCGGTACCTGTCTGTGGTATCAAACATTTTCTATCCATCTATGTATCTGTTCTGTCCATCCGACTCAATCTATTCGCATGTACGGGTGTCTAGCGATGTTGTTGTCCGATCATCCATCCCATCCATGTCTACACGTTCACGTTCATCGTCCACACATACCCCAAGTTAGCATGCGACGATTGGTTGGACCCGGCAGAGATGCCGGCTCTCAAGTCGAAGCCCTTCGCAGACACCAGGGTCTCCGGTAGCGCCGCCGTGCTCTCCATCGTTCCGTCGACCTCGGCACAACCACGACGTTGTGCGAGCGGGCTCCCACCCTGGGCAAGAATAGGAACAACACCGGAGCATGCAGCAGTGATGCGTGATGCAGTGGTCGATATACACGATGATGATCGCAGTGGCTTCCGTGGTCTCTTGATGCCGGAGGGCCGAGAAGGTTATCGTGGAGAGTGGAGAAAGAGAGAGATACAGGCGTAGATAGCTCTGCATACTATAGACTAGTAAACAGCATGCAAAGGTCGAGGATCTGCATATTATACTAGTAAATAGTATGGAATTGTCTAGGATTATACAAAAAAATCAAAAAGTGTCTTGATCGGGGTCTCGGAGAAGAAGCAACGACGATATATTACGTCGCAGGCAAGAGGCGCTCTAAAAGGAAGCCTGCACGCTGCACCGGGCTCACCTAGGACAGCAGACGCTCCGGTGAACGCTACACGTGCAGCAACGCAAAAGAGCAAGCCCAGATGCCGCCGCGACAGCTGCTGCTGCTGCTTGCTTGCGGTGGATGTGTGATGATAATTTTTGGGTCCGTAGTCTCTCTTTTCTTCTTGCAAGCAGTCAAGCGGAGATCTGAGATCTGGCGGAGATGCACGAGTCGGGGAGATCGGAGATTGGTAGATGGGTCGTATAATTGCGCCGCAGTTTTGAAACGGCCGCTTTTCGAGTTTCGAGAAAGGTGTTGTTGTCGTTTGTCGTTTAGCTGGCATGATTTATGATGATGCTGTATTATTGTGCTGTTTTCTATATGCGACGGCACGCCACCAAGCGACACTTGACAAGCAACACTCCACGACGAGACCAACTCGTCAACTAACTGCTGTCAATCCTCAATGCACACGAACACGACATCCGTCGTGCGGATTTAGGATATTTAATGAGTAGGTGCGTCGTATGATATGGTGCGTCGTACGAGTATGATATCATACGATAGCCTGCGGACGGGCGTAGGAAGGAATCTCGAATGCTGCGTTTGAGGAAATGGGTAGGACGGCTCCAAACCTCATCCGGCGCTGAAGCCTGTCTATCGTTCGTTCTCTCTCGAGGTCCGCTAGCAGGAGCAGCGACCACGGGCGAAACAACTTCTTCTCGAAAGTAGGAGACCGCCGAACAGTTTTTGAAGGACGACAGGTATACTTCGAAGTAATACGGGAAAGAAAGGTGTTAAACGCGCGGCCGAAGTAGTACGCAGCTTGTAAAAGTTGAGTATCGACCATTCAATTGGTAGAACTCACAGCTGACGTATTTGAAATATTTTTTATAAAAACACCGCCGCCGTGGTTGTATGATGATACATACCAGTACCTGGTAGGCCTTTTCGCTGCGCACCGCCATTTGACGTTCAGTGCGGCGCGGTGCTAGACGAAACTCGGTAGGTGTATTCGCTCGAGCGCACCGACCGACTCGAATGGTGCATAACACAAAACCCTCAAGCCACATGCGTTTTGAGCCACTGCGGCATTCCAACAGCGGAAGGGTACGAGCACTCGTACGAGTACAGATACCTACGTACAGTAAAAACTCGTGAAAAAGCATCGCGGACAGAGAGATCTAATCCCAGTATGATATAGTATGATATAGTACGAGGTCGGGAAGAGAGTCGTTTCCAGAGAGTCCATGATCGGCGCACATACTGTACATACACGTGACCCGAGCCTTTCGCTTCGCACGTTGCCATTTGTTTGGAGGAGGAGCTAAATCACGACGTCGAGGCCGTATACATGTGGCATTGCCACCCTGGAATACACCCAAGCCGCGCGATACCCTCATATACATAGGTAGTTTTTACAGTCAGTAGTGCTGTCGTAAAGCCGCGCGATGCCGTCACGTTAAGCGGTGGGGTTTTTTAAGTAGTGTCAGCGAGAGCTGTGCCCTTCGATGTGTTGCGTCACCTACTACGGGGGTTTAAACTTCTCGTCCACTCTGTATAATGGCGTTCTTCTGCGAGCCCCGACAGCTTGCTCCTCTCTGTGCCGTACGAGTAGACTATCTCGAACTCGAGGGAATGGTACGAGCAATATGGCTAGATAGGAATGTCGCGCTTTGTGCGATTGGTAGTAGGACTCCCCATTCGATTCCTCGTTGCCTCGGGGAGTTCATTTCGTGTGCAATTGCAACACTGGACCTGTTCGTACCAAGCAGCGCTCTCTCCGTTCTGCAGGCAACAACCATGCTCACACCGATGCCGTTCGATATTATCACATTGTGGCTCCACTGTAATCCGGGTTATACATTCGGAATCCTTATCTCCTCATTTGACGCACCATTGTATTATCTCAGAGTTCCCGATAGTTTGCTGCTTTACCCCTTCATAGCTCCACCCCGGATTAGTGGGAAAACTACTTGAAAATAGAGTAGGATCATTTCTGCAGTATTATTCAAAAGGGTTTAATACCACGCGTAACGACACAGCCTCAACGCAACGTAGAACGCGATACTTACGGTTGGCTGTTCAGGACATCGCCTCCACCTGCGCCGAGGTAAAAAAAACAAACGATGTATATACAGTACGTTCAACTGCAAATTGTGAGGTTTCCAGGGTGGGGACAGAGTATCTCCTACCAGATTTGCCTGTTGAGCGGGTCCTCGTTGTTACTCACGCGTTTTAGTTATGAGATAGAAGAGAGCGACCTTATTCCAGCCTAACAAAATGCAAGCACTGCTTGTCCGATCGTGCGTGGCCGTGTAGATGGCCCACGCAGGCACCGCAACGGTGGCATGCTCAACGGGCCCTCCTCGTACTTTGAGCTTGAATCGAGGACCTGGCATCGGTATTAAGACTGTCTCCGCCGCCCCAGCTGCGGGCTACGGAGACGGCGAGGGAACTTCAGTGGCATCTCCAGCATGTGCGTTTAGATCTAAAATATCTCGTACTGTCAAATGTTACGTCTAGACCAACGCAGGAGGGGGGCTGCTTATACCCCGTAAGCCACTCGCCTCTTCACAAAGGGTGCATTGCACCCCGACAGCATAGAGTACCGACTAGCTCAAGCACCTTAATATCGAACGCAGAGTGTCTCGTACGATGGAGAGGCTAAGGATTCGTGAGCGGAGGACGGCTTGATTCCCTCCGAGGCGTAGGTACGGTCGCGAGGCAAATCGACGCGCACCACCTTATGGATCCCCGAACATGACGGCATACTACAGTACAGCAGTCGGCATGAAATATGGCAGCTTTTGCGACGGGATTCCCGTCCCTGGCGTTACCATGTTTTCCATTCAAAGCAGATCCACAGACTGCTCTTACAGTTTCGTGGAAATTTCCACACGCTTACGTAGCACGAAGAAGCTTAATGAATGGGGGTCTCTTGCAGGAGGCACAGTACAGGAAAAATTGTGTGTAGTCTATTGCCGTACCTAAGTTACAAGTCGATTTCCCTCCGATCGATGCCGTACCGTCAAGCACGATTTTACTATGCCACGTGGCACAGTGTTAACTGTATGTGCACAACCTCATCTCGCTCAACCATTTCGCTACGGCAAGAACGATCCAAGTCTGAGTCCAAGTAACTTGTCCCTGAAGTATGGATGGAGTAGAAGATAGTACTGAGCTCACGACGCGATTATATGGCTGCTTAAAGCGGCAATATGAGCAACGTGACAATCCTCCTTCAGAACAGGAACTTTGAGCTATATAACCGAAAAACACTAGCACTCCATCACACGAGCCTATCCGGGGTTCATGTGAACAAAGCCTGCGGCACGGCCGCCGACCGCGGAATGAAACCGACGAGCCAAATAGAAAACCCCCACTGTAGATTGGGCGATCGTTATTTAACCCGAGCTGTATCGACCGCCTGTGATATCCAACCGCGGCGATTCCATTTTGTCGACTGGGCTTTTGATGCTTCGTGCGTCTCATTTCTCTATCCTTTCGTGCACACTCTCAGCCGATCCCATTTATCGACTGAATATTCTATGCATCGTTATGTCTCCTTACTCCATCTTTTTGCTCACACTCTCGAACGATCATATTTCGTCGACTGAATGTTTGATGCTTTGTGTGTCTCCTTACTCCATATTTCACGTTTTTGCCGGTAGCTGGGGCGACTATCTTTCCATCTGGAGGAGTTTTCTACCTCCAAGATCCAAGCGCTCCTCCGTTGTCCTAATTCGTCGACTGAATATTTGAGGCTTTCGCGTGTCTCCTTCCTCCATCCTTTTCGCACTCACTCTCGGCCGAACCCATTCCGTCGACTCAAAATTTTATGTTTCGAGTGTCTCGTTCTCCTTACTCCATCCTTTCGTACACACCCTTATTGGCAGCTGGAGCGACTATCTCCCCGTCTGGGGGCGTTTTCTACCTTCAAGATCCGAGCGCCCCCCCGTTGTCCAGGGGGGGGTCGGCGGCGTCATCGTCGAGGGACAGGCGGGATGAGAGCGGCTCCTCCGCTTCGCCTGATCTGAGGAGCCAAAACCGTTGGCACCCGTGGCGCGATCGGGTTAAACCTCTGCCTTTGCCTCCGTCGAAAGATGGCAGGCCTAAGGGCGCTCCGGAATACACCAGGTAGAATTGTTTTCAACAACGTGCCGGTTTGCAACAACGATCACGCACAATCGGTTTGAAAATGTCGCTTCTCGTCAAAGATATCATGAGACGGCAGTTTAAGCATGTGACGGACGGCTGTCTAGACGCGATATACTATTTTTAGCGTTGGAGCTCCTAAAGGCGTGACTGACGGTACCTAAAACTGGCGTCTCCTGCCATTTTCGCTTATTGTGTGACGCTTACGCCACCCGAAGGACGACGTTCTGATATTTGTTTCCCATGGAAAGAATAGTTGCCGAGAATTTTCCCACTCGCGATGGCACACGAGATATTTCCGCCTCGGTGCAAGGTGACCTCCGCTACGCAGCCAATATTCCACTCGAGGCCAAGCTAATTTTGGCAGGCGAGACAAACCACAACAGCGTCAGATGCACCTACCGCTGGCGGGAGATCGCCGGAAGTGCAACATTCATTTACCACCAGCAACACCAAAATGGTGCCGCGTCGCGTTGTTTTCGCACGGGTTTTCCTGGAATCCGCGTATCGTAAATATGACAATGCCCACCCTTTCCAGAGATCTCCCCCGTGCCTGCTCTGTCTCACCCCCGCGCCCTGTGTGCGACGCAGCGTCCAGCCGTCTGAAACACAGCAGTCCATGGAACAGCAGAAATCTCGGGATAGCTTCACTTTTCGCAAGGCGTCGGTGGTCAATGTTTGCCGGTCAATCATGTCACGGCACTGCCGGGACACGCTTATCATACAGGAGATCCTCGAGCCCTACAGTCCCGGAGTGGATGGGGTTGGTGGTTGCTGCGGCTTGTGTAGAGCACCGGCGTCACTGCCGTGCTGTGCGTGCGTCCTACCGTGCTGCGCTTACCCTGAGGCACTCGAGGAGGTTCGGCGGGAGTCAACTTACCTCATTATCCGTGAAAACGCGGTGGAATTCAATAAGTCTAAGGTGGGAAGGCAGATTGGTCGGAGCTTCTGAACCATAAAACCGTGCGTGCGTGGGCGTGTGAAATGGTGGCCAGTCTCCCGTATTTGAGTGGCCAGTCTTCTATATTTGTATTGCTTGCGGTTGCGGAGGCTACACGTGTCGCCACTGGATCAAACTTTATCCCGCCAAGAACTGCACCCCCCTTTTAGGGACAAAGTACTTGGGATTAGACGGGGGAAAAGCTTGCAGTGGGAAAAGAGTGAAGACGATGCTTCTCCAGGGGAAAATTAACCAGGCTTGATACAGATTAAAGCTTCTGCCGATTTTTCTGTATCGTTCTTGTGACCCCGCAACGGGTGGCCTCCCATCAAGACCCCCTCTCCGAGCCTTTCCTCTTTGGCTGTGCTGATCGTCACCCCCCGTCCCCGTCCCCTCTCGCCTCGCGTTTCTTTGTCGCGTACGATGCGCGATAGGTGGTGATGGGTTCAAGACCAGCTGCGGCGAGGATATCGCCATTGCGCGCCGGAAAGAATGGGAAAGGGCATTACGTCGGCGCATGTGGGTGCACGTTTCACGTCCAAGACGATGCGCGAGTGCTGTACTTTGATGACCCCGTTCTGGCCGACGTTGTGGCGAGAACGGGCCCGTGTTGCGGCACGCTGCGGCGGTGCTTGTGCGGGGGTCGGAGTCAAGCCGTGCGCGTGCAGAGCCGGATCTGCTGGGGAGGTTGTGTGCGGACGCGGGGGCTGAACGCGCTGCCGTGCATACCGACGTGCTGCGTTTTCCTGTGCCGGCCGGCCGCGCTGAGATACGACATGCCAGCAAAGGTGGGCGCCAAGCGTATGCGTACGCGTGTGGTACGCTGGCAGGGGATGCCGTAGCGTGTTCTCGCGCTTGGGAGGACATGGGGGACGGGAGGGGGGGCTATGGCGGCAGGGAAGTTTGTCTATAGCGAAGTAGCCACCATTTGTCTCAACCTAAACGCTGCATAAGTTCTGTGAGATCGCACATGCCCCGGCTCGCGCGCATGATTAGCTGCGCGCGGACAGGTTTTTTTCGTGCATGTGTCGCTTACGGTCCACCGCCTCAAGGTGACTAGTCCAACCCAGGGGACACGTATCGACACGACCGCGTTATCTGCCATACGAGGTGGGAGACTTCCGCGGGGAAGCTACGCACTCAGAGAGATGGGAAAACGGACGCCGTTTTGCGTGAAGATTAGACTTATCACGCTCTTTCATTCGCATCCGATCATCAACCGCTGCCTCGAACCCTCCCTATCCGCACCATCAGCTCGCCGACACCACGATCCCGCGCTGCCTCCTTCCTCGCGCGTCTTATGCTTGTTTTTTGTGTTGGCGACAAAAAATAGGACGCCACTGACGCAGCGGCAAAGATAAGGCAAGCACGTGATAACGCCTTGACGAGGATGAGACGAGACGATGACGCCCACGCCGCCGTTCCGTTCGGCGTAAGCTAGCATCGGCCGACCACGCAAGACACGGTTCTATTGCCGCCAACTGCCGGCTGAAACCATGCGTAGCCCAATTGAAGCCGTGGAGCAACAGATGACCGCGGAACCGGAGGGGGGGTGGTAGGGGTGGTGTCATCAACGTGTGTTATTCCCATTGGGTGATATTGAGCTTCTTTCAGGTAGTCGTCGACGACCACCTGTGCTGCCGGTTTGTAGTTGCATCGACATCTGATCGTGCCGGTGGCAGGCTGCCAGCGAGTCTTTTCCCAGGTAATTCCCAACCTGTGTAGGGTACTGACCTCGTCATAGACGCGACCGTACAAGCAAGCGTCTACTGTTCCCGACGCGATGTTCGTGTGAACTGTGTGAGCATCAACGAACATTATCTTTGCCAACAATTTTCTTGGGATATGTTTTTCATTGTGCAAAATCGGCAGCACGTCGATCGGTAGCCACGCAAGAACAAGGGTGCCCCTCCAAAGCTTATTGGGTTCGATTCTCGGCTTGACACGGCCCCCACGAGTCATTCGTTTTGCCTCCCTCTATCGGGCAGTATCAAAATATGCACACATAGGTGAATTTTCTCGAGCACACGCGGCGATCATTCTCTCCGAACGATGCCTGTTCTTCAAGCACAAAACCATAGGAGGAGCGGTCGTAATCGACATGCAGTAAAAAAAATCTGCGCTCGACGTTCAACCAATCGGCTGTCAAGACTACCACATTTGAACTGCACCATCTAGACTACCACTATTTGAACTGCACCATCTCAGGAATACATCCAACTGCAAAAGTCCAGCCATCTGGAGATTCGGTATGCGCTGCTCTGCGGATACGTTTAATGCCGTGCTCCGACTGTTCGAGCCGCGCGAAACCCTACGCGTAAATTAGCACCTCTAGAGCGGATCTCTGCACCTTCGTACCCAGGGAGTGGATATCTGCAACCACACAAAACAAACATGGCGTTGTTACGCTGTCTGTATCTGTTGACCCACTAGACCACGAAGTCACTAGTTTCCAACGTCACCAGTAGTCTATGTATAGCTTGTGATCCCCGTAATCCACTCGTAGTCGCAAATCACGTCTAGATCATGCCCAAAGCGCGCACGGTGTTCCGAGACCTGAGTCGACGTTCGGCGGCGCGGGCTCGGCTTCTTATTGCATCTTTGAACATATATCCACGCCAATCATTGCAATGTTCGTGAAACGCAGGGTTGTTGCCTGCGCTACTCTACTGCCAGAGAAACAGGACGTTCTGTTGTATTCGATGTCGCACGGTGTTGCGTGTGGTTGAACATAAATGAAGGACGTAAAGCGCATCTAAAGCTAGTAACTCCCTGTCGCCTGACACCCCTTCATACTTCGAAACGCCTTAACGCCAATGACTATGCCGAGTCCGTTTGGAAACGGCGTGGAAAGGTAGACGAGCGAGATGTTTGGCGGGATTTCGTGCGTGCCGGGTGGCACCGTGGTGGAGTGTTGGGGACGCAGATAGACGTCGAGCTGGGAGAACGGTGTCGTCGGCGGCGGTGTGAGATCGGCCTTTGGCGGAGAGGTTAACAACTTTGGAACTGTGGGCGACGAGGCGAGGTGGTTAAGTTTGTGAGGTGAGGGTGGTGAGGGATAGCTCAGGGAAGCGAAACGGATGGCGGCGGACCAACGTGGTTCGGCGCATTGTTCTCGAACTTTTTCCACGCATAGGGCTCAGCGTAGGAATGAGAGGTGGGAATCGTCATCGGGCTCGACTTCGGACTCCAGAAGACGGAGTGAAATTAGCAATGCCCTTGCAGGGGAGAATGTTGAACCTGATTGATGCTGTGCCGGTTTGTTCCGGTAGAGAAAGACTCTGCGGAGAGGTAAGAGCGCTTATGGTTGCTTCGGCGACTTAGGGGGATTGACACAGGGCGTGGGGGAACGTGCCATTCGTTGTTGTTGTTGATAGTGTTGTTGTTGGCGTTGTGCGAGGTACGATACTTTGTCGCGAGGGTCTTGACGATGGCCTTATCGCACTTGGGTCGGTGGACGTCGTCGCGAGGCGCATATTATGAGGGTGGGGGGCACAGGTACCCGGCGGTGGCTTGGGGGGTGCAGCGGCGGCGGCAGAGCGTTAGTGGGTCCAAGAGAAACCAGACCCAGCGAAGGATGAGGAGAGATTTGCCCCGAGGCGCCGTTGCCGGAGGTGGGTGATGGGGGAGGTGACGGCGGCACGAAAGCCATTCCAGGAGGAGCGCCAGAGTCCATAGCGCCCTTCTCGGAAGCCGCCTGGTGGGTCGTTAGTGGGGTCTTGAGCGGAAATGGGGACGATGAAGGGATTGGAATTGCAGGCCGAGGTCGCCAATATATTTGCGGCCCGCGAGGGCGAAAATGGCTGAAAAATCGTCGACAGTGAAGGGGGGCAGCGGGATGGTGGTTGTGGAGCTGATGGAAGGGGACGCGAGCCCATTCAAGCCGATTATCGGCGTCGAAGACTCTTCGGAAGTGTGGCCACAGGCTTGAATGAGGTAGACACTCACAAGGTCAGGGCTGATTGGGATGTTCGATCCAGAGCAGCTTAGGTCGGTCGCCGGCTGCGGAAGGTGGGAGATCAAATCTCCGTTACCGTTAACGATATCTCCTATGGTGCTGGAGTGTGAAAGTACACGTGGAAAGGCATTCCAACCAGCTCTGGACATTTGACGTTGAGTTCGACAACCATAGTGATGTGCTGCGCTCTACGTCCTTGTGGTCAGAGTAGATGTGGAATTGGTCAGAGTAGATGTAGAATTTTGTTGACCATGGGTAGCCACAGAGACGTTTGATGGCCAGAACAAGGCTGCCAGCCTCGAGGTTATTAGTGTATGTTTGATGGCCCGAACAACACTGCCGGTCTCGAGGTCATGGAAGTTCCGGGAAGACTATGGGGCGGCGAAAATCGTCCGCTTATTCTTGCTCGAGGGTGGTGCCGAAACCGCCACGGCTTGTGTCGCAGTAAAGTAGGTGGAAATGCGGGAGCTGTCGGTGATGGCATCCCAGTCCAGGAAGACCAATACCGGTGGTGTGGCGAGGACGCAGAAGAATTGGAGCACGATGGCTAGCGATGTAAATTCTTGCGTAAAGGAAAAAATGTAACGAACATCTTTGCTTGAGCAGGGCGACATTGGGACGCACAACACTTGTAGATAGATGCTGGTCAGGGGTTCGCGGTATCAAGAAACACCGTCGAAGACAGAGTGATGTGCTTTAACGTTTTAGCCCCTATTTGAATTGCACTCATGTGTTCGGGGACAAAATACTTGGAATTATTAGCGTGTTTTTTTTCTGGTAGTAAAAATAGGTTAAACTTGATGGCATGGACATGTCGATCAGAGCGGTGACTATATCGGCGTTCGGGCGAACGCCGGCGGGGGAGATGGTATGCTTCAGGAAGTCGGCGTCGGTGTCGTTTGGCTTGGCCTTGACAGGGGAAAGCTCGTACAGGTTGTTGTACTTACGAAGGCGTTGCCCCGATGCTGTCAAAGTGAGAGACGGGGTCGGGGCTGACGCCAATGGGGTCGTAGGCAGCTACAGATATGCGCTGGAGAACTTTAGGTCCTCGTTGATCACCTTGATCCTTTTTAGAACTGCACTCACGTTTTTTATTACAAAGTGCTTGAATTTAGTATGGGATCATTTTTGCAGTGTGGCCAAAGGGTTCACGAACCACCCATGGGCGTGGTGGTGTTTCTGCCAGGGGGCATGACGAGTCAAGTGACGGGGGTGGTGTCCTTCTCGAAGATGACCTGAGAGAACGAAAACACGTGGTCAAAACACGGAGAAGATGCGACCTGTTCCGAGCGAATTTGTTGGACCTTGTCAACGTACGATATGATTAGGTACCCTGGTGCAGGAATCTCCTAGCAGGTCTCTGTGAGGTGACAGGGTAGGGGACACAGGGCATCTCCTAGCGGATTAGCCTATTGCTTGGGTCATCGTCGTTACTCACGTGCGTTCGTTGCTTAGAGCTTGAACATAGCAGCTTTTCATTCCATCCACGCTCCAATGAAGACTGAAACCCAGGTGGGTTATCAACGCCCATCTGTTATTCCCCTCATAATACACGCCTTCCTATTCCTATGGAAACCTTCCAAATATCTATTCCCAGGTAATTACAGATACCTACTGGTAATTGCCTGCCTCTCAAGGCAATACCATAACACTAGCCCACTCTGATGAGCCGTATATGCAGAAATATGGGAAAATTCGTGGAAACCTGGTTCCACGAACTAGAACATGAGTCGGAGATGCGGCTCCTCCAAACCCACTCCCACACCTCTGAACGGCGAGGCTGCGAAGCCGGGGAATGTCAAGAACATAGGAAAAGGAAGGGATTCTGCTCGTCAGGACCCGGAAAATGCCAAACACCGAAAACCCACCACCACATGGCCAACAAGGCAACGGGGGGGGGAAACGAAAGCATATCGAAAACCCACCACCAAGTGGCCAACAAGGCAACGGGGGGGGGGAAACGAAAGCGTATCGAGGAGAAAGATAGGAAACCCACACTACCGCCACATCCCCAGCGAGG
>JAYJMJ010000375.1:4175844-4186932 GCA_036873875.1 Laminaria ephemera
TTTGTGGGCGAGGTTCAGCGCTCCTCAAGTGAGGAGCCTCAGAAAAAAACTGGTGCACCTCTATCGTAGAATGTGTCTTTGGCTGTGCTAGATAAGCAGCAACAATATACCTGTTCCGAGGTTCTACACGGCAAATCATCATATCACCTTCGTAAATTCCCGGTGATTATACCTCCCGTTAACTTTAAGAGGACACACCATGGAATGTGAGTGGAATCCTCGGAGAAGATACCGAACGTAAGCACGCAGTACAAGAACGCACGCACCTGGTTGTGGATGCTTATCCGAAACAGATTGCCGGAATTGAGGTTTGTGGGTTCTCGTTCGTAGCCCTCATTATTGTTGGTATGGCCACATTCAAATGTGTAACCGCTGGCAAAACTCTTGAGAGGCATAGACTGCTACTCAGGTAAATGCCCATAGAAGGAAATACTCCGATAACGATATACCTGGGTACCAGGTACACAATATAATAGATAGATCATATGCCCAGGTACATACCATGACAAAATTGTATGACGCGTGCTACCATGCAAGTAGCACCTCCTGCTAAATTACTTTCCGCATGACGGGGATCCTCAACTCTAAATCGCCGGAATGAATGTTGTTTTCGGCGACATTGTTCGTTTTTCGTACCTAGGCTATTATCGTGATTGTTCATCAGGTTGCACCTTCGCTTTTCTCAACCTTTCGTGTTTGGGGTAGGCGCCAAGCGTGCTGCGATAGAGGTATCACGTTTTTGGCCGAAACGGTTTCTGAACGACGGGGCTCCTTAGCCCAAAAACGTTGGAACTATACTTCTTTTTTCGCAATAATTTTCGGTTGTATAGCTACTACTGTAGGCCATCTGATTTTCCGTCGGTAGCAATTGTATTATTGATGCCGGAAACAGTGTTTGGGAGAGGTAATGAACTCCTCAAGTGAAGGAACTTCAGAAAAACAATGGTGTACCTCTACCGTAGCGTGCGTCGCGTAGATCTCCTAAGGACCTCGAGTGAGGAGCCCCAGACAAATTTGGTGCAGCCCTCCTACCGTAAAATGCTTCTTACGTAGACTCGTCACTACACACACGTTTGAAGATCAGGTGTTACCTGCTTGTGGACGCAAAACCGGAACCGATTATCGGACTTCATCTGTTTGCTCTCAATCCTGACGCTCACATTGTCATTACGGCCACAATGCAAAGTACGCTCGTTGGTAAACCCTTCACGGGTATCTACACGGATACTCTGAGAATTTTCCGGAGAAGAAATTACCCCCCGATAAGTATATTCCCTCGACGCGTGCTAGGACAGAGGTAGCACTTATTGGGTTTTCTTATGTTTCTGAATGACGGGGCTACTCTTAACGCAAATTGGTCGGCATGTAATTCTTTTTTTCCTCGATTTTTTTTTGTATACCTAGGCCATGGGTTTGTTCATCGGGTCGCACTTCTTTCAGTTTACTCAAAACTCGGTTTTGTGAGGTGAGGTAAGGAGCTCCTTAAGTGAGGAGCGTCAGAAAAACCAGAAAAAATGTGTACCTCTACCGTAGCATGTGTCCCGCGTAAAAAGTTGACGATAGCGACGACAGGGATACTGTAGCATGTTCGGCTTTAAAAAAAAAAACGCTTTGTGACTGGGGGATCCTCAACCCCAAATCGTCGGAATTGCGTTCTTGATTTGCAATATATGATGCTGTTCTTGTTGCATGCCTTACGCCATGGCATTTTGTTCATCGGGCTGCACCTTCGCTTTTTGCTCTAGTTTGTTTGGTGATTGGATGCGGTATAGAGCTCTTGGAGTGAGGACCCTCACTCAAGTTTGGTGGGAACAAGGCTACAAAAAGGGGGGGGGGGGGGTCACGTTAAACGTCTCTATTTACAGCGGCTGAGAGCCACTCGCGCCGGTGGCGACGAGTTAACCTTGCGGTCTAAAGCTTTAGTACTGTCCGGGTTCGCGACATGCACCGCCGCCACACACGTCGCCACGAAATGTTTTTTGTTAAGCTCCGCCAAACATATATTTTCTAGGTCTGGTATAGCGCAAGTACACAGCCACCCGCGCGAGTGGATACTCGGTAGTGAAAATGGGTGTACCCCCCTTTGCGTAGCCTTGGTCGTGCACCAGACGTGTGCTAGGATAGAGGCAGCACATTTGGGCTGAAAGGGTTTCTGAACGACTGGGCGCCTTAACTCAGAATCATCGGAAAACGTTTTGTTTTTTTTTGCCGTAACTTTCGTTTTATACCTAGGCCGTGGGATTATTCGTCGGGTAGCACCTTTATTTTCGACGCGTGCTACGATAGAGGTGGCACTTTATGGCCGAAACACTTTCTGAATGACGGGGCTCCTTAACCCAAAGTCGTACGAATTTCGATGTTTATTTTGCAAAAATTAACGTTGTATACTTAGTAGGCCTTTGGGGTTGATCATCGGGTATCACTTTTGGTTATTCCCAATTCAGTGTTTGGGAGAGGTATAGAGCTCCTGAAGTGAGGAGCCTCAGAAACAAAGGGTGTACCTCTACCGTACTATCAGTACTATTAGTACTATTAATACTATTAGTAGCATGCGTCCCCCTTGCCGTCGCGTGCGTTTTAAGTTAACTACAGTAATGACTCCATACACATTTATTTGAGCAGCAGCTGTTTCCTGGTTCTGGATGCAAACCCCTAGCCGATTGTCAAGAGTTTGACGTGCATACTCTCGTTCGTAAGGCTCGTATTGTTGGTACGGCGACAATGCAAAGTACACCCACCCGTTGGTAAAAGCTCCACGGGCCTACACACAGTTGCTCAGGCAAACACCCGGAGAAGGAAACACCCCGAGAAATATGTATGTACCCTGGGACCAGGTACACATCCAAGAAAATACCCAGCTACATACGTACACTGGTACACCTCACGACGCGTGGCACGAAACGAATAGTACTTTCGGTTGAGTTTTCGTCTGGATGACGGGGCTCCTCAACCTGAAATCGTCCGAATGTCATTTGTGTTTCGTTGAATGTTGTTTGTTGCATATATACTTAGGCCATGCGATTGTTTATCGGGTTGCACGTTCGTGCTTTTTCAACCTTAGTGTTTTGGGGGGGAATAGAGCTCCTCAAGTGAGGAGCTTCAGTGAATTGAGGTGCAGGTGCCCCTACCATTGATGACGGGGCTACAAACGTGGTTGCACGTTTCGGCAGAAACGCTTTCTGGATGACTGGGCTTCTTAACCCAAAATAGTCGGAAAACTTTACTATTTTTTTCGCATTTGTTAAGTTGTATACCCCTAGGTCGTGGGACTGTTCATCAGGTAGCACTTTTGTTTTTCCCCAGATCAGTTTTGTTTTTGGGAGAGGTATAAAGCTCAACCAGTGAGGGGCCTTAAAGATACGAAGGTGCACCTCTATCTACCGTACGTAGCATGCAGTTTCCTAGACTCTTCACTACACATACGTTTGAAGAGCAGGAATTACCCTGTTATAAATGCAAAATCCCGGAGCAGATTACCTCAACAAAAGGACGCACGCTACGGTAGAGGTTCACCATACATATTGTTTCTCGCGCTCCTCACTTGAAGAGCTCTAAATCTCACCCAAAACCTGGTTGTGAGGAGAATGAAAGTGCAGCCCGATGAACAAGCCTACGGCCTAGGTATACAAACAAATTCACATTTGCAAATACAAGAATGACATCCTGACGATTTTGGGTTAAGTAGCCCCGCCGTCGTTCAGAAAAAAAATAGACGAAAAGTGCAACCTCTATCGTACCTCGTGTCTTCGTACTACCACACCCCAAAGTACACCTGTTGGGAATTTTTTCACGGGCATATACGGGTACTAAGGCAAATGGTCGGATAAGGAAATAGCCCAAGAAGTAACCCGAGTACTCACTAACGAACACACCGATAGTTATATACCCGGGTACTCACTAACGAATACACCCAGAAACCTACCCGGGTACACCTCGCGTAGGCTCGATATTAGACACACGTTGTGAGAGTAGTTATTTCATGGCTGTAGATGCAAAACCTGAACCAATTTTCGGAATTGACGTGTATGATCTCGTTCGTTTCGCCCATGTTGTTAGTACGGCCGCAATGCAGAGTATACGCCTTGGTAAACACTTCACGGGCATGTCCTCGGATACTCAAGAAACATGCCCGGACAAGTAAATACCCCGAAAGGTAAATACTCGGGTACTCAGTATTTGAGATACCGACTAATGTACACCAGGGCACTTACTCGCGAACTTACCCAGGTACATACCCAGTTATACCTTACCTGCTCGTTATTACACATTCGTTGAAGGGAAGCTTTTACCAGGTTGTGGATGCAACCACCGGACCACCCGTCGGAAACAATGTCGGAGTGTTCTTTATACAACGATCATACTTGTATATGATGGTACCACTTCCACAATGAACTCGTCGGTATCATGTCACCAACAGGAGAAAACACATGATTACCGAAGTACATCCCCGTGTAAATACGCGGACCAAGACCCGAGTACACTAGATGTTCAAACCCGCAGTATAGCAAAGCACGAATGTAAGGAGCATTCCACACCTGGTTGTGGATGCAACCCCCGAACCACCTGTCGGAGGATATGTCAGAGCCCTCGTCAACATAGCTCAGGAGGGTCACGTCGGTCATCGACACGTCCTCAAGGAACCGAGCGTAGCCGCCTTCCGCGACTTTGAGAACCCCTCCATCCACTTCCTGTCAACGCAGGCGATTTAGAAACGTGGATTAGTTTGCGCCGTATATAGGTTGAAATGCGAGGATAGTCCCCTTCGGCGAGGTTGAGCACCCGACGAATGCTACGGTAGAGATGCACCATTTGTTTTGTGAGGCTTCTCACAAGTGGAGCTCTATGCACCACCCAAAAACTGATTTTGAAGAAAAAAAAAGAGTGCAATTCTCGATGAACAATCATCCTGGCCTAGAAACAAAACGAAAATTTTTGCAACAATGCTGTCGACATTCCGACGATTTTGGGTTAAGGAGCACCGTCGTTCAGAAACCGTTCCAGCCAAAACGTGCTGCCTGTATCGTAGCACGCGTCATCCCACCGTCCACTTGATGAACAACACACGGGCGTAAAACCATTATCAGTGTTTGCACAGTGAATGCAAGGCGTTAAGGTTGCGATTGTCATGGACACGTCCAGGTTGAAACCAGCCCAACTCCGTTCATCGAATTTCGAAACGCCGCCACCCACTCCCTGTAAAAAGCACGACGTAGGAACCTCAACAAGCTACTTTTAGTTATAGAGTTTCTGATATAATTGGATAATATTCAGTGAAGGTGCCTCGGCAGCCAAGAGTCTTTGCGTCCGTATTAACCACTACTAACTTAGCACAGGAGGAGAGGGCCAAGATATGTAACACCAAATATTTTACATGAAACAAACGTAATGAGTCCATACAAATGTTGGAGGTGTCACTATTGGGAGTATAAATGATGCTCCGTCCGGAAAGGGATCCGTGGTCAATGGTCGAATGAAACTACTAATAATGCAAGGCAAGCAACAAAAGGGTACCTCCTCCCCCCCCCCCCAAACGTAGCACGCCTTGCACTGGCTCGCGCTCACAAACACATACCGGACGAATGTCGTCAGCGCCTGTGGTGAACGAAACCGCAACGTCAGCCCGAAGCACGCCGGACGACACCAAAAAGCGAACGTTCTCGAAGGCATAAACCTGGTCGTCCGCGAACGATCCCCCATCTTGAGCCACGAGCTTGAGCCTGTTGTTCTGAATCTCGAAGGTAGTCCACTCATCGCAGGCGATTCCGTCCGCCGTTAAGACGGCGTCGGTGTTGCCGGAATTGACGGCAAGGTCTACCGCCAGTTGCAGTTCAGCGCAGGAACCTTGACGTGCGTAGGTTGTAGAAGGAGGAAGGGATTTAGCATGTTTGACAAGGTCAGAAACGTGTGCATCGGGAATTGATTTTGGACAATGTGTAAATGTCCTTATCCGATGATAATATTTTGGCAGTGAAACGCATCATTGTATTTGCATTCTCGTAGTAGGCGACATATTTGCGGGAAGACAGTGCACCAGAGGGAACGGAAACGAAGGGTAGGTGTATTCATAGGGTCAGGTACAATAGGGGTTCCTATATAGTGCCGCTTGAGTAGTGCCGGAGGCCCGCCATAGGCCCCATAGAATCGATTGGCACACATGGGAACAGCCATTAGTGGCGGTATGCCGGGTACTGCAGTTGCCGCGATAATAATGCCGGTATGTCCGGCTTGCACACACCGGCACTCTAGCCGGACCACTACTTAAGGTGGTTTGGTTCAGTCACAATTACGACGCGGTGTGGGGCGGAAGAAGCTTCGTTTGTTTGCAGCAAAGTATGTTGGAAGACGCGTATAATATAGGGCTTGTAACTGGACAACATTCTGGCCAAACCAATGTCGTTTTTTCTGACGGAGGGAGGTCCTCAGCGAAGAAACTGCCCCATATCGTTTAGATCTCATTTTCATATTACGGTATTATCCGTGACGTACCTAGGTCATGGCTGTTGCTCGTAGATTTACGCGTTCTAGGTTTGAGAATCTCAAGTTATGGGTGAGGTGTATAGCTCCGTAAGTGGCGTCGTCTCTTCTACTTCTATGGAATATACGTGTTTTGGTCGGACTCTCCCAGGCTTGCTCCGTGAAATTGATAGATACTGGTATATACGAGACTATACATTGTGGTTATTGAATACAGTGTGTTGTTCTGCCGGGGGTAGCTGTTTATGTGTCGTTGGCCTCTAGGAATTTCGTTGCCAGTTGTCGAACCGGAAGTAGGACCATACGCCTTACCTACTACGCGCGATATGATATGGAGGGCACTATTATAAATAGACCAAAGAAGTTTCTACTCTACAGGGCTATTTAGCGGTATTATACCGATGGGATAACACTTACGCTATTATACGTAGCTGTTGTTGTTATTGTTGTTATACATACTTTTGCCCTCCGACAAAGTAGCGTAGATCCCGTTCGTTCCGATACAAATCGAATATCACTCTTCCGTCGAGCCGTCAAGGTAGTATCTTTCCTATATATGACTCTCTGCCTACTGTTTCCCAGTTTCCCCTTCCCCATGTCTTTCCGTTTTCAACTATTACGGAGGAGCATAGTAATCAGGACCTACGATACACACAAAAACCTATATATTCCACTGTTTTTACGAACCATATTTGGTCCTGATTACTATGGCCCCACCGTAATATATTGTATCATATTCCTCATGCGATACAATAACATTCATTGTATTTGAAGCCAAGGGATTTGCTCACCCGACACATGCATACATGCTACCTACGGATTCCAAAACAAGAATGACATTCTTACGAATTTGGGTTAAGGTACCCCTGTCAATCATTCAGAACCAAAAAATGCCAAAACGTGCCAGCTTGATCGTAGCACGCGTCACACAATAGTATTTCCCGTTTTGCTCAAAAGTCGGGGTTTGGGCGACATATAGATCTCCTCAGGTGAGGAGCCTCAGAAAGCATCTTAGGTGCACCCCTGACACGTGTTACGATATTAGAGGTAGCAAGTTTTGGCTAATACTGTATGTATTTGTTTCTGAAAGACGGGGGGGGGCTCCTTAACCCAATATCGTCGAAATTTTCACATTTGTTTTTGCAAAATTTTCGTTGTACAACACCTAGGCTATTGGAGTTTCCGGCGGGTAGCACTCCTTTTTTTTTTCCCTCCAAAACAGTTGTCGGGAGATGTATAGAAGAGGTCCTCAAGTGAGGAGCCTCAGAAAAAAAAGGGTGCACCTCTCCCATTGTAGCATGCGTCCCCTGTAGCACGCAGCACGCGTCTTACCTAGTGGCCGCTTGAATCGTGATGATCGTACATCATCAGTGACGTCAGGCGATGGAAGGATCTAGGGTGTCGATGCCACTGCGCTCTTGAGGCGTTGTTAATAATGCGATTTTCACACGGTTCGGTTTGCTCAATATATTCCTATATTCTGCTACATACCAGGTACATTTGTTGTTGCAGACGGGTGCTACGATGGAGGCAGCACTTCTTGGCAAAAAAAGTTTTGTGAATGACAGGGCTCCTTAACCCAAATTCGTCGGAATGAGCTATTCTTGCTTTGCAATAATAATGTGAATATATTTTTTATGCCGTGAACACTGGATTTTATAAGTTGAGAAAATGGTTTTCAATAGAGAATTTTTTACACTAATTATAAGATTTAAATTTTAAGAACAATAAATAGATGCTTGGCCAGGGCATCCAATCGGAAAACGCTCACAGCGTCGCGCAACACGCAAACACGGCTGGCTGTATATACAATTAATTGAGTATCGTAGCATGGTGATGTAATTGTTTGGAGGTAATGTGCGCATGACGGCAATGACGCCCTCACCGAAAAAAAATCTCAATCGATAATCATTTTCTCAACTTATAAAATCCAGTGTTCGTGGCCATGGGTTGGTCGTCGGGTTGCACTTTTGTTTAACTCAAAACAAGCTATTGGGAGAGGTATAGTGCTCCTCAAGTGGGGAGCCTCAGGAAGACAACGGATTTTCTTTGCCGCAGTATGTGTCTGCACTGCGAGAAACGCTGTACAGCCACAAATGTTGTACCGCAAGCGATGTTGTACCACACGTGGGATTGCAGCACATGATGATTGTTATCGTTGCAATGCAAAGGTTCTCGGACCACAAGAGTAGACTATATACTTCACCCCGTATCTGAGATAGCCCGCTGGCCCAAAACGATTAAGATCGATGCTGGTGCCTTCCACACTGGATTTTGTAAGTTGAGAAATGATTTTCAATTGAGAATTATTAATTTTAATTGTAAGAATAGTTATAAGAACAATTAATAAATGCTTGGCCAAGGCATCCAATCGGGAGCGCTCACGGCATCGCGCAACACGCAAAAACGGCTGGCTGTATATACAAATGAGTACCGTAGCATGATGACGTAATTGTTTGGAGGTAATGTGCGCATGAAAGCGATGACGCCCTCACCGAAAAAAAAAGTAGCAATTGAAAATCATGTTCTCAACTTATAAACTCCTTGGTGTTATTACTGTCCGCGAATCGGGTACCTTGGCGCCGACATTAATGCATAAACGAGATCACAACTGTGTGCCGCTCTCCCCCGCCTAGCAAGATGTCGGGAGACAGCACTTTCTCCCCTTGACAGACAGCGTCAAGGCAAACACCTTTTTTTTGGCTACGTACAGCTGCCGCACAGGTGCAGGGAGCAGGGGGTAGGGCAGTACATAGCAGCGTACGCATGGAGACATTGATAAGAGACGAGAGACGGCCATGAAACGGTGAATTCCATATATTTTCTGCAGATTCTCCATGATCAAAAAAAAAATACTCTCAAACGCGAACGAGCAACAGCAATTACACATTGCTCTTGACGTTGGTACATACCTGGTACAATATAAGTACGTCGCATGTACCAGGTACATATTAATAGTTGGTTGGTATACATGTTTTTCGCGTGCTGTCTACTGCCGCGGCCGCTGCGGCTGCTGTGCTGCTCGGCATGGCAGCACGCAGCACGCAGCACCCAGATAACATAAATAGGGGTTTCCATACAGATAATGAGGCGTTTTTCTCCCGGGGATAGGGGTCGTATGTCTAGACGTGGAGAATTGCCTTCACAGACAGCCTTGACAGACAGACAGCTTGACATTGACATATCTCCTGACAGCTTTGCCGCCTAGTGTAGTGATCTTCTTGCGGCACGTGATAGCACAGGAGGCGAAGAAGCTTTTCGTTGAAATGTTTCTGATTGGCGGGGCGGCTCCTAAACGGAAGAACTACTCAACAAGCCGTTGGCACACCACCACTTGCATCTAACAATATGTTGGATTGGTATGTATGTACGTATAGAAGAGTACTACTTATAGGCCATGATGATGCTAATCGGATTGCACTTGCTGTTACATCACAGTCAGAGCGAGCAGCCGCATACATGTTACGAGCACGCCTACCGTGTCATCATGCATCAAAGCGCAATGGCGCATAGCAGGTCTGAGTGGTGGCATTCGACATGTGCTACGATAGAGGTGCACTAGTTTTTTTCTGAGGCTCCTCACTTGAGGAGCTCTTAACCTCACCCAAAAACCGACTTTGAGAAGAATGAAAGTGCAACCCGATAAACAATCCTTCCATGGCCTAGGTGTACAAAAACAAAATCATATTGCAAAAAAACAAGAATGGCATTCCGACGCATATTTTTGCTTTTTTTTTAAAGGAGCCCCGTCATTCACAAACAAAAAAAAAGTCGAAAAGGGCTACCTCTATCGTAACACGCGTCATTCAATAAGTTAATTAAACGTTTGAGAGGTTTCTCATTTCGGCCGGCCTGTATTGCAGCATCAGCACAGCTAGGACCAGCGATAGTGCGCCCACCAAAAAATACATTGCACACTGGTATTGATTGCCACGACGTTGCTGATTGATGGGTTCGTTTAGCGACGCATTCTACGACAAGGGTAGCACTTTTTCGCGTTTTTGTTTCTGAATAACGGGACTCCTTAACCGAAAATCGTCGGAATATCATTATTTGTTTTTGCAACCGTTCTCCTCGTTGTATACCTAGGCCATGGAATTTTTCCATCGGGTATACCTGGTACGGCGCTTTTATTTTCCTCCAAACCAGTTTTTGGGAGGGGTATAGAGCGCCTCAAGTAAGGAGGTTCTGAAAAACAGTGGTTCACTTCTATCCGTAGCATGAGTCTAGCATATACGAAATGTTCCGTTCTCAGCAGGTCAATGCATCCAACATCATTTTTTTATACTCGAAGTATTACATCAACCTGCATCATATATACACGATATGCGGGAGGAGCGTCTGCCAAGGAACGTGATGTTTGGGGAACTGGTTGGGGGTAAAGGCTACTCCGGGAGGCAAGAGAAGGATCGGATGGTGCGCCTCGAGAAGGATATGACGAGAATTGGCATGAAGTTCGAAGGCTGGCGAAAAGCTGCACAGAAGGCCGGCAGATGGTTTTCATGGATCGAGGTGGGGGCGGAGGTATTCATGCGGAAATGGCATGACGCGGAGAGCTATAGAGCTGCAGAGCTACACGCGAACGCCGCGGCCGCTCTACCCACCGTTGATACC
>JAYJMJ010000375.1:4230156-4243532 GCA_036873875.1 Laminaria ephemera
CATCCCTCCCTCCCTCCATTCCTCCGCGGTGGTGCCTCCACGATCGACTAACCGTCCACCCGCCCGGCCGGACCGACAAACCGACCTACCGTCAAATCGACGGACGGGTTGATTGACGCAGGTCGTGGATACCACGGGAGCGGGCGACGCTTTCAGCGCGGGTTTCCTGCACGTCTGGAAGGCAACGGGGGACGTTCAGGCGGCGCTGCGGTGGGGGTGTGCCCTCGGAACGACCGTGGTAACGAGAGTTGGGGCGAGCTTGACGCTCTCGGTCGAAGAGGACATCCGACCGAAGCTTCCGCCGTGAACGATGTTACGGTAGGGGTATACCGTTTTTTGGCCAAATCATTGCTGGCTGGCGGGGCTCCTCAATTACTACCTGGTAGTAATTAGACTACCCAATATCGCTGGAATAGCATTGACGTTTTTCAAGTGCATTCTTTGTATATCTAGGCCATGGGACTGTTAATCGCGTTGCACTTTCATTTATTCTCAAAAACAGTTTCATGGGTGGAGGAAGACATCCGACCGGACCGAATCTTCCGTAGTGAATATGACGTGTGCTATCATAGGGGTAGCGCAGTTTGGCCAAATTGTTTCTGGCTGACAGCGCTCCTCGACTGAGGACCTACACAATATCGTTGGAATGCCATTAGCGTTTACCATACTGGTCGTAGTCGTTGTACACCTAGGTGGGACTGTTAATCGCGTTGCGCTTTCTTTTTTCTCAAAGTCAGTGCTTGGGTGGAGGACGGCATCCGACCGAAGCTTCCGCCGTTGTGATAAATTGTCGACCACTCTGAACGGAAGCGTAAGGAATGTTTGGTATTCTTGTTAATACCCTAACGTTCCCTATATTGCCGTCCAGAGCGGTAGTATATATGCAGACTGTGCGTTGGGTGATAAGAGACCGCGCACTGTTTCCTAAGCGTCGTTTACACCAAATGGCAGCGCGAATTAACCGCCACGCTTCGTCATGACGAAATCCTGATCCTTGCAGTGAATGGTGATGTGCGTGCTCGGCGCGATTTGAGAGTACTGCGCAAAGAGAGACGTCGATGGCATCGCACATGACACAGACCAGGACAGTTAAATGATAACATAGCTGTCTCTAGGAACTGACGCAACAGGATAATTGTAACTGTCGTCGTCAACTTGTGTGCGTTGTCGGTCGGCGATCAGCGGTCGTAATAACCATATCGAAAGAGGTCCCTATTTTTTGCCGCGGTGTAAAATAGAAACTCTCATTTGCTGGTAATGAAATACCAGGTGTATACTTGTATGCCGGTATTGCGTGCCAATTTCCATGGTGTCTCCTGTAGTGTGCCGATATTTTTTGCGACCGCTCCGGGTTTGGTGGCCAGGATTTTGACTACCTCGTGTCCAACCTCGGCGTTGTCACCCTTTAATTATTCGCCACACGCGTTTTCCTTTGTTTGTTGTCCTGCCGACCCCCCCGCTTAGAGCCGAGGGCGGTCTAGGTAGTCTGGCCGCTCATATCGTGGCGCGGAACCGTGATATCGTGGTCTTGTATTTTTCCGTCCTGCAGACCCCTCTTCGCTCAGAGCCGGGGGCAGTCTGGCGAATCTGGCTGCTCATACTGCGGCACAGGACAGTGCTTTTACAACGATGCATTTCCGACACCCCCCCGTCGCTGGGAATGTCGCGGTAGCTGCAGTAGTGTTACTCTGTCCGACACCCCCCCCCTCGCTGGGAATGTCGCGGTAGCTGCAGTACTGTTACTCTGTTTTCCGAATGCATTTTCACATTTTCACAGTAGAACACCATGTATCTTGGCAGGCCAATGAGGCAGGTGTTGCCACTCCATCATGAATTATACACGCACAGCTCGACTCTGTAACAAGGTGTCCAGTCCGAGGTTGACATACTACTGCTGAGGAAAGAACAGGGTGACACCGGGCCAGCGCTGGGTATTTTGGAGTTTTACCGGTTTTTTTACGTGTCTCGGTGTTCTACCGCTAGGCGAGGGCCGGGTTCCCCCTTTAGTCACCATAGAAGGTTGTTGGTGCTATTTTGCTTCCCAAACTCTGTAGGAAGGCCGTGGTGCTTTTACCGGCTCGGGTACCAGGTGCGGTACAGACCACGGGCGACGATTTCCACTGTAAAACCCGAGGGTTCGATTTTTTTTGGGAGCTAGTACCAGTGGGGGAGCCGGAAGGTAACGTCGAGATTTCGAGATTAGGCAAGCGTCCGGTGGGGTTCAGTAGGCAAGGGAGAAAAGGGGTAAGCGTGGCGAGCATCCAGCAAGGTTCTACCTGAAGGAAAACGAGCGTTCCGTTCGTCGCGATACTGAGTAGAACGGCGCACGTAATGTGCGGGCTGGGGAGGGCTTTTCCTATCGGAAAAAAAATGGCCGAGTTTTCTCCCCTCAGTCTTGGTCGATGTAGAACACCTTGGGTCCACCGTTTAGGATATCGTGTGGTTGGCGTTGTCTGGCCAACCAGCTGGGCGGAATGTTACGACGGTAGTTTTAGTACAACAGTAGTTCCGCGGGGTTTCCATAAATGGACATGGCAGCAGGGTCAAAATGAGGAAATTGTGAATTGAACCCTGAGAGACACGCCTTCCTGTATAGGCAGGCAGTAAGCGGTGCGGGGCCCCTGGCCGCCCTCCACTCTTTTGACTAGATCGTTCTACGCTCGGTGTTTCTGCCCTGCGCAAGAGTACCGACAGAGACAGAGCTAGGAGATGGCTCAGACATACGATCCTTAAGCTGCGTGGAACCAAGGGAGCGCAGTTAGCAGTATTTGCATGATATCGGCGAGCTTGGGTCTGTCTAGGAGGAAGTTGGGTCCTTGCGCGCCGCAAGACGTGTGGCGCTCGTACCTGGACATCAATACACGGTATTCTACAGAAGTGTGAACATATATCTTGGCAGACCAATGAGGCAGGAGTTGCCACTCCACCAAGAATTGTACACTCGTCGGCCACAGGCGATGCCATCCCGTCATGAGGTATGATATCATATATGCGCACAACTCGACTCAGTAACTCGAGGCTAGCTCGCCGTTCCGACAAATTGATACCAGTAATGCACACAAATTCCTCATGGCATCTTCATTCCGATAATTTTCTCAGGCGGTCGGGGTCAGGGTTTAAAGCCAAGTACATTTCAACCATGTTGTCGAAGCTGGGCCGAGGCCTGCACAGCCCACAAGAACCATAATTTTTTCGCAAGCTGTCGTCCGCAATCATCCTGGCGCTAGTCGATCCAATACATGGAGCTCATGCACCCCACGTGCGTTACAAGGACATCATGTCGTAGTAGCCCAAATCCAGTCGTTCGACCATCCGAGCACCGTCACCACCGTGTGCACGGAAAAAATCCAGATACTTGTTTTCAAATTATTTTTGGCTTAGCCATTACTATGTGCATATGATATTTGCTTTTGTTCGATCATGACGCGCTCCTCGAACAAACACCATCTCGTCATCGTGTTGCTTCCCCCCTCTGATGGACACTGCAGTGGTGCATCCGAATGAACCCCACCAATCAACTAATCCACATCAACCAATCAACCAATCAAATCAGTACCCGTGAAACAAAAAGCAGTCAGTCTTTCTTCCGAGGACTGTACTCGTAGGCGCCCCTATCAATAGCGTTCGTTGTTGTTGCAGGAAGGCATGCTTTCCCTAGGGCTCTGAGGAGCCTGCAGCAACAACCCACATATAATACTCTCCGAAAGTGGCGATGGTAATTATTATCCAAAAGAAATACGAGAAAATGAATCATAAAAACTTCGAAACTAGCTATTCGAAACACAACAACTGGAAGCATAGTATTATTTGTGCTGTTTAATGGAGCTACATATAATATATATGATACCAGGTCATCGATGAAATCCGAACAATAACTGATTTGTGCCATGAGGATGCATCATCATTATCATCATCGTCATGCATCAAATGTTACAGCTCTGCTACTTACTGCTGTCGCCGCCGCTGCCATTGCTGCTGGTACGGCAGCTGCCATTGTATGGCTGCTGCTGCTACTAATAATGCTGCGCTTGCCAGCAGCGGCCGCTGCCGACACTCAAATATTTCGAAAAAACATCCAAACACAGTCAGTTCCTACCACGAAAACATGGTCGACACGACGACACAGACAGAACGACACTCCGCATCACCCTCCGCTAACTTACGACGACAACGACAACGACGACGACGATTTTTTTTTCACGCCAACTCGAACGCTACCCGATGTCTATACGCCGTGCTTACGATGGCGCGAACGATGACTTCTACACTACCACCACCCTCTTTACACTCCAAAATAAAAATCGAAAGGCGATAATCGCGTAACGGTAAGTAAACTTGTCAGATCATTCAATTCATTAAGTTCATACAAATCATACAACCCATATAAACGCTCTCCTTCTCGTGGAGCCCCAAAACGTACCAGAAGCAGCATGATTGGCGTCGTCTGGGGGGGGTGCGTGCACCCATGGGGCTACTGTTGCTTTCGCTACTGCCGCTACTGCTGTTGCTGCTGCTACCACTGTTGCTGCTGCTGCTGCTGTTGCTACTGCTACTGCTGCTACTGGTGTGGTTGCTGCTGCTGATGCTACTGCGCTGCTTCAGCTACTGCCGCTGCTTCTCTACCTAGTCTTGGTAATACATATGTACAACAGTAGTAGATGTAGTAAAACTGCTGTAGACTGCCCCCCCTCCCTCCCCCCCAAACGGCAAACGCCAACATACCACCAGTAAAACCGGTGTTGGGTGAGCTAGTTGCTCCGAGCACGAAATGCCAGGTCCGAGCACGAAATGCCAGCTAATACCACTAAAACTAGTAAAAATTGGTGTAGATTTGCCCTTCCAACTGACCATACGACGCCAACTGCTCAACATCGATAAAATGGTGTTGATCTCGATGCTCTCCTTGTCAAGGAACGCCGAGACTGTTGGTATAAACTCCCACCCCTTTCGCCCTTCGCCACCGACACTAATCCCAAACGCAAGGCCTGAAACCCGGGGGTGGATTATAAGTGTCCGCGTAGTCGTGATTTAAATCTCGCCTACGTAGACGCGAATGTCACTCCCCGTGTCGAAACGGCCAACCAACCACCGTCCGATGCAAAGTAGTAGCAGTAGTAGCTATACCCCCCGCCCCCGCCCCCTGGCTTGTGTTTCTTTCTGCTACGCGGTACAAAACGTTGTGCGCGCAAACACTCTTGAACCCCTGCGCCTACAGCGCTTCATTACCTCCTCGTACAACAAAGAAAAACGCGAACAGATCTTTCAGGAAAAAGAATCCCGGAGGTCCAAAAAAAAATGAAAAAAAAAGACGACGAAAACGCAAATCGTTCCTTGCGGTCAGCATCAACGAAACATCAATCAACAACAATTAATTTTGCGTTGCATCTGTTTCCCTATAGCGACCCCCCCCCCCCTCCGCCTTCCCCACCTCCTCCCGAAACGAAAATAAAAATTGAACACAAATGTCTTGAGAACAAAAACCATGAAAACGAAAATCTCGAAAAACAAAAATCTTGAGGAAAAAAAAAATGCACAAACCACCTGATAAGAACTTAAAGACAACACGATCTGTAGTAGTATAGGGTACAGGGTACGCGGAGCGCGACGCAAAGGGTAAAAAAAACATCACAATAGAGAGTAAAAAAAGGTACAGTATACAGTATCATCAAATAACAGTACGTACCATAGCATACCAGGAGACCGACCTCAACAACTACTGTGATAACACCATACGCAGGGGGGGCGCCAATAGAAAAACACCTGGTATAAACCTTGTAGAAAAAAAGAAGCCCTTTCTACGTGCGTGAGACGGTAAAAAAACGCCTTCCATCATAAACGGCGAAAAGATTGATTGACGCAACTCCCCCCCCCGGCTACAATTTTCTGCCCCTTTTATCTGCGCGCTGTCACCCGTCCATCGGTTTGCACCCTAACGTCTGCGCGGGTAGTCCCTCCCCCCCGAACCCTCTACAACATCAGTTGCCAACCAGCTAACCCCTTTAGAACTAACCCCACCCACTTTTTGGGACAAACTACTTGGAATTAATGTGGGATTTTTTTTCAGCACTCAAGGGTTACGATGGCGACACACAAGAAAACGACAAAAAACGAGAATGCAAACCGCACACTGCCGTCCATGCACGCTGCTTTCAGTGCAGATTTTACGATTGAAGCGCTGCGCACGTCCTTCAAGAGCCACCGCCAGCACGGCTGCTGTTGCTTCGACAACGACCACGTACGTGGAGAACAACAACACCTCCTAACAGTAGTGGCCATCGCGCCGCTTCCTATACCACCCTACACCTATAACTGATCCATGCGCCCCCCATCCCCCCCTCTCTCCCATAATCCATGAAAGCCTCATTACAGCCTCACGGGATGGCGATAATCTCCAGCCGGCGACATATACACCGCACAGCACTGGGCAGACAAACAAGACAGACAGACAGACGGACAGTGTTATCAGGAAACTGCGCACCACCCAAAGCTCAGCGATCTCTCCCCTTGCCTTAATTAACCCTTACCTCTCCCATTCACAGCCCGCCCCCCTCTCCCCCCAAAATAAAACGCCTTCAAAAAGACGGAAACGCGTCTCGAGAAGAGAGGGGACCCCTCACAAAGACCTCTTGCGGTTGTGATTATGCCATTCGCGCATCTGCAGTGCTTTGCCGCCAAAACAAAGCACCGCCACCGCTGCAGTACGTCAGACCAGACGCGCGCACCAGCACAGCACAGCTTACTTAGCATAGCGCAGCACAACCCCGTGGGCCATGCTTTCCGTCTGCACGAAGCCGCTTGAACTCCAACTTTCATCTTCCACCTCAAGCCATCGATTCTTGGCATCGGTCATTAACCCCATCCCCCCCCCCCCCCCCCTACTCCCCCCTAACCNNNNCTACCCCCTTTTTCAACCTTCACCTCCCCGCCACCCTCTCCCTCACCCGACCCGCTTTCTATTCCTATCACCCATATAAATTCCCAAACCCAATCTAATACCGGCTAGCCGACGACATCATGGAACATACGAACGCAAAGAAAAGGCATACGGAGCACCAAACCTAACATGACAAGGACGAACTAGCGACATCATGGAACAAACGAACGCAAGGAAGGCATACGGTGCACGTCAATCAGCGACATCTTGGAACAAACGAACGCAGGGGAGAACACGTCAATCAACCAATCAAACCAAACCAAACCAAACCAGACCATTCAACAGATCAGTCAACCGATCGAATCAATTAACAGTCAATCAACCAATCAAATCAATCAACACATCAATCAACCAATCAAATAATTCGACACGTCAATCAACCAATCAAGTCAATCTTCGCAAAACTCTCATGAACCAGTAGTCTCCCCCAGCCCAACACTTGAAGTATAACTCTAACCCAAGCCCTACAACCCTACCGCCAAACAAACAAATCCATATCAACTTAAATCAAACAAAACAAGACACGATGAAAACCTTCACGCTACCTCCGGGCCACAAAACGCCTTCAACTGGAAACCCTCACAATGCCTCCGGGTCACAACAGTCTTCAATTGGACACCTTCACGTTGCCCCCGGACCACAAAAAGCCTTCAATTGGAAAATTCCATGCTTCCTCTAGGCCACAAAAAAGCCTTCTTCAGTTGGAAACCCTTCACGTTACCTCCGGGCCACAAAAAGCCTTCAATTGGAACCCTCACATTACCTTCGGACCAAAAAAAGCCTTCAATTGGAAACCTTCGCGTCACCCCCGAGCCACAAAAAAACTTCAAATTGGAAACCTCCACGTCACCTCCGGGCCACAAAAAGCCTTCAGTTGTAACCCTCACATTACCTTCGGACCAAAAAAAACTTCAATTGGGAACCCTCACATTACTTCCGGACCAAACAGGGATTCAATTGAAGTCCTTCACGCCACCTCAATTGGAAACCTCTACGTTATCTTCGGGTCACAACAAGTCTTCAATTGAAAACTCTCACATTAACTCCGGACCAAAACAAGCATTTAGTTAGAAACCGTCACATCACCTCCGGGCTACGAAAAAGTCTTCAATTGGAAACTTCCACGTTAACTCCGGGCCACAAAAAGCCTTCAATTGGAAACCCTCACGGTACCTCCAAGGTACAAAAAGCCTTCAATTGGAAACCTTCACGCTAGTATACCTCTGGGTCAACAAAAAACTTCAATTGAATCCCTTCACATTGCCCCTGGGCCACAAAAAGCTTTCAACCGAAAACCCCCGGCCACAAAAAGTCTTCAATTGGAAACCTTCACGATACATCCAAGGCACAAACAGCCTTCAACTAGAATCCTTCACGCTTGTATACCTCCGGGTCAACAAAAATACTTTAATTGAATCCCTTCACGTTTACCCTGGGCCACAAAAAGCCTTCAATTGAACACGCGGACTCCACCTCCGCGTCACAACAATCCCTTCACGGTACTTCCGGGCCACAGAAAGCCTTCAATTGGAAACCCTTCACGTTACCCCCGGGTCACACAAACATCCCTCAATTGGAAACCTTCACATTCCCTCCGGGCCACACCCTCGTCAGGGTGGGGGTCCTTCCGACCCCCCCGGGCCTCGCCCAAGGTACGCCCACGCCCATGTCTGTGACGCCACCGCCGCCGCCGTGAGACGGTGCCTCCTCACCGAACGGCAGGCGCAGGTGCCAAATACCCTTGTCCCCGGCCCCCAAAACGGCGTCGAAACCCCCAGATTCCCACGTCATGTCGATCACGTAAGCTCCGCCAAGGGCGACGCCGAGATCCTGGTCCGTTAATTTTCGGTGCGTTGGTGAGATAGATGAATAAGATTAACATCGTGATCGCATCGAAGCTTTGACAAGATAATGCACGACTAGGTGGTAGGAGGCAAGGCAGGGCAAGGAAAGGGCAAGGACAAGGCAAGGCGACCACAAGGCAAGACAAGGCAACGCAACAACAACAACGACACCACCACCAACAACAACAACTCACAAGCCTGTGAACAAGCCCTGCGCCCCTCTCTCCAGGTCCAAACGCCCCCCCGCCGCCACCGCGCTCTCCTCTTCTACCGATGCCACGGTACGCCTCCTCGACGTCCCAGATCTCTAACTTGCCACCGCTTCCAGCCACCGCCACCCTTCGCGGGCCGGCGGAAGCGAGGCAAGTTATGGCCACGTCGCCGCCACCACCGCCGCCAGGGCTGCTGCCGAAGGCTTGCCAAGTGCACTCCTCGCGGCTCGCTAGGCGCTGTTGCGCTCCTGCTGCAGCGGTGACATATCGGGGGGGGGCGATGGAAATAAGCATGGAGAGAACGTGAATTCAGGGAAAGTAAGAAGGAGTAACGGCGTCGGCGGCAGGCAAAAAAGGAGAACAAAAAAAGAAAAAAAAAGAGAAAACGAGACGACCAAATCTCGAACGTATCTGTTACAGGTTACAGCCACAAGAACCGGACCGCAAAAAAGAAAAACATACCCCACCAAGTGCCACTAAATCTCCAAACAAAACCTCCCCCCTCAACCCCCTATAACCCCCCACGCCCACTCACCTTCATTCCCACCAGCGGCGAGCCAGTCAACATCAATCGCGGTGATAGACGCGCCCCTTCCCTTCAAGGCCGACAGCTCCGCAGCGACAACAAACCGCCCCACGCTGGCCAAAGCCGTCGACCGCACCCCGGCGGACGCACCCAGCAGCTGCACCTGCCCATCACCATCACCACCACCACCGCTACCGCCGTCACCACAAGTACGGAACCATAGCGCCACCCCTTCCTCCCCCCCAGTGACAAACAAGAAAGATCTATCAGCGCCACCGTCACCGCCGCCTTCCTCCTCTAGAGGGAAAGGTAGAACGCAGATCGCGCGCGTCTCGGCGGCCAGAGGAACAACGCTCGTTGCAGCAGCAGTGACCGACGGGACGACCGGCGAAACTCCCCTCCCCTGCGCGGAGACGGTGTCCCCGCGAGCGCGGGTGGGGGACAACGAGGGCGATGAGAAGGAGGGGGTGGGACGTATCGACAGTAGACACCGCGTCCCGTCCCACCCTCCAACGGTGCACAGCTCGGACCCAGATGGGGAGAAAGCAAGCGCGACCACTCCATCGCTCTTGGCATCGCGGGCGTCCACCACATCGGTCGCAGGGTACTCGAACCCCGCCCCTCCCTCTCTAAAGCTCCCATCACCACCACCACCACTACGGACTTTGCCGCCGCCACCGACGCTGTTTCTTGCACCTCCGGAGTCATACCCGTCGCTGCCTAGGGACCAAATCGAAAGAGACCCGTTCCCCCCGGCTCGTTGCGCCGTTCCCCTCGCGACCAAGCCGCCTCCAGGGGAGATAGCGACGGCGGCGCGAAGGCAATCCCCGGGACGATCATCGCCACCACCGCCGCCACTGTCAGACAAAAGCGCACAACGGCGGGACGAGTCCAGCTCTTCCACGAACAGCGAGGCGCCGTCCGCGTACACCACGCGGCCGGACGAAGAGTGCCACGCCACGCAGGACGACGCCGACAAGCAACCACCTCCATCGACGCTTGCAGCGGCGGCAGCAGCAGCAGCAGCATCAGCAGCGGCTGCCGTAGCTGCCGCTGCGGTAGCGGCGGCTGCGCCACCGCTACCACCGCCGCGCGCTGTGACCGCCGATAGCGGGCGGCATCCATACGCCGCCGACCGCGCACGCGCCGCAGCCACGGCCGATAATATCGCCTGCTCCTCCCTTCCACCGATCGGTTCCTCTCTAAGTTCCTCTCCGGCTCTGCCCTCTACCCTAATTCTTCCCTCGATTCCGCTCTCGACTCCGGTTGCGACTTCGACATCGCCAACCGCCACCGCCGCGTTGTCGACGACCGTCTGCAGGGTGGCCAACGCCTCCGCAAGACCACCGGGGATACTTTCCTTTCTTCCCCCCGCCCCCCTTCCCGTCGCGTGCAAGGGTTCGGGCTGCGCTCCGATCATCACACCCGACAAAAAAAAAAACGGGGGGAGGGGCCGGGGCAAGCGGGAGGGGGGACAACATCAGCAACAGCAGCAGCAACAGCAGTAACAACAGCGACAGCAGCAACAGCGACAGCAGAACCAACAAACAGCAACAGCAGCAACAGCAGCAACATCAGCATCAACAACAGCAGCACGCGGTTGCCGTAGCCGACACACATAAAAACACAAACCCTCTCAACACATCCCAACGGCGGGGCATCGTTCTCCCTCTCACCAGCGCTATCCCCGGCGGTGGAGTCTGATCCAAGATCGACGCGAAACCCTTGCTCCTCCCGTCCGGCGCGCCCCCCTGTGTCACGGGGGTCCAACCTGCCGCGGCCACGGCAACCGCTTCCGCCGCCGCCGCTAAGTCTTCTCCACTTTCTCCCACAACCTCCTCCTCGTCCTCCTCCCGCTGCCCATCATGCCCCTCCCCATCTAATCGGTCTTCCTCCGCCCCATCAAGGAACCACGGCACCTTGCTTGCAGTACCCCCCGCGTGCAAGCTCACGCGGCCCCCACCGCCCCCCCGCACCCCACCCGGGACCGTCATCAAATCCAAATCGATCGTTGCTGCCGCCGCAGCCGCCGCCTCTTTTGCTTCCTCAGCTTCAGTCGCTGCCGCCCCCAGCTCCGGTTCAAGGTCCCCATCACCATGCTCTCCACCAAATAGCCGCCCTTGACCCCGCCCCCGATCCCCTTCCTCCCGCCGCCCCCCACCCCCATCAGAAATTTCCTCCCCCTCCGCCCCGCCCCCAACCCCCGCCTCTACCGCCCCCCCCCCCTTAATTGCCGCCGCCACCGCCCCCATCACCGCTGCCGCGGCCGCCGCCGCCGCTGCCGCCGCAGGCGGCAACTCCCATGCTTCTGGCTCGGGAGCGGCGAGGTTCGACCACAGCAGCACCACCCCGGTGCCGTCGCACGTAATGAGGCGGTCGCCGGAGGGGGAAAATTCTGCGACGGTCACGGGTGACGCATGGGCGGCGAAGGCTTGCGGTGCGGAAATGACCACCGATGCGCTCCCCTCGTCGCGGTGTACCTGCAGGTGAAAGCCAAGTCAAGTCAGGGTGTGTTGGGAAAGGGGGGGGGGGTGGGAGGGGAACAGGGGTGAGGATGGGATCGGGGCGGTTAGGTCAGGTTGGCGCTTTGTTGATTGGTGTTACATACGAGCACGCGGTCGGGGCGGGCGCCACAGCAGCAGCAGCAGCAGCAGCAGTAGCAGCAGCAGCAGCAGCGACAACAGCAACAACAGTAGCAGTAGCGGGAGACGTTCGCGTTCGCGTTCGCGGGACGCGCAGCAGCTGTAGCGGCAGCGTCACACACACACACACAAACACACACATAACACATACGAACATCTGTGTAGTTCGAAGTATGGTTATCCTTGCCGCCATGTATTATAGTACACACAAACACGACACCACACCCGACCACTCCACATGACATCACACAATTCCACCCCCCGGCCCCCCCCACCCTAACCCAACCCAACTGACCCCACACCCACCCCGCCCCAACCCCACCTCACCTGAGAAAGAAACAGCTCGGATGGCGATAGCAACGAACCGCTGCCCCCCAACGCCCTCGGCGCCGCCCCGCGCTTGCCACCCCCGCTCCCACTCAACCCCACCTCCGCTGTGCCGCCGCCACCGCCGCTGTTGGCGGTGGGGGCTGGCGATACCAAAATCAGCCCGGGACCCGTGGGTGGGTGGCACGCTGCGATGGCCGTGCCTGCCTTGCAGGGTAGCAGCGCTGACCATGCTTGTACATCGCTGCTGACATAGGGGGGGGCGGATGGGGTGTAGAGGGGAGGGGAGATGAGGGGGGGGTGGGAGGGGAGAGAGAAAGAGAGTTGGAGGGAGAGAGAGAGAGAGAGAGGGCATGAGAGAGACAGAGAGATAGACAGAGAGACAGATAGACAGATAGACAGACAGAGAAAGACACAAAAGATACGGATAAGCGATAGAGACAGAGATAGAGACAGACAAACAGCGACAAAGACGGACACACACAAGCGAGGCGCAGCAAAACACGAGAGAGAAGCGGGAAAGGGACGAAACGCGAGTGCAAACGAATGGTGGAAGAGCCGAAACAATTGAGGAAGGGAGTGAGGAGGGAGTTTAGCGTTGGTCAAGGGTAAGGTACTGGGAGAGGGGGGGGGGAGGGGTAGTTTCCACACGGCAACGGCACCGTTCAGCGCACATGCATGTCGCAAAGTTGAAACAACGCCCTTCTCTCCATAGCCCCTGCACTATTCGTGCGGCGGAATGTTTTTTTAGCACTGCGCAACCGAATCGAGGTTGAAGCCGACCCCCTCCCCGCAACAACAAAATTATACCTTAGTATCCCCCCCTACCCACCTCCCCTCCCCATCCCCCCCAACCCCCCTCCACCTGCCCCTCTCCTCCCCCCTCCTTCT
>JAYJMJ010000375.1:4245386-4267787 GCA_036873875.1 Laminaria ephemera
TAGACTCTTGTGACCTTGTCCGGAGGGAAGAGGGCTGGTCGTGGGTTGTCTCTATCTCGAGATCGAAGGTCAATCGTAGTTGTTGGACAACGCTGACCGAGGCTTGATGAAAAATGACGAATTGGGCCGCTTGACAAAAGAAAACCAGAAAAAATATTTTTTATCGTTTTTTCCCCACAGCGATGGTACAGCAATCTTCAGCAAAATACTCAAAAAAGAAATTGGATTTTTTTGTGTTAAAACTATCGCCTTTTAGCAACGGTCTGTTGAGATCGATAATTTCGTAGACACTTATCTTTGCAAGGTGCGTGACATTTCGATCATGCCTGCTACAGGGTGTATATGCCTTCATGAAGATAAGAGTCGTGGGCGATAGTATTAGGGTCAACAGGACCATTTATTTACAAAGACGGCCAGTCTACGAATACGCACAATCATAAGGTGCCCGGAGACTATAATGCACATGGAGACAAAACCTGACAGCTAGCTATTATTGAACTCAGCGGGGTTACGCACGTAGCCTTGCGTGGCTTTGTATTGCTGGACGTCCGCGACGACACAGACCAGGCGCAACGTTCCACTGACTGTACACTACAGTATATGCAGAGCTCAATACCTACCAACCGCTTTTTGTTTGCCAAAAACTGTCACGATCATCAGCACGAACAGAAGAAGCGGTGTTTGTGGGGTCTTCTTGACCACTATTCGTCGCGACTATGTACTCATCGCATTACACACCACAAACATTCATCGTTTTGGCCTCTTCTACTAAACGAGCGGTGTGCACGGGTCCCATTCACGGGTGAAAAGTGACAAGTAGCTCAACAGGTCAAAATTGTCCCCTTTCTTTGCTGGCATGAACGTCCTGGTTCGATGCTCGGCCGGTTCAGAAACCAAAAAAAATATCTGTGCCTTTTTCTCGTGCCGAAAGTGCGAAAGCGCTATGAAATAGTTGGCAAAAATCAAAATTCGATGAAAATTGACGAGCAGCGGGATTGCTAAACCCTATCATATGAGCGATCAAAATGAAAAACGAGGGCAAGTACGGGGGGGGGGAAGGGAAGACACCTGTGACCACGGCTTATCCAGAGGGTCGTTGATTGTAAAAGCTCCTGCGAATTGAGCTGAAAAGCGACCATAAAAATAAAATTAAAAAGTGCGTACTCGTAAAACAGTCAACTTCGTATACCACCATACGATATACATTTACTATACCCGGGTAGCCGAACCCACCCTTACGCCGTCACCGTCCGCTGACACAACCTTTCGTTTGTTCCCAGACGAGCCTGCCCCGGTACCGTAGAGCGAGTCCTCCAGACTCCCTTCCCGACCGCTGGTCTCTGAGACAGCCGTCGGCTGATCGCTGGTTCCCGTTAGTATTCTAGTTGGGTCGGCCCCGCCACAGAGTGCGACGGCGTCTCGCCTCAGCCTCCCGAAGAGTTCCATGCATCGCTCGTACGACCCTGCCTCCCCGTCAAAACTATCCGCGAGGAGCCTGGCCGTCCCTGTCGCAGACTCCACCATGCTCGCCAACAGTTCCTTTCGAGTGACCGACACTTCAGAGCGATGGAGTGCATCATCGTCCAGAGGGGCGGTATCCCCGACCTCCCCCCGCCCGCCCTCACCCTCCCCCTCCCCCCACATCCTACCTAACAGTATGGTCCTCCGACACCGTGACAAACTCGTCCCTGTCCCGGGAAGGGTCGATCGCCGCCGCCGTCACTTTGCCGCGATGTGAGCGCATAGCCGTGTTGTAGCCGTGGGTCATCACGTCAAGAACCCCGATACAACCCGCCGCCGTGCCAAGAGCCAGCGTCCGCCCGTCCTGGCTCGAGGCAACCGACACCACCGCCGACTGAGGTCGCGAGGTCGCGACGGGAATAACCGGAAGAGAGCACACGTGGAGGATGGGGGTGGGGGTGGGGGTGAGGATAAGGGTGGGAATGGGAGTGGGGGTTAGGGTAGAGGGGGGGGGCTCGAGAAAAAAAAACGATTTCCAAGCCTTCATTCCCCCTCCCCACTTCAGCGGCAGACAGTAGAGCGCACTACATAAGAAAATGTCTCCCCTCCCCCTTCCCTCCCTCCTCCCCCCTCCCTACCCCCTACCCCCTCCCCACCCCCCTCCTCCCTTCCTCCCCCAGCCTTCCAGCTCACCTCGTGCGCCGCTTCCATCAAGAAGTCTGAGAAGTCCAGGGGCCACAGCCGAACCAGATTGTCCTCGGAACAGGTCACGGCGTACCCGTCATTCACTTCCAGGGACAGGATAGGCCCGTCGTGCAGCCGCAGGACGCACAGGAGGTTGCGCGTGTGGTAGCTCACCTGGTACCGCCAAGTTCCGTCCCGTCCAATTTCGTCCCGATCCGTATACCATACCGTATAGACGTACCGTATAGTCCCGCCGCCGGCACGTGTCCAAAAGTACCGGGAAAAAAACAGCGTTAGATACGTTGTATGCTGATAGTTCATAAAGCAAGAACAATTGATAAAACAGACACAGATAAAACAAAAAATACTTGATAAAACAACAGCAACGACAACGACAACATTCGCAGCAACAGTATGAACACCAACAACGACGACATAATTAACAACAACAGCAACAGCAAGAACAACAATAACGACGAAAATAACAATCAACAAAAGATTACAACAACCACAACAAGCAACAACAACCACAGCAGCAACAACAACCACAACGAGCAACAACAACGACAACAACAAAGATAACAACAGCAACAGCAACAACGACAACGACAGCAGGCAGCGCACCTGAAGCACAGTCCCTCCTCGCGAAGCCACGTGAACAACGCAAGGCCTCTCCGACCAGTCCGTGCACCCGTCCTGTGCATGCATCGTCCACCGGTCAGTCACCGACATCCAAGCGCGCCAAACGAATCACGAAAAACGAGGGGGGGGGGGGCAAGGGAGAGATACAGCGAAGGGGTGTTAGACAAAGGGGTCGACCAGTCAATCGGTCGAACTTACAGCTGATGAATTTGTAATGCAGAAGAGGTCCATCTATAGTGCCGGTTGGCCGCTTTATAGCGGCAGTGAAAGAGCTTGGCACAGATTGGACCAACCAGTAATGGCAGCGTGGTTAGTAGTGCCGGTTTCCTCTATAGTGCCGGTTTTTCCGGCTGGAAAATACCGGCACTATAGAGGGACCACTACTGTAATTTGACGTATTGAAAAAAAAACTCCACCGGACAAGGAAAAATGAAGCTTTGGCTCACCACACTTCCACGTATGTGCCGTGTAGAATACTACCTGTTGCATATGACTCTCCCCTTTTCCCTTGGCCTCCATGAAAACCCCATATATGCTTACCGCTCCAGCGAAGCCGGCGCAGGAGCTCTGGAAAGCCAGGTCCGTGCATTCGAGGTCCCTGGCGAAGTCGTTGAGCACCGCCGGGCAGGCAGGGAGGTGCCTCCTCCTCATGCGCCAGAACCGCACGTTTTCCCTGCCGCACGAAACCAGGCGCTGCCGGAAAAACATAACAGCAGCAGCAGCAACAAAGGTACCACAATGGCCGTCAGTAACAACAACAGCAGCAGCAACAACAGCAACAACAACAGCAACAGAATCACCACCACCATCAACGGAACGACCTTCAACAGTAACAACACCAGCATCAGCAGCAAAAAAAACGAACAATGACAGCAACAACAACGGCAACAGAGAAAAAAACACAGCAACATCACCAACAAGAACACCAACAACACTTCCACCATCAACACCACCAACAATACCGCCAATACCAACACCACCGTCAAAACTTCGCAATCCTCCCGTACCGAACCCTACCCGAGCCGCCACGCGAACCACCGCAAGACAAGACCAAACCAAACCAACCCAACTCAAACCACCAACCCACCCCCTCCACCAACCCAAACGCACGAGCTTCTCCTTTAGGCTGGACAGCATTGTTGTGATGGCCAAAGCAAACCAAACGACACCAAACCAACCAAACTACACCCACCCAAACCAACCCAATCCAAACGCACCAGCTTCTCAAAGGGGCTGAACAGCATTCTTGTGATGGGGAAATCGCTGATCTGCCGTGCCACCACCGCCAACCCCGTACCAGCGCCGTGCAACGCCCCAGCTCTCGCCGTGCACAGCAGGGCAACGTCCCACACCACCACCTTGGAAGGCAATAAAGGGGATGAGGGGGGGAGGGTAGGTGGGATGAGTTAATAGGTGGGTACGTATTACGGGTAAGTGGGTGGGTAGGTGGGTAGGTGGGCGAGTGGGTGGGTGGATGGGTAAGTGAATGAGTGGGGTGGGTGGGTGGGTGGGTTGGAGCTCTGCATCTGCTCCTTACATCCTCCGAAATCCACAAACGCCTCCACAGAACCCCCTGCCCCCGCTACAATAGTGCATACTCATCCTCGTGGTCGGAGGTGCATTCAAAAACGTGGATGCAGTTCTAAACGGGTTAATATTATAAACCAGGTATATACCTGCGTTCTCCTGTGCTCGTCGCCTCCCACGGTGCACAGGAGGCGGTCATCGGAGCTGAAGCACATGGACGTCACACCCCACCGATGCGCCAGGAAGTGAGCCACGCACTTGCCCCCGCCCCCGCCCCCTCGTCCCCTACCGAAACACGCCGCATCCCAGAGACGAACGACGCCGTGGCCACCTGAAAAAGGAAAGCAACAACAGCGTGCGGGGAAAGATTAAAACACAAGCGCACAAAAGTTGCAGAATAAAAAACAAAAACACCAACAAACAAAGGAAAACACGAAAACAAAAAACTCATAACACACAAAAAAAGGAAAAAACACACAACAAGGATAAGGAAAAAACAAAAAAAAACTTTCTAAAGGAAAATAAAGAACCCCCCCCCCCTCCCGCCTCCACCTCACCAGCAGCGCCCAACGAGTCCCCCTGGGCAGACGCCAAGATGTGCCCCGCGTGACTGAGTCGTAACCGCGTCACCGTGTCCGTATGCCCCCTGAGAAACACGTGCGGGGCCGGCGGGGCCGATGGAGCCCCTCTCTCGTCTCCACCCCCACCCCCTATCCTCTGCCCCAACTCCGGCATCACAGGGGTTTCCATGAGGACGATCACGTTGTTGCAGGGGAACGCCAAAAACTCAGCCCCCTTTCCGACGAACGCCAGCGTGTCTGGGAGACCCCCGGTGTAGCAGAGCGCCCGATCCAGGCGAAGGGCCGGGTCCGGGTCGAAGTCAGGGGGGTCTGGACGTACCGCCTGACGGGAAGGGAGTCAAGCACGGTAGATAACAGGGAGGGCGGGGCCGGGCCGGGTAGTGGTATGGTGAGCGAGGGAGAGGGCGGGTGGGCGGGAGGTGCAATCATATCATGCATGGCCGTAGTCGTAAGACCATAGAGCCTCGCACCCCTACAATGCCGGGACGGAGCACGTCGGGTTTTCACCGACTAGGCAGAGGGCTGTACCCACGTTTTAGGAACCCACACTACATGGAATTAGTGTGGGATCATTTTTGAAGTGCTTACAGGGCTTCGGGAATCGTATTGTGTTTGCCAGTCGATTTCGGGTACAGCGCCCCTTTGTTATAGTCGCAGAAGGAAGGAAAACGAGCCCGTGCCTCGAGGCATCTATTAATAGACGACGCCACGAGCCAAAAACCGTCAAACCGCGTGATAAGCAAAGCAAGCAGGCAAACGTTCATACGCTGAATCAACGCCGTAACCATCATCGTCGTCTTCAATCATCACCACTATTACTAATCACCACAAACATCATAGAGGCACTATATGCCATATTCAACCACCGTCGCCAAAGCCATCACCAATCCTTCCACCACCCCGACTACCACGACGACGACCACCACCACTACCCCAACAACCAAAACCACCATCATCACCATCCCCAACCACAACACCACAAGCACCATCACAACCACAACCAACACCATCCTCAACAACCACCCCCCCCGGAAACCCTCACTCACCTCAAGACCGGGAGGAAGCACGCGCGTGACGACGGGCGGGTCCGCCCCGCCCCCCGCCATCCCCTTGACCTCTCTCCTCCCCTCGCTCCCAGCGACACCCGGCACGGCAACCACGGGAGACGGCGGCGCGGGCTCCTGACCGGCCCACCCCTCCAGATCTTCGCGAGTCCAACCATTCGCTTGGTCGACCCGCTTGTCACCACCACCATCGCCACCACCACCACCGCCACCATCAGCATGCGCAGACGGGTTCCTCTTCCAAAGAGCCACCGATCCAAACCCCCTCCCCCCACCCCCTCGCCTTCCTCCCGTCATCGGAGAGAGGGGGGGCCTGCCCCTGACCGCGGCGGAAGAAGGCGACGGCGCGGCCCGCACCGGTCGACTCCTACCCCTGGATGGCGTTTTTAACTCGGGGACAGGGGTCACTGGCGCACGCCCCCACCCGCCACCGCCGCGAGAAGCCGGGCGCACCCCCGCAGGACTCGCCAGTGGGGGCGGTCTTCTCCCAGGCCCGCCCATGCTCTTGCTCCTCCAGCCGTTAGCGGAAGCCTTGAACCCGTCCCCCCCCCCAGCCTTCACCCGCGCCGCTCTAGTCACTGCTGCCGCCGCTGCCGCTGCCGCCGCCACGACGCCCTGCTTTCGGGCGGTGGGGGTTCGGGCTGTGGGGCTGGCCGGGCCGGTGGTGTCTCTCCTAGGCCTCAGGGTTCTCGGGGTCCTCGCGGACGGCGCCTCGCCCCAAGCCCGCCTGCGGGGGGCTGCTGACGGTGATGGCGGCGGCCCCCTAGGACTGTCCGCGGTTATCACCGACTACAAATAGGTGATTGTCCCAGCAATTATCGCGAAGGGGCGAGGGGTGGGGTCGGGGCGTCAGAATGGCGTTTTGGGGACAATCCACTTGTTGGAATTCGAGACGAAAGAGTCAAAGGGTAATGCAACGGTGTACGCGATTCCCCGTAGCGTAACCGGGCGGGGGGGGGTCCAAACCAACCTTCCCTGCTCCCCCCCACCCCCTCCTTCTACTACCCTCTATCCCCTGATCCCCCCCACCCCGACCCCCGCCTTAACCTCTCCAACACCAGACCCTATATAGCAATCAATCCCACCGCACCTCGCAGTCATCGACGTCATCGAGGTCGTCACAATCGTCGTCCGTAACTTCCTGAGCGATGATTTTTCCGACAGTCCCGGGTTCGGAATAAAAGTGGCGTTTTTCCATTCGTCGGCGGGTGTGGGCCTCGGCGGCAGTGGCAGCTGCCGCCGACGGAGTCGGGGAGTCGGCTCCGGGTGGCCAGGCCGCGCGGACCGAGCAGCGCCTTCCGTCCCGCGGAGGGGCCGCGTTTTCGTCAGGAACCTGTTTTTTTTAAAAATTGTGGTGGGGAAGGAAAGAGGTCGGAACTCTGTGAATATTGAATTTTGGCTAATTGGTTGGTACCTGGTAGGAAACAAAAAAACAAAGGCAAACGAGAAACAAAAAGAAACAGGAAAACAAGCAAAAAACCCCCAGAAAACACAACATCAAAGAGCATAGCAGTACTGTGGATGTGGCCCGATCACTAGAAACTTCGCTGTATACATACAGTTCATGTGTAGAAACACACTGCCCTCTTCGCGGTAAGCTTGCCTTCTCACACCTGGTTTTCTACCTGCTCGTCTACCTGCATCTTTGCGGGCGTGGCAGCAGGCCACCTCCGGATATCCAAGAAAACATCTCGCGCCTTTTGGTGAAAGACGACGCGCCACCTCTAAAGCGTACCAAGACACTCGGGAAAAAACCACACCCACTCCGACTGCCCCCCCGCACCTGATCTCGTCATGCCCTCCCACTCCCCCATCCATCCACCCCACCCACCTACTCACCTACTCCCCCATCCACCCACACAACCACCCACCCACCCACCCACCCGACCACTCAACTACCCACCCACCTACCCACCTAACCACCCACCCCACCCACCACCCACCCACCCATACCCTCCCCCCTCACCTCAGGCAGCCACATCCACTTGTACGCGGAATCCCAGTCCCCACCCCCGAGCGAGCGAAACGCCATATCCTTCGGCAGGGTCTGCGGCGAGTAGACGCAGTCCGACGCGTACACGCCCCTCACGACCATGTTCGCCCCCAGCCTCACCGACCTCAAAACCCCATACCCCTTGCCCCCCCCTACCCCCGCCCCCGCCCCAGCATCCGCCCCTACCCCCCCCTCAACCGCCTCCGTCCCGTCGCATCCACGCCCCTCGCGCATGAGATTCACCATGTCGACGGCGATGACCGCCCATCCTCGGGAGCGCGACGCGTCGAAAGAAACGGGGATTCTCAGAGCCCCTCCCCGTCGAGATAACGCCGCCGATTCCTTTCCTGTGCCGGAATCGGTCTTGCCACCGCTACCACCACCACCGCCGCCCGTTCCGCCCTTCCATGTCACCACCGCGGTGGCTGCAGCCGTCCCAGAAGCGTTGAAGTGCTTGCCGCCGAGCGTCGGCACCCTACCGCCGGCGTGGGCGCCACCACCAGTGGCAGCCGCGGACGCGTCTGCCACGACACGGCCGTTGCCACCACCGCCGCCACCACCACCCCTCGGCGTGGTCGGAGGGGGGGCGGAGTAAATGGTGCTGAAGGTCACGCGCGACGGACGGCCTCCGGCGTCCGCGACGTCCAGGTGAAAGGTCATCACCTTGCTGCCGATCGGACGAACCTGCTCAAGACACCAACGCCAACACCGGCACCAACGCCAACACCGATACCAACACCGACACCAACGCCAACAACAACGCCAACACCAACACCACAACCAACACCGACACCAACAACACCAGCACCGACACGGAAATCGCCGCGCGTTGGGTCGCGGTTGGACAAAAAAAACAAGCACGGAGCGGGGTATTGGTCGGTGGGGGGTGGAGGGATAGGAACCCGTCAGCTTGGCGTGAAGGCAGCGAGAAGCATCGCCTGCCATCAACGGCACCAAACTAAAGCAGCTGGAAAATGGGTAAAGCATGAAAAAGTAAACACAACTAAGCACAGTGCATAGCCTAGGCACTTAGCCTAGCGAAACGAGCAGCAGCGCGCGCGGTCTCGCACCAACGTGTCAAAAAAACACAAAACAAACATGCAACACAAAAAAGCCGTTGTGATAGCGATTGTAGGGGGAGGAAAGGGGGGCGGGGGAGCATAGCCGGTACAACACCGACAGCAATGGCACGACACCGCCAACACGCTGACTGCCGTTACTGCCGCCCGGAGCGAGGCGCACTCGCGGGAGAGGGAAAGAGGGGGAGAGAGAGATCCCCCCCCGCCCCCGCCCCCGCCGCCGTCGGTTTCCAACCAACCAATTAACGCACAGGTTTCCTTCTTCGACCCCGCTCTAAGCCTTAACGCCCCAACGCCCCCCCGCCTCACCAACAAGCATTTTACGCATGGTGGCATGTACGCAGGCGGTATTCTGTGTTTGGTATTTTGTATTTTGTGACTTTTTGTCGGTACTAGTATGATACACTCGTGCTCGCGCTGCCGTAATACCGAGCGGCAGAATTGAGTGAAGGACGTTTGACAGCGCGCTTGATGTTTGCCCGGCGAGAGCGAGAATGTGCCGCCGTCTCCCCCACCAGTCTCGCCGCGCCCCCGCACCAGCCGACTGGCGAGATTGAAACTAACGAACGGCGCGGATCGCCGCATCGCCGCCGCGACCGCGTATCCCCTTTGCCCCGCTCGGAGCCGGTCCGACCCGATCCGGTATGTTGAAGCACAAAAAAGCGTTGTACGAGTACTACTGCTGCTGTATTTGTAGTGCTGTATTTGGAATTCCTGGGGTGCATCATCACTACAATCGAACACAGCATTACAAATACAGAGGCAGCACACGTTGTTTTTTTGTATAGTGTTCTTCGTGGTATTTTGTTATTGGCAACGTGCTGCTAACTATTCATACGCACACCGGTATGGAAATATTGTGGTCACAGCAGTACTAATAATACTACCAACGGCGGTAGGGTGTATCCTACGTACCAGTAGCATAGTACGGTATTACAGTAGTCTAACTAAGACAGGGCGCGTACAGCATTATATGGTGTAAGCCGAAGGCTTCCTTGCACGGGAATGTAGTTCAACGGAGAAGGAGCAGCAGCAGCACACCCGGAGTGTCGCCGGGACGGCATGGGATGGCAACATGGCGGCAACGCGGCAACAAAACGACACGCTCTGCGTTTTTTTGCTCCCCGTCTCTCCGCGTACGAACAAGAACACAAAACAATGGTTAGTTTTTGAAGTTTTCAGATCTCCACACCCACACGCACACACACAAACAGCGCAGCAGCTTCGCAGCGAAAGCACTATTAATAGCAGAGCAGCAAGCAAAGCTTCAAGACCACCACTACCCCCACCTCCACCACCACCATCACAACAACAGCAGTACCATGCGTATCGCAACATTTCGAATCCCGAACGTCGGGCGCGTGGTCTGTAGCTCTGCAAAAATAGATTTAGATTTCTCTCGCACCCCGCACCTGTATATAGACGAATCGGTCGGCTAGGTTGAGCGGGGCTGTCCTGGCTTCCCGCGGCACTTCGAGGTAGTTGGCGGCGGACACTGCCCCGGATATGCGGCAGCACCGCCTTCCGATTGTCTTGTCCTACAAAGGAAGCAACCGCCACAAGACACAAGAAGAGCGGCCACAGGCGCAGAGGAGTTGCCGTGCGGTGGGCGGCGGACGAACAGGCAAAAGTGAAACACTAAAAGTGAAACAAGGTCACGTCAAGCCAATCAAGTCAAGTCATTCAGCCAAGTAAAAAATCAAGCAAAATCAATTCACCAAGCAAACAGCAAGCCAGAACGCAGCAGCAGCAGACAGCAGTGGCATTGTTATTGTGATTGCTTGCTTTAACAGCTGCACGCGCGAGCACGTGCCCTTGCCCCCGGCCCCTGGCTCTTGAGATTGAGGGTACACGTACGTATAAGGGGTACCAGGTACTGTAATACCAGGTGTAGGGAGAGCGCGCCGTTGTCTCGAAACAGGTGGAAACGCTACGCAGCACTCGTATCATATTACACGTATGATATGACCATATCATAGATACCACAGGAGGCCCTATCATGCTCGGATTTCCGGCACAGCATACTTGACCAAGTATGATAACCCGTCCCTCTCTCTGGCTAATCCTATGTTAGCTTTGCGAGTACTGCTGCTGTAGTCTATGCAGTTGAAATTCACACGCGATCGTCAACAGCCACAGCTCCAACAGCAAAGCAAGCAAGCAAGCGCGGGAAGCTACAGCAGCAGGTGTTGGGCAAACTCGAGGTGTTTCCTACTATTAATACTCGTATTAATACGATAGCACGCAGTGATGCAGTTGAAATTCAAACGCGATCGTATTTTAATGCCAACAGCCAACACCTCCAACAGCAAAGCAAGCAAGCGCGGGAAGCTACAGCAGCACGTGTGGGAGCGCGCAAGGCGGGTATTGCCCGGAAACCACTAGCGAAGAGCGTGCCTCCGCCACTATGATCGGGCGCTCACCATTATGTGCTTGACATCCCCAACTGCGTTCTCCCTCGCGCGCGGGTCCTTAGCTGCTTTGTTCGTGCCCGCGAGCTTGAGGATGGGAACGAACGAGTGCTGCCACTCAGAGTCGGATAGCTCGCGGGGGGGCATCGCTTCCTTCCCGCCCGAGGCACGCCTGCACTCGTCGGTCTGCATCGGGGGTCCGCGGTGGGTACGGCGAGACAAGCAGAGCTGTTGCTGCTGTCGCACAGCAGTGTAGCCGTAGTAGGACTCGTAAGCGCCGACCCTTTTGCCTCCCAGAAACACCCCTGGAGCCCAAAATATATAGGCTTTGCAGTCTGCCGTTTGGTTTGAAAGGTATTGACACCCTCCACCCTGCCTCAGGCGCCCAGGGTGCGGGTGGCACGAGGCGCTGCGTTTCCCACAAGAGACTCGGACAACGTCCTCGCCAAGGGGCGAGCCAGGGAGGAGGAAGATAACGGCCTCCCTCTTTGCCGCCGATCCTCTGTTCGAGGGCACAGCGTAGGATGGATTGCCGTGCTTCGTTTTCCCTCCGGTTTGGGTGCCCTCTGCGGTTTTCGTACGATATGGAGGCTTTTTTATACTCAGGGTGACTTTGAACTTTGAAACTGCAGGCAAAGTTGGTTGGGAGCGTGGCCCGGGGTACAGACAGAGCAGTTTTGCGGAAGCAACTGCGAGAGTTCGGCCGGGACTATCGGAACCTCCATCCAGACAGAGCACGTCGTGCACAGGCTGCGTCGGAATCCGGGGGTACGCCGAATCCTTTGGAAGTAGACGGAGCACATGAGAACTGAGAACGTACACCATTGAACGATATATAGAGAGGAATCGCACGAAATCTAAAATCATCGTAAAAATCGTAAAATCATGGAAGGAATGAAAAAATAGTATAACGGTGACTTTTGACGAGCAGCAGACGTACATACCATACTCGTACAGCAGTGGCTGAAGCAACTAAGAATACAGCTGCTGCTGTATCGTGAATGATACTCGCAACTATTAATACGAGTCGGGAGCGGTTGCACGAGTACACTACAATGTAGCTTGCTAAAATGTATGTCTATGAAAAAAGAGGTCGTCAAATGCTGCTGCTGGGTTGCCGCAGCGATGGCTCAAACCATGCACAACCACCTCGACACTGATGGCTACAGACTACAGTACAACAGAAGATCCCCCTCCCATGGTGCCAACGACGGGAACCATACCCTTCAGGCAGGTAGAGGACACGTTCTCAAGCTGACCTGTGGCGCATTCATGAGCTGATGTTGTGAGGATTCAAATTGAAAAGAAACGCGTCGTCAACGTATGTATGACATGATGTTGATAATGTGCGTACGTCAAATGTGGAATGGTGATCGGTGTCTGTCCACTGCCGTTTACCCGTCCGTGCAGTATATATACATACCCCTTCTAGCCACTCGCTCCCCTCTTAGGAACTTTAGAGCGACGGGGTCATCGAGTTGCAGCGTGGCAGTAGGGGGACTCTTCCATGACCGTTATGGACGACCCGTAGTCAATACCAGCCTGTTTGAAAGCTGTGTCATACGTGTTGTACGAGTCTGCTCGTACATTTTTGCGCGCACATGCATACATACCTGTTACATAGCAGCGTGGTACTATATACTGCCGTTCGTACATCACACACTTACCTGTAGTCAGGACCAATGTATTTACGAAAGCTATCCCTATAAATACGAGGGGTGCAATACCCGTAGTACGATGCTACGGAACTCGGGTGGCAGACGGGCAGAGACAGAGAGAGACGAGATACCCCCGCCCTCGGTTGCTACAGCGTTTCAACGTCGAAAACCATGATATCATACGCTGAGGACACGATGTCAAGCTGAAAAGTATCACAACGTCACAACCAAAATACGCGCGTTTTGGTTGCACCTCGATGGATGTTGTTTGCACGTGCTATGATACGTGCAGCTGAAGACAATTAAAGAATATTTAAACTACTCCCCCCCCCCCCGCTCCCTCGCCTCCCTCCCCCCTCCGTCCTCCCGCCCCCCCCGCCCCCCCATCCGCTTCGTATTCACACGACATAGAACGTGTTCATTCGATACGACCGTAAGACGAAGGATGTCCTTGTTTATACTCGCCACTCGCCCTCATTCCTGAGGCGGTGCGACGTCGACTTTGATAAGACTAGGTACCCTGGTGCAGGTAACTCCTAGCAGGTCTCTCTACTAAGCAGGTCCCACGGTGCCATTCACTTGTGTATCCTTAGTAGCTCTTTTGTATTAATCCTCAGGTCACCGAAAGGAACACTGATCGCTGGGCGCGAGGCTATTATTCTCATCCCCTTATTTCCCTATACGCACATGCCCTCAAAGGCATGTGAAACGCTTTTATCCCAATATCCGATATCTTAAAGCCTGGATCCTAAACCTTTGTCAGGCTCCCAGGGCAATACCATAACACAACCTCTCGAGTCGACCATGAGACTACAGTACCGGTACTCTCTTCTCTATTTTCACCTGTTGTTCATCGACGTATCAAGCGTACAAGCGCAGGGGGGGTAAAAACACATAATAGGAGGTGCCTTCCATCGACAACGCTACACGAGTACACGAGTAAACATTACATTCGGGCAACCTTTCGGTTGTCCAATGGTCTTGGGGTCGCTTTCATTGAGAGATGCGCGTTAGCGCTGAAACCTTGTTAAACATACCAGGTACCACGTAAAAGACCTTTAAAACAGCATGCACGTTCTCGGGGACAATCAACTTGGAATTCGTGTGGATCGCTTGTTTGCAATCGTAGCGGTATCAACGCATTTAGCTCTTGGCGTCATGGATGATTGCAACTCGACGGTGTGCTCTTGCAATACTGGAGTGCTGCCCTTCTGTGCTCTCCTTCTGTTGCTCCTCCTCCCTCCTCCATTAATACCGTCATGCCTGCAGCACGACAGTACTTTGTTGGCGTTGTGTGACGAGCCACATGTCAGCGGAAAGAGATCGGCATATATACCCTGGTATGCTCCGTGGATGATGGACCAGAACCCCCGCGTAAGAGTTTTTCGCCAACTGCCGCCCCCCCATTGCCCCCGATACTATTCCTACCGCCCCCCGCCAGATACTACTCGTACCGTCAACGACATCGCGGCAGCGCTGACCGAGACCTTACCGTCGGCCTCTGCGAACCTACAGTAGCGCCTTCTACTAAGCGCAAATAAGGGCAGAAAAAATAGTTTGCGAGTGAGGAGGCAAATATAGAAATGCGTGGAAAGCGATTATAGGAGAGGGAGGCCGTCAGAAGACGGCTTCGTGCCGATCCGGACGATCGCGGCTTGCGAAATGCCTTGAAGATGGTCGGCAACAACTTGAAACCCATGGGAGCGGCCGCTGCTCAGAACTAAGGTATTTCAGAGAGTAAGTCAGCCAGCTCGAACGACGTGTATTCGAGCGAGCGGTCAGTTTTTGGCTTCCACAACAATCCCGACGTGATGGTGAGGGGAGGATGAGAGCATTCCATTCGCAATATACTGTGTCATCCTTGCCAGTGGGGGGGGGAGTTCCGCCGGTGCATAGGCTGGATTCGCTGATTGTGTCTTCTAACAGAAGGGTGAGTGGCCCTGTTGTCAAAAGGGACACAACGCGTACCAGGTATGCCAGGCAGGGTACAAGGGGGCATATCATAGGAAACAAAAACCCGCCAGAGGGGGGAACATAGCGTTACGTACCCCAACCTAAGGACCGTACAGCGCGCAGATGCACATAGGAAATCGGGAGGGAACCAAATGCGTCCGGAGAAAGTCGGAGAAAGTATCAAGATGTGGCGCTTCACTTCCCACTGCCACACTCCCACACCTACCTCTAAGCTTGAGAGCCGAAGTAAAGTCGACAACAAATATGTGCAGAACGAAAGAGACAGCGGGTGGCGTCCGGCCGAACGCTGGAAAAGTCGGTAAAGGCGACGCCCTGACTGCAAATATGCCAATGCCTCGAGACTACAAAAATCTAGTTATGTTCCATTCTGAGCGATCTATCCTATTTCAAAATTTCCAGCCCGAGATGGCGAAGCGGATATGGCCAATAATCTCCCTCCCTCCTCACACGGGCGGAGCCCCCCCCCCCCCTCGCCCTACAAAACGTGAAGCACCCGCCCCCACCTTTTGAGGGTGCTTTGCACCACGAATTCCAGGTGCCTCCATTTTGGGGGTAGTACGTGGTCAACGCAGTAATTTCCGCACTGTCTGCATAATAACGTGGTGAGCAAAGGACGTTGTTGACAGCGTCTCGCTGTTCATGCGGGACACCTGGTCAACGTCCCACAATGACAGATCCCTATGAGTACCTGGCTGTCAACGCTTTAGTCCAGGAAAATTACGTTGCCTGGCCTACTGACTGTAAAACAACGCAAACGAACGTTGAAGTAACTTGCTTGCCAGATGATGCCTGGGTGTTTGTCCACATTTTCCTTGCAGACAGGGCGCCAAAACGCCAACATCATCTTTGCACTCGCCACAAAGTAATTGTGCGGCGACTCCTCAAATACATTCTCGCACCAATGGTTGGCTCCGCGCTTATAGTCTACTGCCAATGGTTGGCTCGTTGGCTCCACGCGTATACTCTGCTTGGTACGTATAATAGAGTTACGAGCAAATTACTGTTCGTGTTTTATCTGACGTGGAGTCAAAGCCAACAGCAGCAGTGACAGCAGTGCAGCAGCAGTGATGCAGTGATGAGTCACGGTTGGGCGAACACAATCATTTGGGGCGGGCGCGGAACGTTTGTTTGTTTTGTGGGTTGTGAGTCAGAGGCCAGGCAAGGCGAACCAACGTTGACAACCGACATCATACCAGAGGGACCAGAGGGTATGTATGATACGTATGCGCCGACTTTTTATATGCGCCGACTTTGTGTGTATTCTTCGTATTCTTGTATTCTTACAAACGTCGAGTCTTGCAGGAGAGCGGGACATCGCCAACGACGATTGCTCACCACATTGTTTAGGCCTTGCAGGATTTATTGCGTTGGTCACGTGCCCTCAAGGTCAAGGCATGTACTTCGCGTTTGCCACGGGCGAGCGGGTTGTCAACCCATGATGTGATGCATGCGAGCCATCTTCGATGCTGGCATCGCGGATGTTGGATACTTTTCCGAAGACGTTTATTTTTGGCGAATTTGAAAAAGAGGGAGTTCGTAACAAATCAGATGGCGTGTCTCATGTGGCCGTTTGGCAATTTTTGCTGAGAGCTGCGAGGTGCTTGGAGCGGCCATTAGCTACAGGCTAAGCGGAGGAGGTTTCGAGCACCCAGAATCGGGTTGGCATACTGTGAGTGTGTCTGCTTGCGTGAGTTATCGGCAAGCACAATCGTAGATTGGAAGCTGAAATGCCATATGTCAGCACCTGTTTTCAAATTCTAGGTCGAATGGACTCGTGTTAACATTTCAACAGAGTTGCTGCATTGCTACACCTTGACAGCGGGAGTGCTTGCTGTGCGGCCCGCGTTGTCAGTCGGTGACAACATCCTTGCTCTCCCTGGGGTACACAGCATTTGAGCTTGTCGAGATCTCGTTCCCGAACAACGCCCGCCGGCAACAGCTAATCAGGTGTTCGTAGTTTGGCACACAAAATCAGCCAGATAAGGTAACCTTGATTGACCCTCCGGTCGGCATGCCATCTACGGGACACGCATCAGAATTGCTGCAACAACATCGTCCGCCAACATCGTCGACCACTATCACCCATACCGCTTTCCCCCAAGGACAGCCACGCTGCTGCCTGTTTACGACGCGCCCCCGCACCCCCGTGTGCTGTACGCAGATTTACCTCGTGCGCGAGTTGCAAAAGGCCGGCGGGCGGGCGGGCGGGCGGGCGGGCATAGCTGAGCGGAACAACGTTTTGAGAAGGACGATACCAGTAGCAGCAGCACCAGCAGCAGCAGCACCAGCAGCAGCAGCGGAGCGGCGAATCAACCATGGCTGATGGCGGGGATGTGGGGTATAGCTTCCCCGTGCTGAACAGCAAACAGATCGTGGGCTACCTGTCGGACGTGCACATCCACGTGGCAGAGGAGGTGATCATGTTGGCTTTTGTACTCGCATAATGATACCGCTACCTGTAGTATTATACTGACAGCAGTATATATGAGTACGAGTATTCGTACTGGTATGTACGTACTCGTGTTTGAGCAGATTAATTCGAAACGCTCGTACTCGCAAGTCCACCGTAATGTAATGCAGATGCAGAATACGAGTGCACGTCTTGACATTTATTTAGAGACGTGCTCAACTGTTATTGAGAGGGTTCAAGTTTGACTCATGCCGGCACAGCAAGAAGGCGGGTTCGTATTCAGGTAGCTTGAAGCTGGTACGTACAATAGTACGTACATTTTGCGAACAATAACTTACAAACATTAACATTGGGATGCGAAAGTTACGTGGAGTACCGAAATCGACCAGCAGCAACAGCAGCAGCAGCAGCAGCAGCAGCAGCAGTCCTGCGCGATGCCATACGGTGGTGCAACAAGAGCAGTACGTACTCGTATACCTGGTATATAGCTTTGCCCAGCAAGCAAGCATGAGGATAGGCTTACAGAAGCGGCACAAGCAGCGGCAGCAGCAGCAACAACAACATCAACAACAGCAGTAGATGGCTCCGGGACTTTTTTTCCTACTCGCGGCGCGCGCAGAGCCTAGGAGTCGTAGCTCGTTTCGACGGTGCCTTAGCCACGTGTCAATCTGCCAGCAGAGCTAAATGCCGTGATTACAGTAGGCGTACGTGAAATAGGGTCAAGGCCTTTCGGCCTTTGGGTTTGTGAAAGAGCTCTGACATTTAAAATAAATGGTACGTACGAGTACCAGGAATATGACACCTACCACAGGTATCCAGATCATGGAACGCTAGAATCGTAACCTTCCCCGCCTTACGATGCTCGCCAGCTATAGCAATACAGTGGGGGTCCCACTTAAGTGCGGGGCCCCACTTAAGTGCGGTGAAAATCTCTTGTCACGACTTCATCTCACTTGAGTGCGGCTGCCGCACTCAAATGGGACTGGTCCCACTTTAGTGCGGCCACCGCACTAAAGTGGAGTGGGACCTTCACGCCTCCACATCACCACGTACAGAATGGCGGCAGTACAAAAGACAGCAGGTGCTCAGGGGTGAGGGCGCGGGGGTCGGGGGTGTTGCTGCGCTGCCGTCTTGCGCGCAAGTTTCGTTGCATTTCGGCCCACCGAGATTTTTGCGGAATCTTGTAACAATGAAGAGGCCACACACCATCTAATTGCCAGGATGTCGTTTGTCAAAGCGTATGCTTCCAAACCAGCGCGGCAGGCAGACATTCCCGAGGTTGGGAGCGCATGAAGTTTCGCCAGGAAGCTGTAGTACAGTGTGGTGGGTAGTGTCATAGAGCAATGAATGTGCGTGGTCTTTCTACGATATATTATGCTGTAGTACAGTTGTACTACCATAGATTCGGGCTAGCCGTGCGTGAGGACGGATGCACTCATGCGCGTTTTGCAACCGAGCGCTGAACATACTGCAATACAGACAGGTGCAGACTGTGATATTGTACACAGTAGTGAACACGTGTATACAATACGAAACAAACCAGCATTTCTCCAATTCTGCTGCTGTACAAGCGTGTATGGGACTTGATGGCCCTGACCACTTGATCATGACTGTGCCTGAATACCTGGTAGCTCTCATCCACGTTGTTAGTGCGGCCCTCGTACTCACGGTAGCTTGCAATATAATTTTTCGCCATATCGTATCATATGTCCCACTTGAGTGCGGTACCGCACTGAAGAGGAACCGACTTTAATGCGGTTCCGCACTGAAGCGGGATTAATGCGGGGTCCCACTTGAGTGCGGATATCGTCGTTTGGCGACCCACCGCACTTAAGTGGGATCCCCACTGTACTCGTATCTCGACGGGAGTACTCGTATATCGTATGATTCCTCTTCAGTGCGGTACCGCACTCAAGTGGGATTAATGCGGGGTCCGAGCTGAGTGCGGATATCGTCGTTTGGCGACCCACCACACTTAAGTGGGACCCCCACTGTACTCGTACCTCGACGGGGGTACTCGTATATATCGTATATAGTCGTATCATACAGAACGGGCTCCCCAGTAAGGCGGTGGTGTGCTAGAACAATATGACCGCATTATCGGGGGAAGCCGCCTTATTTATTCCAGGTTATGAACGCAAATCACTGGTCGCGCCAAGCGATTTTGACCGCCTTATATCGGGGTACCGTCTTACTCAGACCGCCTTGTTGGGGGGCCCCTACTACATATTGGCACAAATGATATCTCGAACGCCGACCCAAACATAGCAAATATTTCGTACTGCTGTATGCTGGATCACTCTCACGCAGTTTCTCTCTTCATCATACATACCAGGTACTAGGGTACGGATCTGCCTGGTACAGAGCAGTACAATACGAGATGCCTGGTAGTGTGGTATTGGTCACAACAATGTTCAAATTATGAAATTTTGAATTATCGCATACATCGCACAGATCACGATCTAGATCCGGTAGAGCCTATACTTGCTGTTATGGGATGTCGTGCGAGAGCCGTATCATACAGACCCCACTCGGCCAACATGCACGCAAGAGCTGTTTTACACAGAATTCAACAAGCACACACGATACATAGATCGTGCAAATGCAGATAACACAAATCAACGATCTGTCTGCCTCGAGATATCTGTAGACGGGGATCTGATCTATCTATCCGATGCGTGAAAGATTGAAAATTGTCGTACCTGCGCATGTAAAAAAATTCTTAGTGCTTTGCAGCTTTCTTTTGATCGAACACTACAGCAGTAGCACAACCAGCGCTTGCTTTCCACGCTCTTCGACGGGTGCAGCAGTACAACCAGTCACCTTCTGATTTCCTTTGTGACCACTCTATCCCTGCAAACGCCTGCCTTGGTTAGCGCCGGTATAGGGTACGAGCCCAGCTAGCGGGGAAGCTACAAGTAGCTCCAAGTTCAGACTCGCGTTTGCACATGTCGTATTTTGGTCCTACACTGGACAACGCTTGCACTCTACCCTCTTCAACGCGTACAATAGTACAACCAGGCACACACTCTTCAGTGGTACGCTCTTCTACGGGCGCTACTGCTGTACAAGTCACCTTCTGATTTCCTTTGTGACCACTCCATCCCTGCATGCTGGCCGATGGACCGCCAGAGCCCCGTCGATTCCCAACCCATACTTGAGGCTGCAGTGCCCGGGACCGAACACGTACCCCGGCAACACATCCGCTGGTCGAATCAGCGAGCCCTTGGCACTAATTTTCCCTCCCTCCATAGTGGTTGTCATGTCACCAGTAGTCATCTGGTCTGTACGAGGTATGCTCGCATGAGTTGCGACGCCCGCAATCGTACGAGTTTACGAGGAGTGGTAGTGCTTGCTTTGCTTTGCTTTGCTTTGCTCGTGCTTGAAGAACGCGGCGCAATAATAATTCAAATGAGAACCGACACATGAAACTGCCGGGTTTTTTTATCGTGTTCCGATGTTCCTGTTCGACTTCCGAGTTCCGAGATCCGAGAGAGAGAAGTAAGTGCCGTCTTGGCCTGCTGTTATTAACAGCTACCCTGGTACCTGGGGTACCAGGAATATATTTTTCATTTTTCTAAATATAACCTAGGGATAGATATACGCTGTAGTACGTGTAGTCTACTGGTATTAATAGTATGCTTTTAAGTAGGGTATACACATCATTCTCTTGTATGCCGCAGTAACGCTGTATGCGGCCAAACGTAGAACGTATGTTGAGTGTTGAGTGTTGTGAGTGTTGAGTGTTGAGTGTTGAGTGTTGAGTGTTGAGTGTTAGTGTTGAGTGTTGAGTGTTGAGTGTTGAGTGTTGAGTGTTGAGTGTTGAGTGTTGAGTGTTGAGTGTTGAGTGTTGAGTGTGTTGAGCTGTCTCTACAAATTGGCTGTGCTAGGTGTTGGTTGACGGCGAGATAATTTCTTGAACCGGAACAAAAATATGCGGGGGGATTATAACGATGACAGTCTCGCGTCTCGTATGCTATCGTTCGAAGCTCGCACACCGCACACGCTAGGCACTCAGCACTCCGAACATATTTCCTGCTGCGCATTCTCTCGGGCCATCCTAGCTCTCCACGACGCAACGAGACAGCTGCCGGCACCGACAACCTAACGCCAAGCGATCACGCGCAGCAAGCAGCTAGTCGTCTTCGCAGCCAGCACGTGCTGAGTACTTTCGTCGTGCATTCGCGAGGTTCACGCTGTGGAATCAGCAATACAAGATACAAGCAGATATACAATCAACGGTGTTCTCGGCAATAATTTCGAAGGAAGTAGTTCGAGAACCAAGAAGCAGCAGCGATGGACGCTTTGGTGAGTACGACTTTCACCCCCGATGTGATGACGTGGATGGCATAACTATAGTAGGAGGCCGATGATAACGCGGTGGGATGAAGCATGAAGACGGTGCAGCAAGTCTTGCTGGTCGTTTACGAGCATGTCGTCAACTTCTTTGCTTGAGAAACACTCAGTGATCACGCAACCTTCTTTCAGCTACACATGAGAAAAAACGATGTTAAAAAATGACGAATACTGTTGTACAGGAATCACCGCGCTTCTTGGTTGGGAGTTGGAAAGAAAATCGTGTCCGCAGTTCGATTCTGGGAGTCGCATGTACGTCACGAGCACAGCATGGACCTAGCCGTTCTACGTCACGCTCACACTGGCCGTAGACCGTTGGTAAAACCAAACTTGTCCTTTTACTTATCTTGTCGCCATCTCTGTTTTTTTCGCGACCGCATGTTCGTACTCGTACAGTAGTTCTGCTGACAATACTACGGTACGGTATCCTCTCAACGTTCCCCATCTCTCGGTTCGTGCGATGCTGCCTTGCAGGGTGACCTTGTTTCTTTCCTTGGGCAATGCGCGCGGCGCACTATGGTGATATTAAGGATAATTAAGCACGCCGCCGGCAAATGGGCC
>JAYJMJ010000375.1:4306434-4320068 GCA_036873875.1 Laminaria ephemera
GGGGGTGAGTGTACGACGACCATCATGCGGTATGCTGGTGTGTGGTTGGGGCGATACTGCCTCTCCTCCGAGGCTCTGAGATGTGACGCCCCGCGGTGAAAAGATGGCGTGGCGACGATGACGATTTACCGATTACTTTATTTTGATTTAGCTCTTGTCATGGTTCATTTATTTATTTTGAGTCGTTTCGTTTTGATCTGTTTCGTTTCGTTGAGTTTGTGCCGATCCGATCCGTTTCGTTGAGTTTTGTTTAATTTGTAAGATATCTGTGTTTTGCGTTTGTGCGGTACGGGTACGGCAGACCCACGAATGAGACTCTTGTCTGTCGGTGGTGGTGGTAGTGCTAGTGGAGGTGGTGGCTGTTATGGTGTTAGTGGTGCCGGCGGTCATGGTGCTGGTGGTGGTGTTGGTGGTGGAAGCGTTGGCGGTGGGGGTGACTAATGGTAGAAAGAGAGGAGCGAGCGAACCAAATTGATCCCTTGTGGGACTAGAGAGGGAAAAAATGCCGAAGAAAAGTGTCGATTACAATAGTATCGGCTACACGAAGTAGCCCGGGCTGCTGAGGTAGGGGATGTGTCCGAACTGCGACGGAAGGGGATGATGTACGACACGCGCGCAGCATGATGATACATGCACTGTTGCACGCTCTTCCTAGACGGTTGATAAGACCACACTTAGTCGTGTTTTAGGACCGTATCGGTGGTCTCCAATTTGGTTAAGCACCCCTTAGGGTGGCTTGTTTTTATTTTGTTGTCGGAGAAGAACCAGGTAAATTTTCTCCGACATTGAATTTTGGCCCTCGTGTTCCCTGGTGTGCGGCATTTATTCGTGTCCACGCCCCCCGCCCCCCGCCTGCTCGCCCTAGAAAAACATACCCTGTGGAACTCCGAATCCCGACTTTGTAGTACTCCTGCTTCACTTGGTCGGTTCCCGTTACTACCCTGATAGACGCCCGATATCGGAAGTTGTGTGGATACATAGGGGGGAGGGGGGGCTTGAGTGGGAGGGTGGGGTGGGGGACGCCGCCTGTTTCTCCGCTAGTATTGCCGCGGCGAGATGTTGTGATAGTGGTGATTATTGGTTTGCGCACGCACGCACACAAGCACGACCGTTTGGCCTTTCGAGAGGTTAGAGAAAGGGCACCTCTCGGGGGCTGTTTGAGTGAGGGGAGGGATTGACGATGATAATGAGCGGTCGTTTTGTTTCATTTTGTTTCGCTTCGTTTCTTTTCGTTTAATTTTGTTTTAATTTTTTTTAGTTGGTTTTGTTTTATCGGCGCTTTCGGAGATTATGTGGGAAATTTCCTGCTGTCTTGTGTGATTCGTGTGCAAAACTTGTGTGATTCGTGTGCCGAACCGAGCCGACCTGGGTGGGGAATAATATTAAACAAATGTGAAAGCAGGCGTGGTGTATGGCCGAAGCCTCCCCGACTACCAGGTACGTATTATGTCTCTTGCCCAGAAAGGGTATACAGTAATAATTACTTTGACCTGCTGCCGGCAGCCATTTTGTTGGGGGGGAGGGAGGCGTGAAACCAGTTAATTTATTTCCACCGTCCGAGAGAGACAATATATGATGTTATATCCTGTTTTATTTAGTGTTTTTGCTTTAGTGTTTTTTTGTTCCATTTGGGCAATAGACAATAAGGGCACCACCCAGCCAAAAATATGGACTTGAAGGGGGACACTGCTTTTCGCCGACGGGGACATCCACATGCTCCGTCAAGTCGACTCCAAATCGAAATCTTGAACGTTGGACGAACTCCCATGGCCCCTTCCAACCATCCAGCGTGTTTTTTTTTTTTCGAGAGTGTATCACGGGTCAACGAGAGTGATCCAAAGCGGGGTGTGAGCATGTACTCCTTTTTGACATGCTTTCGCGGCCCCGTCGCTTCTACTAAGTTTGGGCTGTCCCTCTATTAGTCATCGATTTATCCCTTTTTGCCTCGTTGCGGTATAGTGTACCCCCAGCTGGCTCAAAAAGACGGCCTGCGGGTAACGTTTCTAGCTCGTGGTTGCAGATCTCCCACCTGGAAAAAGCCTCCCTAGTTCCTTTTGGGGAACCTTCCGGGTTTTCTTTGCTTTCTTCGTGTTCATTTTTCTCTTTTCTTTTCGTTTTTCCTTTTGTCGTTAGTTTACGTTTTTCTCGATTATCTCGCTCAGTTTTTACTTTTTTCGATTCTGACCCAGGGGCAGCATCGCTGAAGCACCCGACCTAAGTAGCCACCCCCGGTGACGCATATAAAATATATTCGTAGGGGATTGTATAATATTTTTCAGAGATCCCGGAGATGGAACCAGGATGCCCCCTGAAGACTACAAACATCATGATTCACTGGTGACTCCGGGCCAGCGTGTTGATTGTCGTTGCTCAAGAGGAAAGCTGAGGAGCAGATGAAGACGAGAGTGATCGAGAGGAGGAGGTTCGAACCCGCGTGCTCGACCAGAACAAAAGCAGACGTGGCCCTCCCCGTCCACAACAAAACAGAACAAGTATCAAGCCTTATGTACATGAGACCCTGAGCCCTATAACTTAAGCATCCATGTAGAACTTTCTTACTGCTATGTAAGGGTTCTTGATTAGGTTTTGCTCGAATCTGACTGTCTACTTGTAGTTCAAATACACACGCCCATATCATAAAACGCTTGGCATGTATCGTAGCGCAAGACTGCTATTTATCACATAGCAAGTTATCTACCCTGAGGCTACGAGTATCCGAGGTTTGTGGCCGCCAGAGGGCATTTTGTGTTCATCCCCGGGTTTCGTAGGTAGATGGATGTATGTATCTCGCACACTTTCTGGTGTGATAGGATGAGCCGGGATGGGTTCACGGGTGGTGGCAGCACGGGGGAGGTACATGTAAACATGGAGTAGAATATAGAAGAACAAGGGTATAAAGTAAAGTGAATTAATCGGCACCTCCCGAGGTCCATATGAAATGTCCCCCGGGAGAAACATGCCTGCTGTCTCTACGAACTCCAAGACGGTTACATAACCATCTCGTATACTTCGTACCGTCAACGGTATGGATTTTGCGGGGTACAGCGGATTGCTGGTGCTGCTGGATCAATGCACACAGCAATCACCCTGTTCTTCTCGACGGTTCATGGGGTCCACTCTGACGGTGGGACTCTGCCCCAACATGCCCTAATACAATTATGTATCTCTCATGAATGTGTCAAGTGGATGATAACCTCTGGCTCGGGTGTTTGAGTCATGCTCGCCCTGAGCTGTGTGTCCATTCAGCGAAGGCCATAAGGTACGTACTCGTCGGGTACACAGCACAACAACACTGCTGTTGCTGCTACTTACTGCTGTGTTACAGATCAGGCTACGCTGCTGCTGTGTTCTAAATAGCTACGTGTATCAGTTCAGCGAAGGCCATAAGGTACGTACTCGTTCGGGTACACAGCACAACAACACTGCTATTGCTGCTACTTACTGCTGTGTTACAGATCAGGCTACGCTGCTGCTGTGTTCTAAATAGCTACGTGTACCAGATGACTACGACACAGGGCAGCGACTAAATGGCCACTGACTACTGCTGTAGAAATGCACCAACATCTAACACGACCCCTCGATGGAGGTGACATAGTAAAAAGCACAATTTAACTACGCACCAAACATTTTTGAATTTCCTGAATCAATTTCAATTCAATAACAGTGGCTATCATAGCCACTTCTGCGTTGCGTGCCATTCTTCCCTAGGGTTTGCTCTATGGTCTCTGCTGCAAAAACCTAAAAACTGTTCTGGTTACTCAAGTGATCATACGTTCTCGTACTCTCGTGAATAGCGTTTTCATTACTCACGTGATTATTAAGCGTTCTCGCTGCCCAAGTGATTCAGGGTTCTCGTTATTCAAAAGTGATTAAGCTACCTCGTTACTCAAGTAAGTGATCAAGCGTTCTCGTTGCTCAAGTGGTTAGCCAGTCTCGTTTCTTAAGTGATTAAGCGTTCTCACTACTCAAGCATTCTCGTTTCTGAAGTGATTATTAAGCGTTCTCGTTACTCTAGTGATTTCGCGTTCTCGTTACTCAAGTGATTAAACGTTCTCGTTACTAGAGTGATTAAGCGTTTTCGTTTCTCATTCATGTGATTGAGCGTTCTCGTTACTAAAGTTATTAAGCGTTGTTTCCTGATCTTTGATGGAGTCTAGGTTTACCTGCTGCTCAGGCTTAAGCTGGGTTGGTGGAGGTCCCGGGGAATGGATAGATAAAACGTGTATATATTATTATCCTGGGACACAGCGTAGAGCGTCCACAGGGGAGGGCCCACAGGAGAGGGCCCATAGGAGAGGGCCCACAGAAGAGGGCCCACAGAAGAGTGACGGCAAAATAGACATACGATAATTCCGCCTACTCGGGGATGTTCCGCCGCGTATTTCCCACTACAATAATCCCAAACTACCTTTGGAACTCCCTAGTACCGTCAACCACATCCATAACAACAGTACCGAGCACCAAAGTACAATCAACATATCCCCATGCATCCCATCTCTTTGGACTTTTCTCCAGCTCCCTCCGTTTCCATAACCTATCGTACATCCATCAGGGGTCACGTAGCTTACACTCCTAGCTCCCCTCACTGCTTGCATGCCTTTGGAGTTAGAGCGGAAATAGGGCAGCATTTTCTTGCCTTGATTTCGAATTACCCGACCTGCATGTTGACATATTTATGAACCGGGTCGCCAAAACGAGTTCACTTTCGCACGGCGTACTTTTGTAACGTCCACTGTGGAGTATACGATTACTGCATCATACGACATAAATATACGTACGTACGTACATCTTCTGAACATCCACCCTTCTTCTACAACATATTATGCCCCGCTCCACATCTATGTGCCGCGCTCGCGCTATATGTCCTTCCTCTAGCTTTCTCCCTTTTCCCCCTACAACGATAGCGGCCTGGTGGTCTAAGGCGTACCATGTACCTACGATGTGATTTGTTTTTTGTTTTTAAATAACACACTATCACGACTGTGTTATGGTATTGCCCTAGGAGCCTGACAAAGGTTTAAGATCGAGGACGGATATCGGGATAAGAGGGTTTCACACGACCTCGTGGGCATGTGCGTATAGGAAAAACGGGATAAGAGGGTTTCACATGCCCTTGAGGGCATGTAAGTATAGGGGAAAAGGGGATGATACGAAGTGGCATCGCGCATAGCGGCCACGTCTTTCCGTGACACGAGGATTAATACAAAAGAGCTACACCAAATAATACACAAGTGAGTGGCGCTGTGGGACCTGCTTAGTAGAGAGACCTGCTACGAGTTACCTGCACCTGTACCAAGGTAATCTTACAAAAAACTGCCTGTGACACAGAAGCTTTCAGTTTTACAAACATTCGTCGTGTGTCATGAGTCTTCAGATCGCTTCTTGAGCGGGGCGGCGCAAGCCGCAATAGCTTGTATTAATACAAGTCATGGTCGAGTTGGTTGCAGCGCTGTACTGCTGTACTCGAAGATTGCATTGCGGGTTGCGGGCCACCTCAGCGCCCACACGTGCCCCGGGGAACAATCCCCATGCCTATAGATACAAGTACGATGTTGTTGGTGGTGTGCCCTGAGCGTTCCTCAGCTTTTCTCAGACATATTTTTTAGCGTTTTTCGTGCTACCGCGCGATAAGGTTGACCTCTCGGTCCGAAACTCCCTCATCGTGCTCGCCTTCCCCGTATGTACAGACTGTGCCGGGGGCGGCCATGGCCGTGCTCTTGCCGTGTCGCGGTGGGGCGTGCTGTACTCATTTTTTTCTGGGCGGGGCGAACTGTTTTTTTTGTTTCGATCCCCCGTACCCCCGAGATGGTACCGCCTCGTTGTCACTGTAATATGATAGTCGGGTCCCAGCATCAGATCAGCCAGGCTGCGATATCTTTGCGTTGTTGAGCCTCGAGAATGTGGTTATGACACCCATACTACTGCTGTCTGCCGCACGTACTGCTGCTGCTGCCGTGCTGCTAGTAGTGCTGCTTGCTGCTTGCTGTTGTGTGTTGGTACTTGATTGTATGCATGTACTCGTAGCGTTGGGATCGTTCTGGGCCCATATACGAACGAGCGTATCATACCAGTACAAGTCTGCGATATCTTTGCGGTGCTGAGCCTCGAGAGTGTGGTTATGACACCCATACTGCTGCTGTTGGCCGCACGTACTGCTGCTGCTGCTGTGCTGCTAGTGCTGCTTTGCTGTTGTTTGGTGGTACTTGAATGTGTGCATGTACTCGTACAATCGGGATCGTTCTGGGCCCATACTGTATACGAACGAGCAGATCATACCAGTTAGAGTACTCGTAGTAGTGCTGCAGCTGTGTACGAACGAGTATCACTTTCAAATAGACCTGATGGGGGGAAACGGCAAAGGCACTGGATGAGAGCGATAGCTGGCGATGGTATTCGAGCAATTTGGGCCGGCTTCCCTCCATCGAGTTATTTCCGAGTGGTCAACTGCTGCTACGCTACGTTAATGCGGCTTGATTTATTGGCTCACTACTTGTGCCTGACACATGGTGGCGATCTTTTTTACCAGTATTTCATTTTTTTATCAGTGTTCTTTTTCTCTTCGCTCGACGATGAGTTGCTTTTAGTGCAGCTCTTGGCAGTGCTCTGTCACATTTACCGCCCATGATACTACATCCTCGGCTATTACGGGCATGCGCGGAGCCGCAGGCGGGCGTCAGCCCGCCGCGGCGAAATCCGCTTGTAGATACGACAAGTACGATATTGTTGGTGTGCCCCTGAGCGCTCCTCAGCTTTCCTTGACTTTTTTTTGCGTTTTTCGTGTTTGCTCGCGATGAGGACCACCTCTAGGTCCGAATCCCCCTCATCATGCACCCCGACCCCTACTGCGCCGAGGGCGCCTCGACCGCGCTCGCTTTGTGCCCTGAGTCAAACGTGGTTACCATTCAAAAGTGGGCCAAAATTTACTTTTTAACCCAGGAAATAGCAGCCCGCCCACCAAGACCTACCATCAGGTAATACTTAAAACACTCAGGCTTGCTTTTATACAAACTCAGGCTTCGCTGCACCCCCCCTCGTACGTATCAAATTTAAACTTCCATTGCCCATGCATTGATTGCCCTGATCATTTTGCATACTGCTGCCTGCCCCCCCGCCCCCCCGCCCCCCCGCTCTCCCATGACTGCATTTGCTTTCCAACAACCGTAAACCCACGGTATGCCTGGTACAAGATACCGATGTCTCCTGAGCCAAAGGAGGTTGAGTCTGCTCCCAGAATAAAACCGCCTCCTGCGGAAAACGGCCGAGTCACTGGAGGAAAGCCCGCTGGTGGACCTAAGACTGGTCCGGGTAGCAGGGGGGGAAAGGGGGGCGGGAAGGGGAGCAGGGGGGGTAAGGGAGACTCGGATAAGCCGGATGCCACTAAGCCCAAGAAAGCGAGGAGCGCCTACAACTTCTACTTGTTGAAACGCATCGCTCAGGTATGTTACGTCTGCTGCTGTTGATTAGTACGACATCAGTTGTCTGCTGCTGCTACTGCTGCTGCTGTGCTGCTACTGGCTGTAGTACCTGCTGCTAGCTAGCTGCTGTATAGCAGAGGGGTTAGTTATGTAATTACGTAATTGCAGCTTTATATGACGACTCTTCGTGCCTCTATGATAAGACCCATCATTCAATCATGACAGAAACTTGGTTTTTCCAGTACGTACTTTTATACCTGGTACTTGGGTATCATATCGCTCAAGTCTACGGGTACCAGGTATGATTTATCTTGGCACACGATTGTCATGATCAAATCAAATATCCCTCTCTCTGCGTTGTGCGAACTATGGCTTCGCTTGATGTATCTATCGTGGTAGATATTATGTATGCCATTCTTGATTGTTGCGCATTAAAGCAAAAAAAAATCAGAGGGGGAACACAAATGACGAGATTGCGCTTCGGCCACACGAAGCACTGCTGGGTCAAGAGATTATATCAAGTACTGTGTACCAGGTACATTTATCGCCCGAGGTACAAGCCCCGCCGGCCATACAGGCAGGGTTACCCAGGTAGCTCTGGGTAACTATTATCTCTTTTCCCTTTCCCTTTTGGCTTTGGGACTTGAGAGGGTAAAAGTGACGAAAAAATGACGATCGATTACAGCATCGACCACACGAAGCAGTAGGAAGCAGCCCGGGCCGCTTAGGTCGGGGACGTGTCCGAGCTACAACGCAAGGATAACTCCCCGCACACTCGCAGCATGGCACTTTTAGCATGATACTTCAAATAATTATACTGCTGCGTGCTCCCACATGAGGGTTAAAAATACTGCGTCTGACATAATATGGTCACTAGAATTGGCTCTCAAAAGGGTTAATGGTAGACTGTTAACAGTAGTTTCCGGTAGACTTCGAAGTTTATTTATTGCCCTAACCGCACTTACCTGGTACCAGGTATCGTTTTTGTGGTGCACTAGCGTGTTTGCGATGTACCGACTTCGGTTGGGTAGGAGTTGGGTAGGAAACATATAAGAATAGTATTGAAACCGTCGAAATCAAAATCCAAAGGCCAACCCAACCCACGAAAAATCAGCGAAAAGTTAGGGGGTTTTTTTCTACCTTTTTTTTTTAATTTCTAACCAAATTTTTTCGTGGGTTGGTTGGCCTTGGGCTATGAAATTCATCGGTTTCAGCCAAAAGTTAGGTTACTTTTTTTTTTTTCTACTTTTTTTTTAATATCTAACCTATTTTTTTCGTGGGTTGGGTTGGCCTTGGATTGTGATTTCGACGGTTTCAATACTACTTTTACATTTTTTCTAACCCCACGGAGTTTGGAAATCGCTAACTACTACCCGGATCCCAAAAGGGTTTTTATTAGTATGGGTTATTAATAAGGGTTAGGGGGGCAGTCTACTCTATATACTGCTGCTTTTAGCGCTATTATACCTGTTCCTGTATACCAGGTAGACGTAGCTTTATTTTGGTCTGAATATCGTCTACGCCGTGCGATGACGCGATTTCCGAATCGACCAAATTTGAACGACAGAACGAAAACGCCTCTATTGCTTATGTACTCGTGTGAATGATATATACTATATATACTGTATATACTGTATATACTGTAGATAGATTCCGTTTGTTGATATAAATATTCGTGTACTACGATACCTGGTACCTGACACCTGGTACGTACTTCGAATTATGTCTCGGGTATGTTCTTAGAAACTGCGAGTGGTTTTTATTGGGCGAGACCAGGCTGCTCGACGGTGCTCTCATATCGCATGTTTGTGTAATACCTGGTACCTGCCTCGTGCCTGGTACCTGGTAGCGGTCGTATAAACTCGGTCCAGCAGCATTTAATAGTACTGCCGTAAATCGATCGTGTGTGTGCTATCTTTGTTTCTACGAGGTACCAGGCACTCGTCAAGGACATTCGGCATACATACATCATGCTACGTATACCTATTCTTATGCTACGAGGTTTTAGTTGTTTCTACGAGGTAACGGTACTGCGTATGATACCTGGTATGTACGTGCAGCTGTACTTTCGAGTATACGTAGCAAAAACGCAAGAACACCAGTGTCATATTATGTAGACTAACATACAAGGATGCGTGTCACCGCGGATTATTAATAGTAGGTGCGAATCTATCGGTAATACCGCAAAATATGCAATCGGGAGAACTGCACTCATGAACCGCTACCGCAAATCGTAAAACTTGCGGTAAGGGGTGGGTGGCTGTAATCCCCTTGTGAGAGTACGTAAAAAGGAGGGGTTCCAGCATATATACAGGTGGAGGCGTTTCCTTTTAGGGGATGTTGCCAAATGTTCAAGAACCGCAACTTTTCCGAGAACCGCGTGTAGATTTGCGAACCGTTCGCGAACCGGGACGGTAGCACGCATCCCTGCTAATCTGCTAGTATATCCCTGGTACCTGGTAAATTTGTAAACCTGGGTCGGAGGTCGGTAGTCGATCGCTACGGTGGCTCTTCGCTAGCTCGGTTTTCTGTTTGGGCTGCTAGGCGTTGTTTTATTATTTTTAACAAGCTGATCTTCGCCAGCTTTGTCGGTCGCTTCGCCGGCTCCTCGAACCTTATCCAATCCCACGAAGGAGAAAGGCCCGGCATTCACATCTTCGTCGTGCGGTGTGCGGTAGCTATATTTGTACCTGCCCTGCTGCTGCTGGAGTATGGTCGCTCACCACCACTTTCTTATACGAGTAGAAGGCAGGAAAAACCCTCTAATTAGTGGCTTGAACCGCTTTTGTTGCGTGTAGTTTTTGTTTAGTTACAATTAAATCCATGCGTTCTTCCACCCCGTGCCCTACCAAACTACTGATTGTCAGGCCCTGCCTCATAGAGCTACTTGTATGTGCATCCTTACTCGTACGATTAGTTCATCTTTAGTCTCATAACTCATGAACATATCGCCCCGGTGGTCAAGTGGTTAACCTCGAATACTACTTACCAGGTAGGTTGGAGTCAGGGGTTCGAATCTCGGTATGGAGATTTTTATTTCTAAAGACACCAACTGCCGAGAGCGCTTTATAGCGTGGGTAAGCACAATTCGACGCGAGTCGACGAGGGAAGAAAGTGCTGAATTCTTCTCGCGATAAAATCTAAGGCGCATACCGTAGCGGGGGGGGGGAGAAGAGCCTGTTTAGTGGCCCCGGATCTGAGTTACGACTATTGAAAAAGTGTGAAGATAATAGATGGGATGAGCAAAAAAAAATACCGGGAGCATGCCGTGGAGCAACCAGAGTGCACTCCAAATAAATATCGTGCGGCACAATACATTTTTTTTCTCCCGTAAATATGACCCTACATTATTTTCAAGTAGTTTGGCCCAAAAACGTTGGTCAAGTTCTGAAGGCACTACATCAGTACATACGAGAGTGTTTCTGTGGGGGAAGGAACGCCTCAATTTCTTCTGTAGCTCATCACGGGCAGCAGCGTCACCATACTCGACCCATCTATTAATAGACAAAAATATCATGCTTCCGCCATATCATAGGCCATCAGCTCATGCATGTGGGTTCATAGGCAACACATAGGCAGCAAAATAGTCCACGTATTGAATACTGGTAGTCCGTTCAGCATCAGGAGTTGATCAGCATAGATAGGGTTGTTCGTCTGCTGTATAGGGGTACATACATACCCACCTGCTGCTGCCGCTTAGGGTGGGCGCGTGTGCTGCTGCTGCTGCTGCTGCTGCTGCTGTGTTTGACGATAGGTCGAGCTCATAGACCGCAACTCTGTACAGGGTTGTTCGTCTGCTGCTGCAGTCGGGTTTACTCATCTATCTGCTGCTTAGAGTAGCTCGTGTGCTGTTTTTGCTGCTGCTGCTACTGCTGCTATTATGGCTGGTGCTGGTGCTGGTGCTGCTGGTGCTGTGGTGCTGGTGCTGCTGCTGCTGAGTGCACGATAGGTGGTGTAACTGGCTCTGTCGCTGCTTGCATCCTGGGACCCTGACTTGAGATTTGTTTAGTTCGGGCGGTGTGGTTTTGCTACCTACCAGGTACCAGGTTCGACCTTCGTACGACCATCATCACCAACATCATTTCATCGTCATCAACAACACGGACAACAACTAACTGATGTACCTACCTGCTGGCGCTGGCGGTATCATTTCCGTTTAGTTTGTGTTCTGTCTCCCACGCTTTTCCTTGTCACGCTTATAGTCACGTCTCACCCTTACCATCGTACCTGGTTTGCTGGACACACACACGTTTTTTTTGTTTGGTTTTGTTTTGGGCCTTTTGTTTTCCTACCTACCTACGCTACGGGACACCTAATAACAATGAGAAACGGGGTAGTAAGAAAGGCAGGCTGATATTTATAGGAACGTACCTGTTAAGAAATCAGGGAGCCATTCATTGTACTGAAGTTAGTAGTGTAGAACACACCCTCGCCCAAATAAGAAACCCAGTCTGGGCCAGTATTTGTGTTTCTTTTACGTATTATTACTGTTGGTAGTAAGCTACCTGCTACTATTAATATTAATATTCCAGCACTACTGTACTACTGCAGTAGTACTGCTGCAGTAGTACTACTGCTGTATGTATACCACTGTATACCAGGAATGTAAGCACCATCATCATCATCATCACCAACATCAACAGCAACGACAAAACCTGCTGCTAGGACCTGCACCTGCTGGTGGTATACTACCGTTTCTGTTTGTTTATGTTCAGGCTAACACTTGACCCTAATTATCGTACCTTGTTTGCTGGAAACGCCCTGCTTCGCCGGCTTCTTTTTGATGACAATGGAGAAGGGAGGCATCTTGCTGTTACTACTGCGGCTCCGGCCTCTGTGGCGGTGCTGTAGCGGTGGTGGTGGTGATAGTGGCGGTAGTGGTGGTGGTGGTGGTGGTGGTGGTGGTGGTGGTGGTGGTGGTGGAGGTGGTGGTGGTGTGTGTGCTTTGGTGTCCAGGGTGCTGTGGGCGCGTTGGGTGTGTTCTGTGTTCTGGTACCTGCTGGAGACATCCGATATTTTTCGCGGGACTGTCACATTGGAAATTTCTGAGTATTTTATCACGGTCAACCAACTGCTCTGGCAACCATTTTTGCTTTTCGGCCTGATACACCAGGGATAAGGGATATGTTTATGTTTGGTTCATCTTCAACCATTTTGCCTTTGTCATGCTCGAAGCTGGGAGCTGGGAGCTGGGACAGGTGGTCGAAAACAAAACACACGGCGGTGATGAGTCGTAACTAGAGCAGTACTCGTGCAGCAGCATCAGCATCAGCAGCAGCAGATTCTGCGCAAAAAAAGCAGATTCTGTCAACAGCAGCAAACGCCACAGGCTATAATAATAACAGCACAACAGCCAGCTACTTGCGTACTGCTGTTGTTGCTCTCGTTGGGTACTACGAGATCTCCGAAGAACGAGTATACGGTATTAAAACCTACAGTCAGTAAGCTTCAACAATATTTTGGAGAAGCGCACACAACGAGTACAAGGTGCTCGTATTGTATCATACAAAATCCTCGTCGCACATTCTTTTCTGAAAGAAGCATAGCGATACCCCCCGTACATTCTTTTCTGAAAGAAGCATAGCGATACCCCCCGTTCCTCCCGCTACCGTACCTCGCGCCTCTCGCCGATCGCTCATTATACCGGGTAGTAGGTGCTATGATCACATTCTAGAGCTGACATTCTACGTACTCTACGACACGTGACGTGCTGATTTTTCTGAATTTTCTTGACACGAACTTCAAAATTCGAAAATAGAACGTCCCATCCGAGGTCGCCCGAAACCCGCAAGGAATTTTGCAGGAAATTGCCCCCGGCCAATGAGAATGGCTGAAATATGTGTCCTCTATTTACTTAATGTAAAGTATCTACTGCTTGCTATACATCTGACATGAAACGGTAAGATACGACCGACGGGTGTATTTTGTGTAGAGAAACGGACCGTGAATATCTCCTCCTCCTTTATTAGAAAGTGCATTATTCTTGTTCATTTTTTTATGATCCCACTTCTACTTGAAGTTAGTGTCAGGGTTTTTTGGAGTGGTTAAAGCCTATCGTTACGACATACCCTGGTACCAGGTATTAATTAATTGGCTTTTCTTGCTGGCAGATATATTCTGGTGTGCTGGCTTTTGCATAGTAATATATACAAGGCGCTTCGCTCCGCGGGCGGCATCCGCCCGCTACGCTAGCTCAGATAGAGCAAATAAACGCGAAGC
>JAYJMJ010000375.1:4469804-4492841 GCA_036873875.1 Laminaria ephemera
AGACGGTACCCTGATGGTCTAGCTCACGTAGTGAGAGGCGTGTTTTACAGCGTCGTTGCCAACCGACACCAACCCCGAGGGGGGGAAGGGGGGGTCAGCCGTACTGATACCGCTGTCGACGAAAGCAGAAACGAGATGGTAGGTCGTGTGGCACGGTTCCAGTCCAAGCTACTACCCGCCGCCGTATACCATCCTCGACGGCCGCGGACCCCTTCGTTTGTGGGTGAGCGTCCCACCCCCCTCTCCGAACCCCTCCGCATGACCGACCAAATTCTGATTGTGCCAAATCGGCCAGCCTCCGCCACGTCCGAGCCTGCTGCGCCCTTGCTGAGTCTACGCCCTCCGGACGCTTCTGCGGACGCCCCCTCGCTCGCACCCCTCGACATACCTTCTTCTGAAGAAATTAATTCTACAAAGCAGTCGAGAGCTAGTTGCGCTTGGACTCAGGGCGCAAATAACGCGACAAGCAAACCTGCGACGCTGCCATTCGATATCTTCTTCCCAGAACCCCCCTTCCCATGCCCGATGATTTGTCTCGACAACTTCGGTCCCACAAACAACCTCCAACATCGGAAATCCGCGCCTTGGCCGCCAAAGGGCAACGCGGGTGGTGCGCGTCTCATCTGTTGGACGACGAGCTCATGCGAATTCACATTCGCCGGTGGTTTTGAGACCATGGGATATGCAAGCCTGCGACACCAACGCATCCTGCCACCACCACACCGTCCACGCCCTTTACCTGTTCGACCGTTCCTAGCGATGGAATCGGCATGATGAACGTCTGCACGCGGTGGTGGCTTCGCGGCTGCCTCAATTGCCAAGCACTCAAAGCGTCCAGATACAGACGGCTCGTTGGTATTGCAGCAGCCTGCACCATTGCTGCAGTGACGAGGCGCCGAGGGAGAACGGAGAACAGATTATTGGTCAGTATTGGTCAGTTGCCAGAATGCTCGCTTGGCACCGACGCCCACATGAATCGGACTGGGGAGGTGTTGGCAACGACGGGGAGCCAAGGTAAAACGGACGATCGGCTGGATGGAAGGCGCACGCTGTTACCGAGCCGTGGCCAGGATGCCCGTCACCAACGCCCACATGCGTCGGGCAAGGGGGGTGTTGCCGCGACAGGACGCCGAGGAAGAACCGAGGATCGGTCAATGGCCGGACTTCCCGCTCGTCACTGACGCTCACATGCGTTGGGCTGGGAGGGTGCTGCAGCGGCGGGGAGCGGAGCAAGAACGGGATATCGGTTGGATGAAAGGCGCACGAAGTTAGCGGGCCGTAACCGGGATGCCCGTTTTGCACCGAAGATAGATATGTGTCTCGCAAGGGCGGTGTTGCAGCAGCCTACACCAGGGTGTGATACGCTGACGCGTTGCGACTGACCTAGCCAATACCACGCGGAAAGGCCACTGTGTACGCAGATATCGAGCTGTCGGAAGGATCTCTGTTGTAACATTGATTGGAGGTTTAGAGGATAGGTTTCCGAGATAGGCACGCCTTCCTATGCTTGCGGAAAGCCCTAAAGCATACGCACCTGTTTTTTATTCTAAACTTCCCAAAGAAGGAAGATCAGCGTCCAACCACCATGTCCGGTGTCAATCCACGTGTTCCCCAGTCACGTGTCCGCCTGTCGTGCGTATGTGACCAAGGCTACGGCAGGGGAGGACTTGGAGGGCCTGCATTTTCAGCAATTCAGGCCAGCCTCACGAGTGGCCACCTATTTATTTTCTTTTGTGCTCCATTATTTCGCGAAAACGCTGCCATTGAATTGTTTGTTCCGCTGCTCAGAATAAAAAGGGGGGTAGCCCCCTACCGTAGCATTGGTCATGTATCGCCACGCATGACTCAGTAATCGACCGCGCTCCTGTTGCAACAATCGGGAATGTGATAATCTGGAATATTTGATGGGTCAGAAGAGCTATAGCTTAGACGTGCTCCACCCTCTCTCGTCAAAGAACTCGAGACACCGAGGTAACCAAGTCTTGGAAGTAGTACCGTAACACATGCATGATAAAACATCTGCTGAGGCGAACTTCCTAGGAAAGTGCTTCTAAAACTAGGGGGGCACACACGACGAAAATGGTGGCTATGGAAAAGACTCAAAGATATATTTCCGTAGACGCTTCACTCGGCGTTTGCACTCTCCCCATTGTCAAGACAATCAGGTTGGAAATTCGACCGAGGGGATGTGCTATCTTGATTATAGTATACGGTAGACCTTGTCTACTTGTTGCCCGAGGGCTCCACCTCGCTTTAACATTTGCCCATCCGCTCTCTATCCCATCCACCACGACCCGATGTCGCTATAAGCGTCAGCTACGTCTGTCCCCGCCCATTTACGCTACGTGGAACAACGTACATCTTACATTTATCCAGCCATTTCAGCCAACGTGGTGATGATGTATGCCGTTTATGCCCACCTACGTCTTACACATGACCAGCCATTTCAGCCAACACGTCGATGTGTATGCCCCTTCTGCTGCCGAATTTACAATTTATGGCTGAACACTTTGGCCAATGGGCACATACATCTGTAGGTGTGTACGGTCAGCCGTCTGCCGGCAACGGCCTCTAATCCTGCTCCAAGCTTTCGTTCGCTGTGTACAGGCTGAGCGGTATGCCTATAGTCGTGAACAATCACCTACCGCCCCAACGACAACTGCGGCGTCGAACGAGTCAACCACACGATGCCTCAGATGCTGCTGGAGATGGTCGTCGAGAGCACCAAGATGACTGGGACGCTCACAATCCTTGCGTCCACATCGCTTCCACAGGTGTATATATCCCCAACGAAAACACAAAAATCGCCTCGACCGCCTTCTCCTGACAGCCTTCCAGCGTCCATACACGCCCTGGGCCACCAAAGCGTTGACCGCGACAAGCTGAAGTACCACGACCTAGCCGACGACCTCAGAGACGCTCATACGCGCTTGCCCGGAACAGCCCACCCTTGTCTTCTTCCACGTGGCACGACGGTTTTCTGCGTTATCTGGCGCGCACCGGTAATTATCTATCTACATCATCGTCAGATGGGTGTGGGTTCACAACACCGCGGCTACATTTTGCTAGGGTTCTAGAGTAGGCACCGGCGCCAAGGTGGTCAAAAGTAAAATTATCGCTCAAATAGATTGGGGTTTTCACGAGTTTCGCAAAATACTACAGCAGGTCCCTACCTCCCTTATGTGACTCCTGGCGGTATCCCCTTGGCCGCCAAGCGTATTACCTGGACCTGCTGAGCGACATGCCGGGCGCAGACGCCCACTGCCGCGTTTCGATGGCCTGCTGAAAATCTTGTGCCAATCCGCGCGACAACGATGATCCCCGCGACAACTTCCACTAATTCCCTGCCTGCCGGCCCCACACAATACGTCCCGAACAACTACAGACCAAGGCTACGGTTGAGAAGGTACCCCCATTTTCAACCCAAGCAGCGTAACAAACACCTCCATGGCGGTGTAATATGCGAAATATAAAAGCACAGAAGATTTTTTGTGAAAAATAAAGGGTAGCCACTAGCACGAGTGGCGCTGAGCCGCTCGACTAAGGCCCTAAACGTGCTCCCGCTATCGCAGCCTTGGTCTACACCACGACCCCCCCCCGTACCCCGGCACCGAGGACTACGGCTCTGTGCCTGTCGAACGCAAGGGGTTTGACATAATTACCAGCCACCGGTTCGTGGGCGGCCTGGGCGGTATATGCCGCCGTTCGCTACGGGGCAGCACACTGGAATCGCCTTCTGCAACCATCACGGGAGCGCGAGATGGACCTCCACCACTCCCATTAGCACGTCCTGCAAGGTTGTGCCAAATAATCTCCATAACCATCGAGCCAACAGTCAGCGTTGGCCGCTAGCTCCATGGTTATGGTGTATCTTTGACAGGCTGGACCGGCCCACCCGTCCTACACGGGCAGATCAATCGGCTGTACCGCCGCGTGCGAGTCGGTGCGACCTAAAGTTAACTCCCTGTAGCTCACGGGCGATCGGTATAGTATGTCTTCTGGCCACATGGCTTCACAACCCCCTTAACTTGGAGCCATCGATTGACTAACACCATCTTCCCTGTCGACGCCCATTCCTAAACCAAAGATCAATGTCATCATTGGTGGTGAGACCAAGGCCACGGTAGGAGGTGACGTTTAGGGTCTGTTTTTGCGGCGGTTCAGCGCCACTCGAGCGAGAGTGGCTGCCCAATCTGTTGTCAGTCACAAGCTATTGTGTTATGAGGGTTTCGTGGTATGCCCTGCCATAGAACTGTACTGATACGCTGCGTCAACAAAAGGTATTTTAAAGCCCGTTTTTGAGCGAGAAACAGAGCCACTCGTGCTACAGTGAAAAGGGCGGTACCTTCCCTGCCGTAGACGCCTTGGCGACACCCTTCTCCCTGTCGGCGACCGTTTCTGGTACAAGGCTCAATGTCATCATTGGTAGCTCGGAAACGTTTGCGCGCACACGTTTGACAACTGACGAGCACTTCGTGGTTTACATTAACAACTGCCAAAACACTATGTGCGTTGCCTGGTTCCTCGACTCCCCCCGGCCGATGAAGATTGTTCTGTCTTCAGCTCGGTATACTGCGGCCAATGGAGCAGAGCGCGGCTCGTGGTGTCTACATAACCATCCAGGTACCGCTGTAGGGCGTTACGGGGGCGCCAGAATAGGGGACCGCCAGGGGGTATTTGTCAGGGGACCGCCGGGTTAGCCCCCCCCCCTCCCCCCGACGATTCCCTTCTCACTATCTCCGGTACCCCCTTCGAGACAAGCCTAGACGTTCGTGTTGCCTCCATTTCGTTCGTATGTCCCTGACTTGCACCTTTTCCCGGTTCGGCTGCGACGTGCATGTGTCGTGACTCTTCCCCACGACGTCCTCCGCACGCTCTCGTATTAATTCGAGTCAGGTCGAACGAGTCTTTCGTGACGCCTTCGTCGAGTAAGTTGTGTTTGTTATGTTTCGCACAATTTCCAGGACTTGGCTTCGTCGAGTAGGTTACGTTGCGTGTCGCACCGATTCCAGGACTTGGCCGCGGCGTCTCTTTCGTTCTCCGTGTCACGATTTCCGTCGCCCCCTCATACATTCGTTCCCGTTGAGATCGCTTTCGATTGCTCGATACGTGTTCGTAGTGCTCTGGTTGTTTTTTCATAAATTTGTTTTTTTATGCATACATACAACATGCGCATACGACTACAGTAACAATAAACACTGTAGGATTCCATACATATAGCGGTATCAATAGTTTCGTACGCAACGAACCCTCAAGATATTATGATGCCCTGATAATAAGTAAATGGTCCGTGCAGGGTGCAGGGAAAGAAAGCTTTCCAAGTTTTCCCAGTACCAAACGGTACACGTTTCTCGGGGCGGTAGGCGTTGTTCTAGAATCTTAAAACAGCGTTAAAACGCCCATCTTGAGGCCGGCATACCTCTCTCTTATCAACCATTTTTCTTTTTGGATGTTCTTATATATCAGGGATGTGCGTTACGGCATTTTTCAGCTGCGACGCACCGGTAATTACCGATTTTAGCTGAATATCATTACCGCTCGCCATTGCCGCTACCTGAATTACCGCAAAAAATTTAGAGGAAGGGGGTGTACCTTTATCATCCCCGTTGTTAATGGAAATCGTCGATATATTTTGTGTTTGTGATACTGAAGGTTGAAGTCATGCAAGCAAACGCAACATATCTGACTCATTTTTAATAAAAGGACCGTGCCAGTCTAGCTACGGGAATCACCAAGAGAAACACAAATTCAGGGGTTTCCAATACACATGGAGGCGTTTTCTACGGGAGGGGACTTTCAATATTTCTTAACGCAAAAAAAAGACGAAACCATAGGCTGGTTTCGTCACCGGTAATTACCGCTGTACCGGTAACGTACATCACTGGTTCTTATCGTATGCCAGTCGCTGCGGTGGTCTAGTGGTTGACCTCGAATACTAGTAAGGTTGGAGTCAGGGGTTCAAATATCGGTATGGAGATACTTTTTTCTAGAGACGCCAACTGCCGAGAGCGCTTTATAGCGTGGGTAAGCACAATTCGACGCGAGTCGACGAGGGAAGAAAGTGCTGAATTCTTCTCGCGATAAAAATTGAGGCGCGTATCGTAGTGGGGAGGCGGGAGAAGAGCCTGCATAGTGGCCCCGGATCTGAGTTACGACTAGGAAGGGAGAAAGAGAAAGAAAGAATGCGAAGATAATAGATGGGATGAGCAAAACCCCCCCCCAAAAAAACAGCATGACGTGTGTGTGTTCTTCACATTAAAACTGATATTTCCACCCATCTACACATCCAGCACATCCAGTGTCCGTGCCGATGCCTCCTAGAGAGACGAGCTCTGTGATCACAAGCTACAAGACAGAAATACACATTGCAAAATCAGCAAGGTGATTTGGCCATGCAATGCCAACCGCAATGAACACGAGGGCGGGAAGATAGGCAAACCAGCACACCAGAATATATTTGCAAGGAAGAAAGGAAAGAATAAGATAGAAGAAAAAACAAAAAGGAAAAAAGAAAAGTGGAAAGAAAGAGGGAAGGAAAAAGGAACGCACGGAGGAGAGGTGAGTAAGCACAAAGAAGTCCATAAGTGATACCGGACCCTTCGGAACTCCAAGTATGAACCGACGGTAGTAGTGGGAACGCACGGCGATTAATTTCGGACGGTAAGCGACAGCAGACAATCGCGGTCACGGCACAATCTCTCTACAGGTATATAGCCGCATGAATTGTATGGTATTACGGAGGAACGTAGTAATCAGGACCAAATATGGTTAGTAAAAACGGTGGACTATATAGGTTTTAGTGTATTTCGTGGGTCCTGATTTCTATGGTCCTCCGTAATAGTGATGAGATCTTGCGTGGTACTAACGGTGCCCACACCTGTCTCGTCAACTTTTCGTGCTTCTCCGTGGTGTTCGAGTCTTAGTATTGGCCTTACCTTGTGCGACAGAACATACCAACTATACGTATATAAATACACTACTACCGGCCTCTAGCTCCACACGAAACATAGCGTAAAGATTACGGGGAAGTAAGAAATTTGACAGCTGTTGTGCTGAAGTTAGTGTAGGACGCACCTTTTAGAGATCTAGCCTAAAACCACTCACACACAGCTTGCAAAGATGAATTTCGACGAAATCCTCGATTTCACAGCTGTAGTAGTGTATTTTTAATTTTTTTATATAACCACTACTCGTATCTACAGTATCTCATTTCTCGGTTTCGTGTCAGAGGGCCAGTACTCTGTAGTAGGATATATCGTACCAAAAGATAGGTAAAGAAACCGGCCGCACCCCCATGGTCTTACCTACTACCGGCAATTAAATTAATTTGGCGCGGAGCGCCAATTTTGTTTTGGTGCGGAGCGCCAACGAAGCTACCGAGTAACAGCGCAGCGCGCGAACGACGAAATCGGCCCAAGGCCGCCAACAAAATACCGAGCGACTGGACGATCGACGTATGATATAACTGGTTTTCTTCTTTCGGGAATGCTTATTATGAGTGAGCCACGTTGAAGGTCATGCTGCACATTGTCGGATGGCAAACACAAAAAAGATATACGATATATCCTTGTGTACTACCTGGTAAAGAAACCATGCTATTAATAGTATGAAAATATGTACGTTCGCCTCGAGCTAGTTAGAACCTTTCCCAGCGATTGATATTGCTCATGGGACTTCTTTTATTACACAGATATTTGTATCTATCTAAGCTTGGACATGTGCTCCACTTGTGTCTAATTATACACACTGACGATGCCAGAGCATGTATATGCACCAACTCTCGCAGTCAAAATTGCGAAAAACTAAGGTAAAACACCTCAGCAGCAAGTAATAGAGAATCGACCGGACTGCTTGCTGTATCTAATATCCGTAATAATAATATTTAGTAAATATGAAACTATACTATTACCAGTCCGGTCCAACTTAACACTACTTGCGCTACGTAGCCGTAACAGCCTCCTGTGATAGAATGCCCTTCTGCGGCACACCATAACACTCCGCGACAAAAACCTGCTTATTTTATCGAGATATATATTCATAGCTATGCTACAACTTGTAGTTCCAGTACATGCCAATGCTCCTCTTTTCGCGATGCTACTTTATTACGGTGATAAGCCGATTCTACGGATCGATAGTGTTGGACTAAAACACGGCTTCACGGATCTCTTTTGCACAGCAATAACGGAAAACAAAAATGGCACGGTACACGTTTGCACGGATGGTATAATACGGCACGGTACACGTTTGCACGGATGGTATAATACGTAATGGTAGCTCGACACTTTTTAACGGTACTCGTTTGAACGATGCACGACACACCCATATTTTTTGCGCGGTATACTGTGAGGTTTGTCCGGTATTGTGCCCATGCCACCTTTCTTTGTTGCTTTGCCCACAAAAAAACATTTGTTTTGGGCCAAACAATGCCGAAATTCAGACCTGGAACCACCTCTAAAACAAAACAGTTTTTTTGTACGATATGCCGTAATTCTGCCATAACTCCAGCCTCACCGCTAATCCCTAATCTCACCACCCTGCGATGGCCTCTTTGGTGCTCTCACTACAGTGCGGCAAAGCGACAGCAGTTTTCGAGCCCTGTAAGCACCGCGACTTTGTCGCTGAAGTTTGAAAATGTGGCTCCAGGTCGTTGGATTTGTTCTTTCTCATACTGTGGCCAAGCTATTTTTTTCTGCTGCTGCAGCGTTGAGCAGTGGGCGTGCGTATGAACATCTAAGATAATCTCATGAGAAACGTTTTTTTTTGCCATCTACCTCTGCAACAGTAAAGCACACAGTGTTTTTGTCCACATTTCTTTGGTTTTTAAGGCACACGATTGCGGCGTCGGTGACATGAATCCTGAATCTCACCACCTTGGAACACCTTACTTGCCTGTATAAACGAGCACATCGTGAATCTTAGACGATTTCATTGACGTTTTCCACCGCGACTTTGGCTGTGAATTGGCCAAACTGGCGGCTCGATACCTGGAGCTTACGTAGCGGCGGCGCAAAGGACATCGCTACGTGGCCGCGGTGCAACGGATTTCTCCAATTCTAGCTGGACAAAGGCCAACTTGACTACAGATCAGCATACATCATGACCTGGTTGAGTTCCTCCGAGCGTGGTGTGTCATTTGAAGGCTTTAGTGGGGAGCACGGCGCCAGTGAAAGAGCACGGAGTGCTGATTATCCCAAAGGGATTGTGAGGGGATGATTTTGACCAAACCCCGGTTTCAATAATATTTGAAAATAATACTTGACGTTATTGGTTGTACCGCGTTTTTTGTTTTGTGGGCAAAGCAACACAGGTGATGTTTCGAGGCTTAGCCGTTGTACGGCACTGCAATGATGGCAAATCAACAGTTGTTTGGTTGATAACGCTCTCCGCGGCAACACTAAACCCCACCACGGCAATACCATTTGCCGTGGTTTTACCATGGTTTTACTTGGTAATGTAACCGCGGTACTATTATGGAGGATATCCCTGGATTGTTTTCCCATACCGCCGTACCAGTACAGAGTACGTACATCGAACATGTTTAGCCAAATCTATATAGCTACAAAACTAGGCTGATCGAATTATTCAAGATTTGGTTTATGCACCCATTGGCCTGCTTACTACGTGCTGTGCTATAACGCTACTACAACAGTATAAATATCACTCCAGGGGAGGTGATGGCAAGCTGGTCATCATCGTCAAACACAGAAAATGGTTTATGATCGTCGTCATGCCATCATCGTCCTGTCCTTGCCGCAAGTGGCTCGTCCTCAGAACGGATCGACAACATTTACGTACGAGCGTTTACCTTGTACCGGTATATATTAACCGCAACGTACGGAATCGATGCTGTGATACAATCAAACGAAATACGTCAAGCACGGATTTTACCGAACACGTTTGAAACAAATGAACGAAAACATTACCATGTACCAGAAATGTGCTGCGTTGCTGTCCAAAACACCCCGTAAAGCTCAGCACAAAGCGCACGTCCTGGAAGCTACAGTAGAAACACGTATGTTTGCTGCCAAACATAGGATACAGGTGTAGGTCCCACCTCAAACTTCCTCTATTAACAGGACGGACTGGAAGGCAGCAAGCTGCTGCCGGGTAACAATCGAAGCCAAGCCATATCTACCAAGATACAAGTAGGTACAAGTAGGCCCCTTTTAAGGGGTCATAGTGCGTCCGCGGGTGGAGAGGTCCCTTATATGCCGACATCCCTTATCAGATTTGTTTGGCACATCTGGCACTTTGGGAAGAGTCAACCCGTTTTCTAGCAGTTTTCTAGGAATGCATGTACGGCATGTGATATTTTGCTAACGGGAGACAGTGTATTGACCTATTTTAAGGGACCTGGGGTCCTTTGTTGAGTGTTGAGTCCACTTTAAGGGATCTGGTCCTTTAAAGTGGGAAAAAACGGTGCGCAGGGATTTGAGCTCCCTTATACCAGGTACACCGTTTTTCCTTATCGCGGGGTCCCTTAAAGGGAGCTACCTATTAATACTGTATCCCGAGTTAACCCCTTTGGGGCTTCAGCCGGGAAAAAGTGTCGAAAAAACGTGACGATTACAGCGTCGGCCATACGAAGCAACTCCAGCCGCTAGGGTAAGTGTCATACCAGGTAGATGGAGCAGCCGAACATAAACGCAAGGAGTTGCACGACACGTGGGCTGCATGATATCATACTGCTCGTACGGCGCGCTCACACCGTAGAGGATGGTTGACAGGCCCACACTTGCCGTTTTGTTTTGTCGCTCTTTCTGAGTCCCAAAAGGGGGGAATATATGAGCACCCCAAGATGATAACATTCGGGACTTAAGAGCGGTCAAATCGATATGTTACGCCTATGATACACTCGTAAACGCCAAAGATTTTCCACCGCAGATAAGAGCAACGTATAGTTAAGAGCGCTTGATTTGACTTGTCCCTGGGTTCTCTTAAATCGGAGAACCCACTACATCAAGGCGGGACAGCACGAACAGCAGAAAACTTGCAGACCATGCAGACGGCATGGCGAAGACCTCGCTCACCTCACACCGCCCGTGATATTCAGTGCTGAGCACACAGTGGGCTGCACGCTCTGTCTCGGGGGAAACGAGGCACCGATGCAGCTCGTCGTCGTCAGCTTCGATGCGGACCATGGTGGCTGGGGCAGCAGCAGGGGGAAGGGGGGACGGGAGGGCGAAGCCACCCGTTGGTTTTGACGCGATCCGTCTTGAATAGATCCAACCTGCAGGTGGACTAGGTCCGTGCTCCAATACTATACCTGGTACAATACACTCTTTCGCAGAAGCAAACACCACAGAAAACTCATGATGGCTATCGCTATCGTGCCCATTCGACCTAAAAAAAAAGCAACGACAGGGAGGTGGTTTATCCAAATGAAATTCCGGCACTGCTTGTGAGCGGTGGCGGCACCGCTCGCGCATGGGTGACGGCCGAGAAGCAACCAAGCACGTTCGGCGGGCTCTGTCTGTTTTTCTCTGGTAGATCAGAAAAGTTCCGCGCCACAGCACCGTACGTAGCAGTAGCAGGAGGGGCAGCCGGGATGCCTGCGAGCACACCCAACGATGATGCCTCCACTCACGAACGCTCGTAATCGTTAAATATTTTTTTACCTGGCAAGTCCGGGACCAGTATGGCATCGCCGTTGGCAGACAACCCTCGGTATCACACCCACAAGTCGTTACAGCGCTGAGCGCTGAGAGCAGCCTCATTAGAGAGGCTCAGCCATCACGGATCCGGTACTACTCCCCCCATGGATGGACGCGGCACCACGGTTTGGCCTTTGCTCTCTTGCTCACAAGAAACAACACCCTGCTGTTGTGTACTGCTGGTATTCGTAGAGTCTACGAGTGTGGGTATTTGTACTTAAAACCTACCTGCCGACAACCACTTTTGCCCACAGGAGTCGTTTCAGCGTATCCCCGACCAGCGCGCGCGAGGCAACCCCGGACCGACGTCCGGGCACACGGTCGCAGCGCTAGACGTAGCCTAAAAGCAACCTCGGTTCGCCCGTCAGCGGATGTCTTGTCCGCTTTCGGATACCCGAGGGAGGGCTTGAGGGAGTTGTAGTTGTGCTCTGGGAATGGTGTAGTGGGAAACGTTAGATGGCTTCGACACATGTTTGATGGGTTGATGGATCCTACAACAGCACTAGGATCCGTTTCGTTATTTTTCTATATCTTGGTTATAACATGTGTGTGCGATGTTCCGGTTCACGCGTTTCGTGAACGTTTCAATGTTTCAACCGCCGTAGACACATCAGCAAACCCTCGGCACACCCAGGGTCCGTTCCGATCCAGCACCCTACGAGAGAGACAATCTCTGTGGTCACAAACTGCGAGACAGATACAACAGTGCATGACAAGTACACAAAGGAGATTTGGCCACCATGCAATGCCAAACGTATACCGAGTACGAAAAGCGGGACACATATACATAGATGTACCTGGTACAAGTCAGCAAACCAGCCCACGAAAGATCGCAATGGGGGGGGGGAGAGGTCATGTACTGACTGCTGACTGCGACCGACTCTGCGACGCTACGACTAACTGTGCTGTGATGTTGTGATTTTGTCGGTTGTGTTGCAGGAAAAGTACACTGCGTTTTTTCGTTTTTCAAAAAATTCTTCCAGCGATGGTTGGCCGACAGGGTTATAAAAATAGCGGTCAATAAAATACACCGCATTATTTCTTGCATTTTGAACGAGACTCTGCACTCTGCACTCTACCCACTACCATCACAGCTCTGCACTCTACCCACTACCATCACAGCTCGTCGAGGCATTGATGCTTGCCACCTGAGACACCTTGAAGGTGAAGCACCTCTGCAGAGAAGAGCACGATGGTCCTCGTCGAGCTATTGATGGCATCGATATGCATGGAGGGACAAAAGGGGATAGCGGTGTGAGAGAGCGGCGAGATTATTTTACCCCCTAGAAATCATGGTCAGAATAGCGGCAGAAGGAGAGGGGATGAATCGCGAGGCAACAAGCAGAATCGCCCGACTACAATACCGTGTTGCTGCCATTGCGGACCGCAGGCAATAGGACCAATGTCCCCGATGCATGGAGAGGAAGCGAACACGGCCGCATGCCTGACAATGGCAGTAGCAGGAGGAGACTGATTTTTGCTGATGCAAGCAGACCCAGCGATGATGATGGTGGTGTGGTTTCAGCTGCTACTACTGCTGTTGCTGCTGCTGCTGCTGCTGCTGTGAAGCACAAGCAACTACTGCTGCTGCTGCTGCTGTAGGCACGCAGCCACGAGAACGACGGAGACGCAGCCAAAAGCGACTTTGACCGTACCTCCCATGAGTCATAGCCCACATCAAGCTGAGGACGTATGTGGAGGGTACCACATGTGAGCCGCGCGGCATACACCCATGTTCACTCGTTACGTCTCTTCTTGCTCTTCGATATGATGCTCTTGTCTGGCATATGCCAATCGAGCGTGGAAGGAATTGGCTTGCTTGTAACTACGCGACTACACTATTAATAGACGTTTCCCAACAACGGCCGTACCGCTGGGCACTGCATCTATTGTCAGCGCCACCGCCCTCGGCTTTTGTCCTCGTACTCGTTAGCAAAGTCCGCCCCCTCAGTCCGTCGCCTCGTTGTCATATACTGCTGTAGTCCTTGAATGCGGCGGGTTTTGGTCATCGCGACGATCTGATTGGCCAAGACAAAGCAAGTGAAAACGACTTCAATTCAGTATTCGGTAGGGCTGTGAGTTATCTGGCGAATCCAGCTAACTAACTGACTTTGGTCGACTAGTTGGCTGGCGCTAGCCAACTTGTCGACTAAAGTCAGGCGAGCGAAGCGCCAACCCCCCCCCCCCGCCGGCCGAGGGCCTCCCGCTGGAGGCGCCTCCGGAGGGCCCGCCGGAGGCGCCTCCGGAGGATCCCGCTGAAGGCGCCGCCAGAGCCAAAAATTACGTTATTTTGCTTCATTGCACACACACAAAGCATGATAAAACGGCCAGGTTTACCTCTGGTTTTGATCACAAAACACGCGCATTCTAAACTTGGTCTCAGTTTATCGGACCTTAAAGGGATGACCAGAAGTAAGTATGGACATGCCGTCCCGTTTTGGGGGTCTCTCACTGGTGTTACGTTGTGTCGTAACGGTACACACATGCTCGTGCGGCAGGCAATAATAATAGCATACCATCAGTAACAACAGAATACAATATAGACTGGGATCTCTCCTACGACAGGAGCATATTAGAGAATAGATCCTTGGTCGCCGGCGATTCAAGAACGGTTCATAGTTGAGCTAATGTGGCAATTACCATGTCATACCCTCACTGGAATCGGATGAGTTATCAATGAACACACCAAACCAAAATGTGCCCTAGTATGCGAGTTTTCGCTTATGAGCCCGCACAGAAACGACGAGGCAACGCGTAGTCCTAGAAAGCGAAATAGCAAACCTGGACGCAACACCGGTGGGCCCGCCCAACGGTGGGCCAACCCACCGCACGATACGAGTCTTGAAGCGTATGCACAAGTACGGGCCTGTACGTACGCTGACTTCCGACTTCACTTTTATTTATGTTTTTGGCGGATGTACAGCTTGGTTCAGCTACGTACGTAGTATATGATACATACGTGTACCACTTTTGTTTTGTTTTGTTTTTTTCCTGGGGTATTCTTCCACTCCAGAGTGACTGTAGCCTGTCCTGTGACCACGGACGGACTTGATTATGCTTAATGTGAGAACAACAACAACGGGTACACCCACAAAAAGTTTTGGGTGAGCGCTACCTTGTACTGCTGTATACTCATACAAAGAGTATCGACCATTCAATTGGTATAAATCACAGCTGACGTATTTAAAATAATTTTATATCAAAGATGCAGAACCCCGCAAATCACGTCGCATCAAAAACTACGCATCCCTGTGCTCGCAGCGTGGAAGTACTAGATGTCGCCGGGAAATACGTACCCCGTATCAAACGAGCCTTCCTCCAAACAAGGAAACCCAAATACGAAAATCGTTGGATCGTCGGCACCGCCGCAACTAACTATAGTACCTAGCCAACTAATAACTAGCTGGCAACTTTAGTAAGCCAACTCACAGCCCTAGTATTCACGTACTTTTTTTATCGTATTTTCGCGATTTTCACGCACGCACCTGGTACCTGATGCAACTCGAGTCGAAGGGGATACGTATTATAGATACAACTCGAAGCCTCGCGTGATAATCGCGAGTGAGTGCTTTCAGGTATGGCGCGTACATGCTACCATTCATCGCGCGTGCATTCAGCACAGCGTGTACCTGGTATCATTCTGTGACTTTGGACTCCGGATCAACGTCTACAGCATTTACACAGCCACCATATTCCTATAACAGAGGGAGGTATTATGTCATATTCATATTATACATGCAATCGGTGGCATTTCGGTTTTTGATCAACTCATTAATCCTGATGTTCGGGGCCAGTCCGCCCCGTCTGGGTCCCGCCTGAAAGAAATACAGTTCCTACTAATAATATCTGTATAAATACATCAGGATTTGACAGCAGGAAATTGGGAGTGGGAGGGAGGTAGGGAACGGGTGGGGGCAGAAAAAAAAATGTGGTCCAATCGCAAACATGAAAATAGATCCCGTGAAATTGACATGAAACGGCAATCTTGTGCTATAAATATACGCCTGCATGGCCTTCTTGCCTTCTCAGACCCCACGGGGCCGAGGCTTGCATTCAAAAATCAAGTGACTAAGTAGTGCTATAGAACCAGTAGGATCCTCCTGGTCGGCAGCGGGGGAGGCGACAGTTGAGGAGGCGGTGGTGACCGACCCGTCGGACCTTGCCCTTCAACAGTTTTCTCTTTCAGTGACACGGTACACTGATACTTGATACGCTACCCAGTGTGAAGGTATCCCGTGGGGACGCAGGGTGTCGGTGCTGGGTAGGTCGCCCTCCTCCATGGCTCATAGCATCTCATGTATTCCCCATTATTCTTTCATGGCTCAAATCATCACACAAGACCAGATATCGTACAAGTCCTATAATAGAACACAGTTCCTAGAACACAAACTGAAAGACTCTGATCGGATGTGCGATGCTTCCACCTCGGAGCATCGCCTAATCTGCCGACCATCATACAGAGAACTATGTGATGCTTCCACCTCGAAGCATCGCCTAATCTGCCGACCATCATACAGAGAACTATGACACTATGACATGCCACATTCTGCAGCTCATGAGAGAATTGACACTATGCCACGTCTTATCTACAGCTGACACATCTACGTAGATCACTCCATAACATTAGCCCACCCTGAATAGTCGTAGATGCAGATCACACGACCACATCAGAAGATGTCAACTAAACATCCAGAAATTGGAAGGGGGATCGAAGATGCGGCTATTCGAAACTAACGTAAATGAGGCTATATATTCCCCCACACCTCGTAATGAGGCTAAGACGTCTATTGCAAGAGTTAAAACCCTGTGATGGAGCTCACAACAGTGGGAGCTCGAGATCGGGTCTGTACTTGCGAACTACCGACAACGCTAAATGTGAAGGTATCCCGTGGGGACGCAGGGTGTCGGTGCTGGGTAGGTCGCCAACCTCCATGGCTCATAGCATCTCATGTATTCCCCATTATTCGTTCATGGCTCAAATCATCACACAAGACCAGATATCGTACAAGTCCTATAGTAGAACACAGTTCCTAGAACACACACTAACAGACTCTGATCGGATGTGCGATGCTTCCACCTCGAAGCATCTCCTAATCTGCCGACCATCACACAGAGAACTATGACACTATGACATGCCACATTCTGCAGCTCATGAGAGGACTGACAACATGCCACGTCTTATCCATAGCTTACACATTTACGTAGACTAACTACTCCATAACACCAGTCTGTCCTTTTCGGCGTACTCTTTCGGGGGAAGGGGGTGGGGGGGGAGGCAAGAGAAATCCGTGAAAATAATGGAGGAAGCTGGCCGGTGCCTAACCTAAGAATCGGGGGTGCATTGGGATTAATGGGCGCTGAATCGCGAGAGCGAGGACCCTTGGTGCGTGGTCACACAGACAAAAAAATACCAAAGCAAACAAATCGGCACACATACAAGAGTTCCGCACACTGTAAGGAGGGTGCAAACGAACAAGTGCATGTTCGTTAGCTTCGGGCAAATTAGTAAGACTGCTGGGCAGTGTATGCATAGATGTTTTAGGCCATGTATTAGTTGGTCTCCCACAGGGCAGAGACAAAATAAATGACTCCATGATGCATCATAATCGCTACGTACAAACACAGAAGTCAAGAGTTCAATACCAAAGAATATGCCAATAACCCGAATCGACACGTTGCTTATTCGTAGCAGCGAGCACAAAACGACCCAACCAAAATATTCAGAACCAACCGCATTCTGCACTAGCAGGGCGCCTTACCCAGAAGGCACCACTTCGATTCCGCAAGAGTCGTCTGCATTGTGCTGTTTCCGCGCATAAAATGCACGTGCACCTTGTAAGGGATACAAAAAAGCAACGAAGCGCCAATTTGGCAACCCATCTGGCGAAATATTAAACTATAATACCCTGGTAAGGGTTATGAAGGGTGTGGATATGAAGTCGCGTATCGCGCAGAGGGAAGAGGCAGCTTGATGGGTCCAGGGACATCGAGAGGAAGTTCACCAAGCAACGTCCGGTGGACAAAGTGCGGGCAGGATACTTCCTAGTTCCTAGCCGTCATAAACTGATTTTTTTTTATACACCCCTAGGTGCGCATATATGTCATGCACCCCTACCCACAGAGTATTGTATTTTGTATACCTGGTATATATTATGATCCACCCAACATACCCTGAGCCCACCCCCTATGATTTTGGGGCTAGGTTAGGGCTTAGGCTTCTGGTCGGTTATACACCTGGTACCAGGTATATCGGTATACTAGTAGTATACCACGGTATTAAATAAGGGTGCATGGTCTTAGATGCGCACCTAGGGGCGTATATAATTGTTTTGGTCATAAACCGCCTTGAACCTTGTACGGAAAATGCGCAACGACAGCAAGCACGGTTGCACTGTCACAATGATTTCAGTCATCGCAAGAGCGCAATCATATGCTGGCGACAGCAGACGATCCCCATTTTCATGGAAAGACTCCCGCTGTGCAGCACCAATCAATGGCCATCTATCTCACTTTGAGTGGAGATGTTGGTTCGGGCTGCTGCCCAGACAGGGGAAGTCATGCTCCCGAAATTGATGAAGGCCCGGTTCGCGTTTTACGTCCCCCAAGACGAGCACGAAAAACCTCCCCGATGCGTTTCGTCCATGGCGACAACAATGCCACCTCGACCGCGCAATTATCAATGGCCCATTGCTCTTTCTCCACCTCAATGGGAAAATGGGTACCGAAACGCCACCTTGCCTGATGTGGTAGGGGGCGAACGTTTCAGTAAAGTTGTTCAAGACGTGTTGCTGCTTCAATCCCGCTGGTAGATACGTGGGCAGATCGTGTCATGAGGCACATCACAGGGTTTGTAGAGAACCAAAGAGGCTTCAGAGAGCGTCGAAGTCGTTGAGGCAAGCAGTACCTTGCTCCAGATGTTTGGCAACCTCATTGATCACCTTAGCAAGCAACCTGAGTTCCGCGTTGCCACCGTATGATATACGGCACGACAAACCACCCGAAAGAGCCCCATAGTAGGGGCGAAAAACGCTGTTAGAGGAATTGCGCTCTTGTTGGACGGTGCTTTTCTCTCAAAGAAAGGAAGACACGAGACTCAACAGGGAGAAACAAAATATCGTGGTCATAGAACACTACCCACTAGCCTACTGAAGTCACGTGACTAAGTAGGGTATTAATAGTGGTACAGTAGGGGTCTCCCATTAAGGCGGTATCCCGATATAAGGCGGCCAAACAGGCTTGGCGCCACTGGGGAATTGCACTCATACCTTGGAATTAACAAGGCGGCTTCCCCCAATAAGGCAGTCATATTGCTCTGGCACACCACCGCCTTATTGGGGGACCCTTACTGTAGTGACGTATGAACTTTGCCCAAAGAGTCCATGGCGCGATCCGTGCGAAGAGTGCGCGTTAGCCCGAAGCTGCTAGCCCGACGCTGCTACGTTGGTAGAGCCGTTGGTAGAGCTTCTTGCAATTCACAGTGGTTCGAGCGTCGCTGGGTTTCTAGGGGATAGCGACGAAGTAGATCATATAGGGTGGAGTCGAGCGCTAAACAAGGTCGGCGGCGAAGATTTTGATGGCGAACAACGGCGGTTTATTTGGCCAAGAGCGAACTGACGCGGCAACTGATCCGATCGAAAACTCGAACGGGAGTAGAGAGCACGAACCAAGAAATGGACTTCGGCTTGGAAAAAATGTTGTCCACCTCAATGCGTGTTATATAGTTTCCGTGCGCAGAATGAAGATGGGCCGAAATCGCCCTTTACACAATCGTCCTGTTTACCCCGGTAACAGTACCCAGGGGAGTCACCGAGCTATGTGCTTCAAGAGAAATGTAGAACACGATCGGCCGACGTATCACGAAGCTTGCAACGCTGAGTATCACACAACTAATTGTTTTGGACGTGGGCTACGGTTGTGCAAGTAGCTCTCATGACCTCTTGCATTCGTAGCTCTCAAGCACCATTCTTATCGTTTAGCAAGGCGATTCACAACGTAGACATTGCCAATATCACAGCAGCCGCATTGCGAAAAATTGACAAAACGCAAAAACAAAACAACAAAAAACAGAACAGCCCATTTTTTCCACTGCCCGTGCTGCTCCCTGAAGGGAGCAGACCCGAAATAGGGCACACGTAACCTGTTCTGACACGCGTCGCGCGCTGCAGCGAGGGGACAAACACAAATCAAAATAAAACAAAATCAAAATCAGGACGGCTTTCATGCTCGGGACCCCCCCCCCGCAAAAAAGTGGCAGCGTCGAAGTCAGACACGGCGAGAGTGACAACGAGGAGCTCGCCACCGCTGCCGCCGCCGCCGCCGCCGCCTATGCCGATGGCGGCTCCACTGCCGGCGCAGCAGAGTCCAAAGCCCGGGTGAGGTGCAGAATACGGTAGTCTTTTCTCTTGATCACCTCCCTGAGCTTGTCCACCTCGCTGTTGGCCGCCTTCACGGACTCGAGGTCTCCGCTTTCCGTCGCCAGCGCCGCGCGGATCTCTCTTAGCTGTGCCAGCATCTCCCGCTGGTGCTGCTGCAGCACCGGCGCTTGGTCGTTTCCGCCTGCCACCAGGAAAACAAAAACCAAGGAAAAATAAGATGACGAAGGACACACAAAGTGAGTTAGAGGATAAACAAGACGTGAAACAAGAAACACACAAAAAACCAGAAGAATAAACAAGCAAACAAACAAACAAACAAAAAAGAAAACCAGCAGGAAGAAAATAAAACATAAAAATACACTGTTGGAATTGAGCGCTTGATAAAAGAAAACGTACATTGATGTTCTTCTATCTGTAGTGTTCTAATTGGCGTTCGTTGTTCAACCATCCAAGCGCACAAAAAAACGTCCGTAGGTGCTCCGACACTCGTGGGGCGGGCGGTCGATCACGAGTGTCAAACATTTTCGTCCTCAAGCGGCGAATTCAAATCAACAGCCACGCCGCGTTGGAGCGAAGCGCCGTGCAAGCGCGAAAGAACGCTGGAGAGGACACACTACCTAAGCCAGTGCAGCAACTCCAACCTCATTATGAACGTATGCTGTACGGGTACAGTGTTGAAGTATAACCACAATAGCGGCTACATACGGTGAGCGTCTAGAACAGCAGAGATAAACGCAACGCACACGCCGTCGTCCTACGGTACGCTATTGGAGTTTTTGATGCTTCCATGTCACGACATCACGGCAGGCAAGACCAGAGAGCGACGGCAAACAGATCAAGGACAGATCAAGGAGCGGGTTGTGAAACAAGATTGCGGGCGGTGGTGCTGCCGCTCCCGCGACTCGGTGGTTTGGTGCCGTCTTTATCGTTGTTCGAGCGTGTGGGTGTTGCGCGTGTGTGCGTCAGTCAAATTCCGCTTGAGAAAGACTTGCCTGCTAACCCTTCAAGCCGGGAGAGCTTCTCCGTTATGTCCTGCGCCCGGCATCCCCGCAAGTGTACGCACCGAGATACACACGAACACAAATCGCGACACACGACACACGATAAACGATACGCGACGAAAATTACAAAATGAACGACATACCATGGACGATGCATGATGAGCGACACACGGCGAACGATATGGATAAACTACAAACGATCAACGATGAAAAACGATGCGTGCGGCGAAATCGAAAATGTTAGTTTCACATGTTCACAGCTCCCACGCCACGATGCCCACACGCTCACACGCCCATACAGACCACTTTCAACCTTCTTCCCTTCCTCGAGCCTCGTCACAGCAGTCATCTTCAGCCCAAGTTTAATAGTTCTCCGTGCGCACATCAATGCGGTGTGGGGCTGACTTCATGTGGTATTGCGCACGTTTGCAGTGGAAGGTCTAATCACAAAATGGTACCTGGATATCAGGTATCGCGCATGTTTGCGGTGCAGGGTTTACGGTAACAACCGCTGACTATTAGAACCTGCTCTGCAAACACGCGCAATACCACGCGTGTGTTTGAAAGCAGCCCCGCAACGCATTGATATGCGTATGAAGAGCTACGCTCTATGTATGTACGAGTGTTGATATCTACTGTTTGTAGAAGGGAGTGAGATGCGGGGATGGGGATGCAAGGCTTACCTTGATCTTGGAGTCCATTGGACGGACGTGAGTCGACAACCTATCTGCTATTGCGTGAACGAACGAGCAAGCAAGCGAGCGAGCAAGCGATAGGTGCGGTAGATTGCGAGTGGAAAGGGGGCACGGTGAGCGAGAGCAAAGACTCCCACAATGGGATGCACAGCAGAGCTACCCGTACTTGCGCTCGTACTTAGCTACTCGTACGACATACAGGTACAGCAGAAAGGGTGGAACGGGCTGGATGGAAGCTGGAAGCGAAAGACGAGGGGGGGGGTGAAATCGACAGTCTCGCGCAGGGCGTGCTCTCGTGAAAAAGCTTCAATGTCGTCTCCTTTCTACCGAGAACTGCTTTAATCGATCTGTAAATGACCATGACTCTGAATAGTGTTCTCACCCTTACTTTGCCAGGCCCTGAGCAGCTTATCAGTTGCAACTGACCTCTCGGTGTGAGGCCGTACTCGAGAGCATCTCAGGATTTTGGAGGATTTTTCCCTGATGAAAAAGCCTTCGATGATTATGGAAACCCTTGCTCATCGTACTCTCCAACTCCAGTCTCCAGTCTCGCTTTTTCACAAGCCCTAGAATGGAGACTCCAGTGCCAGCCGCAGACATCATCCGGCGGAAAATTGAAGACCATGTAGCGAAGAAGGACCTCCGTGCAGCCGTGGTGCAGTGCGAAGAGTTGGAGATCTTGGTGGGTCTCGCAAAGCAACGCGCTTGAAAACGTGATTTTTCTTGTCGCTCGAATTCTCCAGGAATTCTCGAAGGAACTGCGAGTACTAGATGCGAGATGGTCCTCGTGTACCCGTACGCTAAAAGTATACAGTAGACTACCGGTGTACTCGTACTGCGTGTTGCTCCAGTCAAGCTATAGTCGTAAGACCTACGGATAGAGCTAATGCAAAGGGAGCAACGTCATTGCAATCATCGTCGATCCCTTCCCAGCGCCCCACAACGCACGCGCTGGTTTGGTTGCTCTCGAACCGCTCAGACTCTCCCAATTCCTGCTGTGAAGAGGACTTGGTACTCCTGCTGTGAGGAGGACTTGGTATGATAGACTAGGTACAAATAGCCCAACCTGGTTAGGGTAATTTCTAACGACACTTATTTGGCAGGTTTCTTGCCAAATTGGCAAGTTTATGGAAATTTGGACTTGCCAAAATTGCAAAAAACTTGCCAAAGTTTTTTTTGGTTATTTCCGTTCCACTTCATTGGCAAGTTTATGGAAGACAAGTGGCCAAAATCGAGTATACCCGGTGCCTTTGTGGCCAAAATCGGGTACCTTTGTATTTCAGTGACCGCAACGGCCCCAGGGCGCCATCTC
>JAYJMJ010000375.1:4672787-4683335 GCA_036873875.1 Laminaria ephemera
CCCCCCGGGGGGAGAGGGGGCGGGGGGGCGGGGGGGGCGGTACCCCCGTGGGGGGGGGGTCCCACCCGGGGGGGAGAGAGAAAGCAGAGATTGCTGCGGGGGAAGGTGTTTTTTTCTGTTTGCCTTGGCGGTGTTGACTTCGACTAACCCAAACAAACGCTCGTTTGTGAGCACGGCAAAGGAGAGGTGGGACCTCGCGAAAATATTTTCATTGGTCGCGCGGGATTTGCGGAGGGTGTGGCTTCTTCCCCCCCCCTCCGCCCCCCCTCCTCACCCTTCCTTTGAGCCGTCGAAAAAAAAGCCTCCGGGAACGCAGTTAATTTTTTTCTCTTGGTGTGGAAAACAGCAGGGTATGATTTGGGGGCTATCGGGGCCGCTCTTCCTGCTGCTTATTGTATATTTTCGTAGCCGCGACCCTTAGGATACTCTACTGTACGGATTTACAAGGGCTCGCTTTTTGTGCCTAGGGTGTGATGAGATAGACAGGCACCTGTTGAGAGGACAGTGGATAGTCTTTAGGGGTCTTGACCTATGTTTCGTTGTATTTTCGCGCACACGCCGTTTATTCCTTGTGTGCGGTAGGTTGGGATCACCCCCTTTTTTTATTGGTTCCGTGAAAAAATTAGCGCACACGCCTTAACAGAAAACCGGGATGATCGTGACAAAAACAAAACTCGATTCACTTCACTCCTGATGCTCTCTATTGGAGGGAAGGCCTGCAAAAGTATAAATTCGCGTTTCTTTTTTTACGGGGGATGGCATGTGATGGTTAGTGGCATCTTGCGTTTTTCTTGTGTTGCGGCTTTGTTAGAGATGTTCCTTCCCCGCCGCACGTCGCACCTTTGGGCGGTACCACTCTGCCCGGAAACGTAAACAACCATTTGTACTACTATTGGTATACATACGGTTCTTATATTTCCGGACATGTTGGTTTATACTTGTTGGGAGCATGCATGCATGCAAGCATGGAAAAATCCCCATCAAACAATTTTAGTTCCTTTATTCGGGGAAGGACGAGCTGTAAAAAGTAGTACGACTAGCGGCGTTAAATAAACAAAAACAAGTATCAATACCATTCTGGACGGAAATGTAAGGGATGTGTGGAGGTATTCGTGTTATGATAGTCCAAAATGGGTTCCTTAGTGTTCCGTTCAGAGTAGCAGTGCGTACCTGGTACGTGGGTTAAGTCCCCGTCTCGTCTGGTATACAGTCATGGTCCCTCTATAGTGCCGGTTGCTATAGTGCCTGTGAAATCGCTTGGCATAGATCGGAACAACCAGTAACGGCAGTGTGCGGAGTAGCGCCGGTTGCCGCTATAGTGCCGATATTTCTGGCTGGCTCATACCGGCGCTGTAGAGGAGGACCCCTACTGTACCGGTGTAGTGCTGGCAACAGCAGCAGCGTGGTGATGGCGGTTTGCGAAACGATGGTATAGGTGCCGTGTAAGGGCGATGACGTGTACAGGAGACATGCTCTTAATACACGGTATAATATATCGATCGATTAGGCCCGTGGTGGTGCGCGCTCAAGCTCTCGCCAAAATCGTCATTTTGATGATTGGCTCGGGCTGACAAAAATGGTCATTTTGATTATTGAAGTGGTAATTTTGATGGTTGGCTCAGGGCGGCAAAAATCGTCAATTTGATCATTGGTGCAGGCTCGCAAAAATCGTCATTTTGATGACCTTGGCTCTCAGGGCGTCAAAAAAATGTCATTTTGACGATAGGCTCAGGCTGCATAAATTGTCATTTTGAGTATTTTGGCTTAGGGCGACAAAAAATCGTCATTTTGATTATTGGCCCCGTTCTAACTCTGGGAGTTCGTTGCACACATGGCGGCGGTGGGGGGGGAGGGATTGAGGTTGGAGGGTGGCGCTTTTTACCCTCACATTGATTTTTTAATCGTGTGTGGGGGTTGGGGAGGGGCGCGCATTTTCGCCCTAACACGGATTTTTTAGATCCGGTGTGATTTTGAAGTCTGGTGTTAATTCTTTGTTTTTGAAGTTGTTTTTTTTTGTTTGGTTTGCCTTTTCGTGTTTTTGATGACAGGGTGCTACTGCTATCGAGTAAAAGCCGCGCACAAGCTTGGGCTGGCGCATATCTAGTCTGTCGACAATTTTCGTTGGCACGTAATAACCCCGTGGAAATCTCCTTGCGAGTAAAATATGTGTTAAAAGCTTTGGACTATAATACTGATTGTACACTACGGGGGGGGGGTGGGGCGAGCGAACGAGCAAATGCCGAGAGGGTTAGGACAATAGGAAGCTATATAGGGTTAGGTTTGTTTTGGGAGTACGAAAATACCGTCGCCGAGCGGTGGTGCGATATAGAGAAACGGCCACGCGGTGTCAAAAGTGCTTACCCGGAGGGGGGGGGGGAGGGTTTTTTACTGGGGCGATTTATTCACTTAGACCAAAATACTCGTTGCTACAAGATAGTAAAAAAGGTCCACAACTCCGTTGTGTTGTGTTTTTTCCGGTGCAGTCGGGGGCTGCTTGTGGCTAAAAACAAGCTGAGTGGGGATGGGGCTTTATATACGCAACGCACGCGGAGTTTAGCAGGTGCATAGGATAGAGTGCCCGCCTAACGATCGGAGCAGCTCTTGAGGTTCTGAGATACCTGGTATAATCGAAGAGACGTCTTTTGAAACGATCGAGCTTTTTTCGAAGCAAAATAAAGCTTCCCCTGGAAGCAAAAAAAGCTCACTTGGTATTTTTTTAAGCAAAACAGCTTCCCTTTTTTTTTCCGAAGCAACACAGCTTTTTCTTCCGAAGCAATACTAAGGCTTGTTCTAAGAAGCAACGAACACTGTTTTCGAAAGCAGCAAAGTTCCTTTCGAATTACATTTTTTTTTGCCAAAGAAGCATGCCAGGATAGAGATGCGCCCTTTTTTTTGTGAGGCTCCTTCCTCACTTGTGGAGCTCTAAATATCTCCAAAAAAAAATGATTTGGGGAAAAAAAACAAGAAGTGCTACCCGATGAAACAATCTCATGGCCTAGGTATATATACACGACGAAAGCTCTTGCTAAAAAAAAGAACGAAATTCCGACGGTTTTGGGTTAAGGAGCCCCGTCATTCAGAAACAAAAACGTTTCAAGCCAAAAAGGGCTACCTCTTATCGTATCCCTACCAAAACAAAAAAAATGTCACGAATCGCGACAAAAAAAGTAACGTTTTCGTCAGTACGTACTGGTGAGATACATATTTTTATAAAAAAAATAAAAATACAAAACCGCTGTGAGATCTAGGCATTTCGTCGAAACTCAAAATCTATCTTTGCAAGTTGTGTGTGATACTCCGATCGCGCGTGTTACGGGGTTGTTTGTGTATGTCCTCATGAAGGATATAGGTCGGCATATTTGTCACGAATCGTGCGTAACATTGAAAAGTTTGAAAAAATTCCATTAAAAAAAAATGATGTCACAAGACGCGTGCTGCGATAGAGATAATAGCATATTTTGGCAGAAGAAGCGTTTTCTGAATGACGGGGCTCCTTAACCCAACATTGTCGGAAGGAATGCCGTTCTTGTTGTGCAATATGAATACTTTTTTATACCTTTATGCCATGGGTTTTGGTCGTCGGGTTGCACTTCCAGTTTTTACTCAAAATGCTACTACTACGATAGAGGTGAATGATATCATTGTTTTTCTGAGTCTCCTCACTTGAGGAAGCTCTGTACTTCACCCACAAAAAAACTGATTTTGTGTAAAAACTAAAAAAGTGCAACCCGATGAACAACACCCATGGCCTAGGTGTGCAAAAAATTCAGATTGCAAAACGAGAATGACATCCCGACGATTTTGGGTTAAGACGCATGCAACGGTAGAGGTGCACCATTTTATTTCTGAGGCTCCTCACTTGAGGAGCTCTAATACCGCTCCCCAAAAAATGATTTGAGGAAAAAAACTAAAAGTGCTCCCCGATGAACAAATCCCATGGCTTAGGCATACAACGAAACCTATTGCAAAAAAAAAAAGGTGAAATTTCGACGATTTTGGGTTAAGGAGTCCCATCATTCACAAAATTCAGAAACATTACTCAACCAAAAAAGTGCTACCTCTATTATCGTGTGGCACGCGTCTTAAGGAGCCCCGTTATTCAGAAACAAAAAAAATCCAAAAGATGCTACCTCTACCGCCGTAGCATGCGTCTACTGTAATAGAGCTCCTCAAGTGAGAAAGCCCCAGAAAAAAACGGTGCCCTGCGCCCGCCCCCTCACCGGTGATAAGACTGCGTATATATAATCATGTGTCTCATAGAAGTCTGATTTTGTCTCCCTCTTAAGAAGCTTACAGTTTCCGTGCACAGCTTGATTAAGACCGACGTCTTCGTATCACACTGCTGTTGACCCCGGTGCTAACCAGTACTTAGGGGAGTCGCCGACCTATATCCTTCATGAGGACATACACGACCCGTAGTAAGCTGGGGAAATCTGTGTGGCAAGTATTTACGAAGTAGGCGACAGTATTTTTATAAAAAGTATTTATCACGTATGTCACTCACCGTCACGAAGTCGTTCGCGTTACGGAACCCGTTCATCGCGGCGGCGCATCCCATGAACCCAATCAGTGTGCGGTCCACCGATCGGGTGAGGCCGAGGTTCTTGATCAGTTCGCAGTCCAGGCCGGGGCCGAGGAAACCGGTGGAGGAAACGACCACGAGCTTGGAGATGTCCGAGACATCGAGACCGGCCTCCTTAATGGCGCGGCGGGCAACGTCGGAAACGAGGGGCACCGCCTTCTCTTTGAACTTGTCCAATCGGGTGTCCACGGGCACCTGAGACGTAAGAAAAACGAGTAAAAAAACGCAACAAAAACCACATTAGCTTTGCTTGCGTCTAATTTTTGTCCATGGGGCGTTTATCAAGAAAGATCATGGGTGCAAAAACAGCAACAACGCGACGTGATAACTTCGTTTGTGTCCGATTTTCGTCCCAATGGGTTGCCGTAAGAAAAAAATGGGACCCGCACATGTAACTGAGAACTGCACAGATGGTGGCAAGAAACAAAGTGAGGGGAGATAACGCCTTGTACTATCGCATATTTCTCCCGCAGGGAACCAAACCCAGCCGACCAATCCTGCATTCATGGAAATAATCCGTGACGCAAAAACCCAGGTTACAACTATATAATCGGTATCAGGGTACTAGGGTATATGAAAAGGTATGCTGTAACAGCTGTTGTGTATTAATATGATACCAGGTACATCGTTATGCCGCACAGAGGAACGTGCTTGGCGGATTCTGAACCTCTCGAGCCGTCTCGAGCCATCACCTTGCCTGGAGCACTTTTTCTATTGAATTGACACACACACACACACACACACGGTACTCTGTAATCGACAAACACGCTAGTAGCAGGAGAAAAAAGAGGATCCGGCCTTCCTCGCCTGCGTTCCCCCACACTCCCCCATGCGATTGTTTTGTTGTTGCGTCCGGAAAAGCTTGGCTAGACCCGTTTCTTACTGCTGCAGCTGCGGTCTTTTTTAGTCTATACAAGTTCCGAGTACTTTTAATTTTTTAGAATTTCTTCGTCCGGTCTCCACATCTCGGCTACACCAGCACACGAGACTATCTACTGTACTGGTGGAGAGAAATCTTCTGTGTTTACCTTCCTCCTGTGTGACCCCTGCTGGTGCGTCAAAACATCTGTCTGGCGCACAGAATAAATGGGATGAAAACACACGACACACTGTAATAACCTCACAGCAAGAGGACAACGATGCGTGGCGAGCGACCAAACACTCCGGCGATCCACTACGCTACTAACCATTGTCCTTTTGTCCACACTTTGCCGGCGGCTTGTCCGGGGCGGCATCGGGAACGGGTGCGGACCAACAGTCTTACGCCTTTCGCTCGCGATATACATGTAAGCATGACATTTATATATGCTGTTGAATGCCGACCTCCCCCCTTGACCGACAACAGACAAGACTCTGACCAAAACGCCTTTGCCCCTCCCCCCAAAAACACAACCATGAAAGGCTCCTTGTGTACCAGTACTCGTATGTACTGCAAAACAAAATGTGCCAGCACGAAAAACTACCAAACATAGCCGCATCAGCCATCAGCCAGCAGACCAACCCCCCCAAAACCAAAACCCACCTCGTAGCTTCCGTCAGCCGGGAAGAACATAGGGTCGCCCTTAGCGGCCTGCGACGGGGTGAAGTCGGGGATCGCGAAGTAACGGCTTCCGATTCGCGAGTTACCGTAGATGCGCTCCAGCACGGGCTTGATCGAGGGCAGGCCGGGGCACTTGGACGCCACGGCGAGCGCCTCGTCCTGAGTGCATCGGTACTGGGGGTTGCCGATGGCCATACCCGCGATGACGGGGTATACCGTCTTCTCGTCCTTCGACTTTTGCAACGACCGTAGCACTGATGTTTTATGGTTTTTTGTGTATTAAGGCGGCGTCCGTCATCCATCCATCCACCCATCATCCGGTTTTGCATTGTCGGCATCAATCAGCATCGCCAGCGGAAAGTAGTTTTGCATGACCGCATGATGACCACCGCCACATACAGCCGCCGATCGACAGAAACGGCAGCAACAACGGCGGGTGCAGGGGGGAGGGGAACGGGAACACGAGCGGCAGGAGGAAAAATAATGGGTGGGGGGGAGTAGAGAAAATATTAAGAAAAGGTTTTGAGCATGTCTCATGTGGCTGGTGGATGCGCCAGGTCCGAAACTTCGCTACGCTTGTCAGCGCGACCATTTGACTTTTTCGCTATTAATACCTGCAAAAGTTATCACACACTAATCCCAAGTAGTTCGTCCCCGAAAACGCGGGTGCAGTTTTCTTACTAAATATGATACGGGAACCTGGCAAGACACCTCTGCGTCCCTGGTTGTGTAGACCATACGTGCCAGCACACTTAAAAACAGTATAAATATCAGTGCAGGGTCATTGCACGTATTACTTCGGCAGCACCCTTGTGATAGGTCCCGCACGCGGATGATACGAGCAAATGCACCAGATACCATCCGTCTCGGTATCATACATAACCCTGAGGTTTTCTTCCACTCCAGAGCGACTGGAGCCTGTCCTCTGACCACGGACTTGATTATGAGAGGTAATGTGAGAACAACAAAATAACCCAAGTAAAATTAATGGGAATATTTTTACACCTGTAGCAACACCCCACATACAAATACATACGCACAGCGCCTCTACGAGTGGTCGGCGAGGGCACCGCCCTTCCACCTCGCATTATCGACACCCCTCCTGCTCGTAGCGCTCCCCCAATCGGGAGAAGATACGCCAGGTAGACCAAACATTTTGATCGGCACGTGTTTGATTTTTGGCACTAAAATCAAGACAATAGGCTGATAAGGACGCATCCAAACAACGGAACGCAGAACAGGATATAGGGGTGGAAGGCTGCTGACAGCAGTGCAGCTATACCGTGGTGGCCCTCCCATCCACGCGCAAACAGGTGCTGTACAGCTCTCGAAAGGTGCATCTTGAGAAAAAACACATCTCAGAAGGTCATCGTTTCTGTGAATACTGAAAAAATGTGGGGAGATAGATAGCCCGGCAGCATACGATGTTTTTAGTGTTAAAGCTTTAGCGGCTTTTCGTCGGATAAATCCTTGCAATGGTACCCCATCCATCTCACAAAACCGAGCCACCATCACCACACCCACCAGTTGCCTTTTATACCAGGTAGTCGGGTGTCTCGAGCACGTGTCTGCTATGCAATCCCTCTTGTTGCTACTGCTGCTGTATCGCAATACCGGGATCGCTAATCACCAACAAGTACAGCGGTGATTGCAGGATTATGTGCCTGTTTGGGAGCACGCGCTGTGTCCCCGGGCCGGGCTGCTGCATCACGATATCACGATTCAAGAACGGAGATATGTTGGGGGGATTTTTTACTTGAGGATTTGCACGGTTCATGTTGCCTCTGGGACGCTATACAAATATCACGCATCCAAGCACAGCACCAGCTGCTGCTGGGATTCGAGGGACTTTGCTTTGCAACCAGCCACAAACTGCTCAGGCACTACAACACAGACCATACTGCTGTTGTTGCCGAGGTAGGGACCAATCACGCCCGGCCCGGGGCACGAGGCGCTCTGATGCGGTACGACTGATTGCGCGTACAGTACTCGCAAGTCAGCAAGTCAGGCAATCAATCAGTAAATCTAATTTCAGAACAAGCCACCAAAATCCAAGGACCAGCGACGGTTTTCTGCTGTGGTACTCCAACCGAACTAGGCAAGCGCTTATCGCTGTATCAAGTCATGGGCAACCCAAGACTTGATAGCCGTGCAGTGAGGGGAGAGGGTGTTGCCGAGCCCGATTGCACAAGCTCCTTGGGGAGGCTGTTCTGCCATCCGGGTTGCAACGCAAGACTCTTCGCGCTACGAGAGCATGATACGCTCGATACTGAAAAGCATATACTTTGTGCACAAGGAAAAATGTCACGCAATAACCGTGATCGTACAGAACAAGACAAGCCGCTACTGCTGTTGCAACCCTGCGCGTTTGGGAATGCTAGAAGGGCATGCCGTGCCCTCGAGGAGGCAGGTGTTGCCATGGCTACTACTCTGCGGCCGCGCTATGGTCGGGGGCTGCTAGCCTTTGCGTGCAACGTGCAACACACTTGACTCTAGCCGTATTAGGGCAGCAATTGTTAGCTTTGGTTTTGAGTTTTCGAGTTCGTGAAATAGCTGGTTCGCACAGAAATGACGTGTTTGGAATGTGTTTGACTTTTTGACTCACCCACAAGCAGCGACAGAACCACGCAGGCCAGTGCGATCTGCACAGAAGGCTCCAATAGCATAGCTACCGCCGGGGAGGACATGATGAGGTTCGTTGCAACGTGGAGTGCAATGCCGAGCCTGATCTGTCTGTGGTGCTGGGAGGCTGGTGGGGAGGGAAGTGTGGGGAGGATGAGGTGGAGTGATCGAGAGTGCGCGAACAAAACGCCAAGGATGTTTTTTGTTGAAAAAAAATATCGTGCACGAGCGAGCTACTCCGCATATGTGGTTCCAGGATTTCGTTCGGCTTATAGTGATGCACGTGAATCATCTCGTCAGCCAATGAAAAGGCCGAAGATTTTTTTTCCATTTTTTAAGCCAATGAAAAGGTCGAAGAAATTTCGTTAATTTGCAATGGTTGAAGTGGGAACGAGAGGAACCGGAGGAACGTATTTTTAATTCGTGCTCTTTTTGAATTCCATACTATTTCCCATATGTTTTGTTAGTACATTAATAATGTGGACAAGGCTCGTATTGTTTTGAATAATCATGCTGACTTTTTTGGCATGTTGTGACATGAAGGACAGGTGTGCTGTGTGCTGGAAAAATGTCACGCTTGGCGAGAGCTGACAGCTGAAGTGACCAATGGTAGTGTTCAGTTCAACCATACTGTATTTTATGCTCCATTGCTTTTTCTCGTTTCTAAAGAAATGAAAATAAGGTGCTCCCGCTGCCCTGTCAGTGAACTGATGATGGTGCACTGATCCACGTCATCACTCACCCCCCCGCCCCCCCTGACCACCCACAAACCACTATTACGGGGGAACATGGTAATCAGGACCAAATATGGTTAGTAAAAACGGTGGAATATATAGTTTTTTGTGTATATCATGGGTCCTAATTACTATGGGCCTCCGTAAATAGCTACGAACCACAAAAAAGTAAAAAGCAGAAATTAGTCCACCCTCCGATGACAATGAATGAATGATGATCAATCACCAAGACATACATTTACTATTAATACGTATTTACTACCTGGTATATACAAAAAACGCGCCATATCATATACCAGGTACCAAGTACCAGGTATATCAATAATAGCAGAGTTAGGGTTTTAGGGTTAGCGTTGTTGCACGCTGCTTGCTACTGTCGGTGCACCCCTTCTTCCTCCTGTGCTGTGTACTTGGTATGATATCAATCATTACGAGAGATGACATTTGTATGTATGTGATGATCGCTGTGTGTGATGATGCATCCCGACAACTGCCTCCTCGCCAAAGCGAGCCACTAGAACAAGAGAGTATAGTACTCTAACTCAGCTCCCACCAACACACATAATACGACTTAATACTCCCGAAAACGGCGTCCTCGCCAAAGCGAGCCACCGAACCACTAACAACTGCTGCTGTGATTTTCCTCCCACCAACACGTCTCCCGATAATATATGCCTTGTTGCCAAAGCGAGCCACCAAAACGCTGTGATTTATGTAGCTCCCACCAACAAACAACTCCCGAAAACTGCCTCCTCGCCAAAGCGAGCCAACAAAACACTGGTGGCGACATCACACAAAGCACTCCACCCTTCTCGGTGTATGAACTTTTCCTGCTGCTTGCTGCTGCTGTCGGTGCACGCCTTCTTCCTACACTGCTGCTTACTGTGCCTAGTTTTATTTCGAGTATCATCATGACATGTTATGATATACAGGGGGGGCTTCGCCGCGGCGGGCTGACGCCCGCCTGCGGCTCCGCGCATGCCCGTAAGGTAAGTAAAATAATCAGAGACGGACCGTAAAAGCATAAAAGCGACAGAGTACTGCCAAGGGGTGTACGGTGTGGTTTTGAA
>JAYJMJ010000375.1:4698702-4710404 GCA_036873875.1 Laminaria ephemera
CCCCCCCTCCCCGCCCCCGTCCCGTCCGTACCAGTCCGTATCCTTCCCCTACGAAAACGCGTGGTCTACGTTTACTTACCGTGTTAAACGCGAGTGTTTCGTTACGGCACCCATTTGACGTACCGCTCCCACTCTATTGTTCATGTGTGTGCTCAAGAACCAGGCAGTGACACTTCTGGTATACCACCTGACAATGGGAAATCTCTATTACCACCTGGTGAGGGCGTCTCGACTATGTTTGGCTTGTTGCAGTATTGGTACCGTTGTTGTTTGTTGGTATGGAAGATGATCCGGGAGACGACCGTTTTCCACAGCTAACGAGTAGTAGGCCAACACGTGAAATCAGCTTTTGCGGCAAAGCAGACACGCTGGTCAACACATTTTAACGCTTCCTCCCAGCTTTCATCGCATCCGAGGTACTGTGATCTATATCAACACAGTTCGTGGGAACGGTTTGTGTGGCTCCAGCCCCAGGCCATCACGCGAACATCCGTACGTGATTTTCTCAGCCCTGTTGTGAGCACCGAGCGCCATTACGAAGCCTCTTACCCTTCGCAGCAACAAATTCACAAATTACGGTCCATATTCTGCAGGGTGGAGCACCCACGCGACAGACACGGGAGATGTGTACTACGCCAACCACGCCGACAAGACCACCACCTGGATCAGACCAGTGACCCCTCACGGGGCACTGCCGATGCCATCGTCGTTAACAGGAGCGCCAGCACGTGAGCGCAAGCGTAGCCACGGCGACTTATACAGTGGGGGGCTCCCAAATAGTGTCATTATAAGTGCCAGCCCAACATACCGGCACTATTGAGAATATGGTTACTATAGAGAGTTGCTATAGAGTATCAGTCGTGCCAAGCGATTTCACCGGCACTATAGAGAGCCGTGGCACTATTCAACCGGCACTATTGGGATCCCCCCACTGTATAGGCGTGCAAAATGGCTGGTATATCCTATATGCTTGCACGATGAACCATTTTGCTTTGGTTGCTGTTTGTTTTTGCATGTCCCTCAAGACAAGTAACGCTGGACGTCAAGAGCTCTGCAAATGAACCCTCGTTGTGCACCGGACATGGTCTGCTCCTGCGGCCAACGGTGTTTTTGGTTAGAAATACACCTTCTCCTCCTTGGTGTAATACACCGCCTCCTTCTTCGTTTAAGATCCCGTCTCCTCCTTGGTTTAAGACACCGTCTCCGCCTTGCCGATGCTAGCTTGCGGCCGTATCGTCACAGGGCCTGTTGTTCAAGCATGGGCGCTCCGACGCGGTGAAATGCACCCACACAACGGTTGAACCGCGACAACAAACTTGTGCATACGCGACACTTATCTTTCCTTTGCGTCTCGTATACTTCCGTGCCCGCTCGTTCCCACGCCATTGGGACACGACACGTGCGCTCGGCTCCTCGAATACGCTGCACTTATTTACCATGCAGTAGTCATCGCAAGTCGTCAGCAGGGAGGCGGCACCGCCGTCAACGTGGAACGGCCGCTTCCGGCAGGTACGCATTGGACGCGTGCTATACACGACAGGGGTGGCACGTTTTGGACAAAACCATTTCCGACCGACGGAGATCCTCAACCGAGGAACCATACTCAAATGTCGTTGGATTTTTACTAAATCGTTCTTTGAATACCTAGGCCATGGGATTTCTTATCGGGTTCGCCTGTCGTATTTTGTCACAGTCAGGCTTTGGGTTCGGTATGGACCTCCTCAAATGGGGGGTCTCCAGACGCGTGCTATTCATACGATAGATACAGCACTTTTTGGCTGAAACGGTTTCTGAATGACAGGGCTCCTTAACCCAAAATCGTCGGATTATTATTTTCACTATTTTGGTTTACAACAATTTTGGTTGTATACCTAGGCCATGGGATTGTTCATCGGGTAGCACTTTCATTTTTCCCCCCAAATCAGTTTGTTGGGAGAGGTATGGAGCTCCTAAAGTGAGGAGCCTCAGAAAAACAACTAATGCGTCTCTACCGTGGCATGAGTCCTGAGGAAATTTGGTTGTACCCATATCGTATCGGTTACGTGTGGGGTAGCCCAAGGAGTCTGCCGTGGAGGGTTTTAGGTTCCTGGGGGTGACTCACAGGATTGCACGGGCCCACGTGTCTAGAGAAGGCGCAACCTGGAGCCCTTTCAGCTTTGCGACCGCTGTCGGGTGCGTCGCAAGAAGCAAGTGCATACGCGACGGGGTCGAGAGGGTACACTGAACTAGGGACGCTTTAAGCAAGCTGCGATGCTAATCGCGTTGATTTAAGCCACGAATAAGCACCGCGCATAGTGTCTCCAAAACCCCGCGGTCGGTCTCGCCCAGCACGAAGCAGCTGCACATGCCGCCACTGTATAGAGTAACTCAGTAGTGGTACCTCGTACCATGTAGTAATAGAGGTGATAGGCATTTCGAAACCGTAATTTATCGAGGTCAAATAGGATGAAGCGCGTCATCCGCCCCGCGAGGAACCCAAACTTGCCAACGACACTGGGCGCAAAAATGGTAAGTTGGGCCCGAACCTTGAGCTTGTCCACCCTCGCATTGACTCCGAATCGGTTACTCGCTTGGGGTTGCAGGATGGAGAGCCTGCAAGACAGAGAACGGAGGGGTGTATTATATCGACGACGTCAACAAGAGCACTACCTGGATCAGACCCGTGACCCCTAATGCTGCGCCGCCTACGCCACCGCCGCAAGCAGGGCAGGCAGCAAGTAAGCATGAATATAGCTACCGATGCTAGAGTGGATGATGCGGTACCTCTGTCTGGACGACTGTGTTAGCTTTGGCTGTTGACTTTCAGTTGCGATCTTTTACGTGTCTCAAAATATGGCCCATGCCTGAACTTGTGTGGTAATTGCTGGGGGTTAAAGGGTATTATTAATGACATGGATGTTCTTCGTGCGCCGGGTACGATCTTCCCCCGCCGTCGGCACAGCTTGTTGTCGACAACACCGTATTATCCTTTCCGGCTGCTGGGTTGCGGCAGCAACGGCGAAGGGCACCCGCTCGAGTATGAGCCCTCCAATGCGGTGGACGATCTCTTTGCGTACCCTTGAACCGCAGCAAAAAACGCGCACGCTACGCTTATGTTCGCGGCTAACAAGCGCATGCGCTACGTTCACCTTCGCAGTAAACAAACTTGCACGTTACGTTTACCTCGCGATTCCCATACCCGTCTGCCCACCCGTGTCCGCCCGATGCAGACGCGACGCATGCGCCACCGTCCAACCACGATGGCCTAATTTGCCGCGGGGAAGAGGTTTCAAACGGTCAACCAGAAGGTGCCCCCCCCGCCAACGCTAAAGCATCCCTCCCCGCAGGTAGGCCCTGTTTCCGTGTGGAGAAACCCATAGTGTCGTCCCAGGTGTATTTGGGCCGGGGACCAATCGCATGAGGTCACAGGCCCATGAGCCTGGTGAAGGTTCATCCTGGAGAAATGCCATGAATCATCGTCGTTCGCCGGACACAGTCTGTCCCTGCAGTCATCGGGGCTGGTTGCCGAGGATACCTCCCTTCTTCTCCCTGCCCGTGTTCCGCTGCAGCAGTACCGGCGAGCCATTATAGTGCTAGAATGAGCTCTTCAACGCTGCAAAAGTCAGCGATGCACTTGCCTGAACCGCGACAGCAAACTCGCGGGTTACACGTACCTTCGTACCTCCCATATGCGCCTGCCCGCCCGTGCCCACCCCGGCTGGGACGCGACTCATACGCTTGGGCCTCCACACACGCTGTTCAAACCACGCAGGAGATGTTGCAAGCCGTCGAAAGGGAAGCGTCGTCCCCGTTGACGTGGAACCACCGCTTCCTGAAGGTACGTGTTGGTTGCATGTGGGAGAAGCGAAGGTGTCCTCCTACCGATGTGTCTGGATTATACACCAATCCCACGATCTGACGGGTTCATGCATCCAGCGAAGATCCATTCGGCTTTATATCCACTATCGAATAGGTGTCAGGTTGCTACCGACCTAGATTTTTAACAGAAGATTACAGTGCTGATCGTGTTGGGATAGGCCACGCAGGAGCGATCATCCACGTGGCCCGCAGCAGGGCTTGGGAGAATCGGTTAGATCGGACGACACGTTTGTGATCTCGACATACTGTTTGTAGGCACCCACTTCGTGAAGTGGACTGGTACATATCCATGTGTCCCGATCATACAGTAGTTCCTGCTAGTCTTCAACGATACACGGTTGATCTTGCCCAGGACGGAGCTACTGCACACATCGTCGACCAGAGTAAGCCAGCAGTAGCGCCATGAAGGGGCAGGGGTGGCGGGGTTGAGGTGATTCTTGCTCCGATAGCGCCTTCACCGAAGGCGACGAAGCAAACTCGGTGGGAAAATGTCGGATCGGGCCCGAATCATGCCCCCCCCCCGGCCACATGAACAATGAATCGGCGTCGAACCCCTTTTTACCAGTACTAGCCTACGGAAATAACCACAAAGAGCACATGTGTAAGCATGAACTCTCCAATGCGGTGAGAAAATCAAGCAAGCATCCGCTTGAACCGCGACTACAAATCCGTACGTCTCGCTTACCTTCGCGCCCCCCACACCCTTCTACCCACCCGTGCCCACGCTATCGGGACATGACCCGTGCGTTCGGCCCCCCGAACACGCTGGCCGATTCATCTTGCAGAAGCCAGAGCGAGCCTCAAAAAGGAAAGCGCCGCCCCAATCGACGTCCAACCAGACGCAGGTACGTTTTGTAAGCTGTATAACCCATTGTGTCGTCACAGGAATCTACTTCGGCTGTGGGGACCAATCACATGATCTTACGGGTCGATGCGTCCGGCGAAGATGCAGGTTGGAGTTTTTTCAGCTTTGCAGCAACTGTCCGGCCTGTCCGGTTGCTACCGTGTTTAGTTTGCTCTGAGTAGGCAGGCTGTGATGATTGTCTTGTTTCGTTGTATACCTATAGGCCATGGGATTGTTCATCGGGTAGCACTTTTAATTTTTCTCGAAATCGGTTTTTGGGTGAGGTATAGAGCTCTTCAAGTGAGGAGCCCCAGAAAAAAAAAGTCTGCACCTCTACCGTAGCGTGGGTCGGATGGAGCCGTTGTACGACTAAGACAGGGGACAAGTACTACGTCAACCACGCCGACAAGAGCACCACCTGGGTCAGACCCGTGGCCGCGAATGCTGAGCCGTTGCTGCCACCTCTGCAAGCAGGGGTGCTAGCACGTGAGCACAGGCGTGACCAGAGAAAGCTAGGGATGCCATACTTGTTGACATGGCATCATAAGGTTTGAAATGCTCTTTTTGTTGACTCTTGTTGCTTTAGATGTTTTTCGCTTTTGCGAATTCTCAAGTCTTCGCCACGCCTGCACTCGTCGAACGCTGAGGGTCAAGAGCAACACGATGAACACTCGTGGCGCACCGGACTCTGTCTGACCCTGCACAGCCGACAGTCTTTGCTATCAGAGACACCACATTCTCCTTGGCAGTGCTAAGCCATGGTACAGTAGCGGAAGTGAAGGGCGCATATGTTGTGCAAGGAAGAGCTCTCCTATGAAGGGAAGGGAAACCGCGCATACGCTTGAACTGCAACAACAAATTCGTCCGTCATGCTTACCTTGGCACCTCCCGTACCCTCCTGCTCTCCCGTGTCCGCCCTATTGGAACGCGACGCGTACTTGACCCTCTGAACACGCGGACCGAACCATGCGGAAGCCTTTGCTACCTGTCAAAAGGGAAATACCGCCCCTGTTGTCGTGAAACCACCGCTTCCTGCAGGTACGCACTGTTCGCAGACGAGATAACCCATTTTGCCGTCCCGGGGGTGTTTGGGCAATGTATCAATCGCAGGATCTCGTGGATCTACGTGTTTGATGAACGTACATTGTGGAGTATTTTTAGCTGTGCAACCGCTGTCGGATCTGTCACGACAAGCTCTTACGACCACGGTGTCGGGTTGCTGCCGTATTGAGTTCGCTATTTAGTAGGCTGCGGTGCTCACCGTGTTGAGATAGGGCGCGCAAAACCGCCGCGGGTCATTCGCGTGGCCCGCGACTGGGTTTGGGGGAGAATCGGGTAGATGGAACAAAACTAAGAGTTCTCGGCGAATGTTCCCACTTCGTGAATTACCCTTCTCTGTGGCTATGTGTGTTTGTTTCCAGACCCAAAGAGCAACAAAGGGTTTACACGCTGGTGGACAATAGTAAAGGTGGTGGGCTCGTTTGCCGACAGAGAAGTAGAACATCATATATATATTAATCGCGCTCCTCGAACGTCCATGAGGCCATCATCCAAATAAAGAAGACAAGTAGAAGTCAAGTAGAAGGGCGGGAGCACCATAAGAATGCAAATCCCGACATCCCGATTTCCCGCCACTATGCAGCCAACCTACCATTGGAACCCCCTAATGCCATCAACCATGGTCATGTCCGTATCACGTACCAAAGCACAATCAACAGTGTTTCATTTAGAAATATTATTATCATGGCGATGCGGACCGTACAAAAGAGTGAAATCTGCGAGCTTTTAGGGAACTACCGTCGTTTTCGCCCGACACAAAGCAGATGCACGCATCATCATACATATTATATCAGTAGTGGTACCAGGTTGAGGAAAGGATGGTTGGTGTGCGGTGATTGTTGCTCCGAAATGTGTCGACGCCAAATGTAATGGAACACGTCATCAAAGACGCGGGAAGCCAACAATCAATAACAACACTCGGTAGAAGTATAGTGTAATAGCGGGATCTCCGCGTTGGGCGCCTCTCCTACGGACTGCCTGACTTAGTGAACCGGGCCCGAACCTTGTCCACCCCCGCATCAACCACGAATCGGCGACTTCACACACTGCGGGGCGCAGGATGGAGCTGTTTCAAGACGAATACGGGAGATGAGTACTACGTGGACCACTTCGAAAAGAGTACCACCTGGGTCAGACCGGTGACCGCCACCGCCAAGCCGTCGACATCTTCACCTCCGAAAGCAAGGCCCCCAGCACGTGAGGGCAAGAGTATAGCCACCACTCTGGTAGAGTGGATGCTATGTTGCCTCTGCTTCATGGCTCGTTCTTTGTGGTACTGTAGTTGTTTGCTTATGTGTGTCTGACGTCTTCGCTACGGCCGACCTCGTGCGTCAATCGCTGGAGGTGAAAAGGTGTGCAATGAACACATGCACGGGACACGAGTTACGCCTGCCGCTAGCGGCGTTTGTTGTCGAAAGCATCGCCTTGTTCACGCCGGTGCTATCAACATGTCCCGCTAGTAGCGGCAAATAGCGCCTGTTCGCGCACGAGCTCTTACGCGTTGAAAGGCACCCTACCATACGATTGAGCCGCGACAGCGAACTCGTGTGTCACGCTTACCTTCGCGGCTTCCTTGTCCCCTTACCCACCCGTGCCCGTGCTATCGGGACGCGGCGCGCACGCATGGTCTTCCGAATGCGCTGGCCCGATTCCCCTTGCAGCATCCTTTAAAAGCCGTCACTACAGAAGAACCACCTCCGTCGAGGTCAAACCAGCGCTTCCTGCAGGTGCGTCTTGTATTGCTGCAGGTCCGTCTTGTATGTATGCGGGATAACCCAACGTGTCGTCGCAGGAGTGCTTGGATTGGGAGCAGCTCGCATTATTTGGTCCACGTATCTGGCAAGGATATATATTACAGACGACCACAGGGCTTAATTCCTATCACTTACCTTGCATCCAATCCGAGCTCGTTATAGGGGTCTGTCAGCACTCATTTGTCTTCTGGTCCCCGTTATTGGTATCCTGTACTTGTATATCGGACGGGTGGATTGTCCAGTTCTTGGGATGTGGCAAGTCCAATGTCAAATGTCCACGCAAGTGCAAGTGCTCGCGCGGCACAATACGACAGGATGTGTGATGCGGGTGATATAAAAGCACAGCAGTGATACGTGACATTGCTTACATTTCGTTCTTCCGGGCCAAGCTTATTTATTAAACACGAGGTGGAGGCTAGACTCCCCAATACACTGAATGCGCCTTTACTGTTTATCTTCGAATTGCGTTATCGTTAGCGTTTTCTGGGTCGTGGGAGAGAGAGATTTCTCCCCTTGGCCAGATACACCTATCGCAGCCTCCTGCAATCTCCTATGTATCTCGCCCACACAGTTTCCGTCTCTCTCTAATACGGTACCAGCCGGGTTCCTAACTATTACCGCCTACAGTCGTCTCGGATAACCAAGCCTCCGAATGGTACCGTACCATTCGACTCCTCCGATCTAACTCAATCACATAAAATAATAACAAAAAAAGTAAAAATACGGGACCCCGGCTACCCCTACCGGTCTCCTCCCCCCCCCCCATTCGAAAGAAAAATAGGGGCGGGCGGGGGGGAAAGAAAAGGCTTAAATGCCTGGCTTGGTTGACCAATCCAGCGACTATCTCATGTCTGCTCACGTTATCAGCAAGGACCTCCACTCGCTTGCATTCGGCGTGCTTTTGCCAACCTGCACGGGGCGAGTTCCACACGAGACTGATCGTGGTGTGCTCGTCTCTCATTGCTACCAAATACTGACCCAGATTCCCGACACAGACATGCCTCATTCTCACTACGGAACAAACCTCGTTTTGTCTGTTACTTTGTTTTCGTACGTTTACAGACAAACCTATCCTTTATGCGGATTCAGAATCTTGGAAACCCTTGGTAGCGTCTGCATGCCATTCCCCTTCCTCTAAAGTGCAGCAGGGAGCTTCCGACAGCTTGACCCCCACTCATTTCTCTTAGACCTCCACGCATAGCTAATACGGGTAGCTACGACACATCCGTCGTAGTTGTAGTATCCGAACACATCGCCGCTGTAACATGTACCTTGGAGTCATTTCAGATGTGCCACCGTTGTCGGGTCTGTCGCGATAAGTGTGTACGATGGCGATGCCTTATTACCGCGGTATTGAACTCACTTTGAGTAAGCTGCAGTGCTGATCGTGTTTGAGATAGGCCGCCGACGGCATGGCCCGCAGCTAGGCTACTGATTATCAGGTAGATAGGACGAAACGCGCGGAGTCTCGACATTTGGGTAGACAGGACAAAACGCGGAGGTCTCAACGTTTGGTCCATCTACACGAACTAGCCTTTTGCCTGTGCGTGTGTCATATTTCGAAACAGTTTGCTCATGTTGACTCAGACCATCGACCAAAAGGCACTTGACCGCGAGTCTTCTAGGGTGTACTGTCGGTTTTGCTACGCGCGCGACGGCTGTGCGTACCGTCGTGCAGAATAAGTCACCAAGGGAACCAGGAACGGGCATAGGAGGTGGGTGTGCGGTGATTGTTGCGCGAAAATACAGCGATGCTTATGATATTTTACGAACGCGTCGTTCACCGTGCAAGGCGCCACAATTGATATCAAGACGCGTGCTACGATAGAGGTAGCACTTTTTGGCTGAAACGTTTTCCGAATGACGGGGCTCCTTAACCCAAAATCGTCAGAATTTCGTTCTTTTTTTGGGAAATGTGTTTCGTTGTATACCTACGTAGGCCATGGGATTGTTCATCGGGGAGCACTTTTAATTTTCTCCAAATCAGTTTTTGGATGAGGTACAGAGCTCCTCAAGTGAGGAGCCTCAGAAATATAAAGATGCACCGCTACCCTAGCATGCGTCTCAACACCACATGGGACGCGTCAGATCGAGCCCAAACCTTGTCTAACCCCCGCATCAACCGCGAATCGGTGTCGGACGTTGGGGCGCAGGTTGGAGCTCCCACATAACAAAGACGGGAAATGTGTATGACATCAGCCACGCCGACAAAAGCACCACCTGGATCAGACCCGCAGCGACGCCAGCTACGCCGTCACCTATTCAAGTAAAGCGTGAGTTAGCAAACCGCACTGCTTAGAAAACAATCTGCGTCGCATTGTTGTAGGACGAAGATATTTGGCGTTTTTTTTGTTAGCCGAGGACAGGCGGCATGTTCTAGAGTTTTATCGTACAAGAGAGTAAGATGGTCTTGCTTTCTTGTTCGCCGGGCAAACGCGGCAATGTTTCTAAACGTTAGGCAGGAGGTTTCGAGCACCCTTATCGTCTGCGAGGTGCCCAATGACTCACTGCTGACAGAACCCGGCGACGTGTTGGAAGTTTAGGTGTTGTATCTCGGAGTGTGGAATACTAGCGTTACATACGTGACAGGCCTACGTATAATCAGGGGACAGCTTCCGCCGTGCGAGAGTTTCACTCCCGCTACCCTGCGCTCACGCGAAGGAATCTCAGTTACCTGACTGGTCAGCTGCCCTGAAGGCTGGCGTAACGCTCTAGCGCGTATCAACTGGAAAGCTGGCAGTTTGTAAATGCGCAACAGATAGCGTTGAAACATTGTGATCGCCTCGTCTTGGGTCGTCAGGTTTGGCGTGTCTAATGCTGCCTGTTTGACGCTTTTGTCGAGTTGCTATATGATACGTTTGAAACATATAAGGAAAACGGACACGGAGAAACGGGCATCAACAACCTCCACCCTATACTCCGACAATCGCCTGCCACAGCGGGGGCGACACAACACCACGAAACTTCTTCGAAGCCACCTCCTCTTTACTGGACCGAGGCCCACGAACGCACGCCCCCCGCCATATCTGCAAGCCCGATCGTCTACGTGGGAGAGGGCAACGCGCCGCGTTCGCGCGAAGGGAACTATCCCCTAAGATTGTGCGGGCCACCGCCACCGTTTCAGGAAGTCAACGCGAAGAAGACGGGGGCAGCAGCAGCAGCAGCAGCAGCAACAGGGCATATTTCCGTGGTAAGAAACGGGGATTCTACACTGCATGAGTGCCTTTTTCTGTGATGTGCGTGCATACGATTCTTCTGGGTGGTGTGGGTCTAGTCTATACGAGGGACAGGCGGGATCGAGGATAATGGGGTTTCATGCGTTCGCTCTCCCGCGCGCTAATTCATGTTTTTCCCCAGAAGACAAAGACTTTGGCCGGGAGAAGATAAAGGGGGGTTGTCGATGCGCGGTACATGGCGAGAGATTGGTCACATTGTCGCTTTGCCAACTCGATATTAGCTTTGCAAGTTGCTGGGATGCTTGAAACATATTTGATGGCAGTCCAGAATATGTGCCAGATATACGGTTTGCTCGCAGCCACTGGTATCGTCTTGTACCCTCTTGCCTCGCCTTCTCTCTCTGTCTCAACCCTTCCGCTTCCATGTTTCTGTCGACTTCGACACCGAACCACTACCACTACCATCGCCACCACCACCATCACTACCACCACCACCACCACCACCACCACCACCACAACCACCACAACCACCACAACCACCGCCAACAACAAAACTAATAATACACCCACCAGCCTCCGTCGTATGCAAGTGCCTGCGCTGCACCTTCCAACAAAGCACAAAACGCCCTCCCTGCCTACCAGTCACGCAGCCCGTCTCCTACTTCAGGGAACAACGATACCGGGAACGACGAGTATTATGACTCCTCATCGCCCCCGACACAGCCGCGGCTGGCGTCGAGGGGAACTCACCCGGGAATGCCTGCCGTCCGCTCGACCGGGGCTTCCCATCGGGCTACACAGAGCGATAGAGGCATAATACGCTCGGGCACTCATTGGGCTACAGAGACTGATGGAGGCACAATGTACTTTGGCACTCTTTTCAGTCATGGCGGGATGACCTGCAAAGAGCATCGGGGAATGGGGTGAGGAAGACACTAGTTAATGGAATGAGCGGGAGAGGGGGGGGGGGGGGGGGTATAACCAAACCAAACATGGCCGTATTATTAATAC
>JAYJMJ010000375.1:4754882-4773418 GCA_036873875.1 Laminaria ephemera
CCCCCCCTTCCCCTCCCTCTCGTGGTCTGACCTGAGTGTTGTACTTGTTGTGCAGCACCGGCATCTCCTCCATACGGAGTGCGCGTGTGATGTAGTCCAGTCGTTTCGCTTGGGACTTCATGCGGTTGTCCTCGTCTTCCTTCTCCTTCACTACCGAGTCCTTCGTCTTGCGGATCAGCTCCTAAAAATACCACAACAAAAAACAAAAAAAGACAAAAAAGGGGGAAAAAAAAAACCATGTTGTGGATTAGCTCTTAAAAAAACTATAAAAAAATAAAAATCTTGCACATCAACTCCTCAAAATACCACAAAACAAAAAAGAACGCCGTATTGTGTTGGTGTTGCGCATCAGCTCCTAAAAAGACACACAAAAAAAGGACGTGCGGATCAGTTCCAAAAAACAAAAAAAAACGAAAAAAACAAAAAGTCGCGTCGTGTTCATGTTGTGGCTCAGCTCCTAAAAATGCCACAAATTCCACGGCAGCGCCGGCGTTTCGGACACCGAGCTATTAATACCGGTAAATCAACACAAGACACATATATAACATGTGGGAGATTGATTACCCATCGGCCGGAGGATAAAACCAAACTGCATCGTGTTGTGTCATGCCCAAAGGACGGGGTATATACTACTTTTATTGCATTGTCCTTTTTCGCCATCCAGTTATTTTTCAGCTCCTTCTCCAACTATCAATACCACAAACAACCTATTAGACTAGACCTAGTACCATGGTATAGGGTACTGTACCCCTCTGCCAGACTCGTCCATCTTGTAAATAGTCAGAAAAAAGACCAAAGCAAGGTATTTGCCAGAACAGAGTACTGTACCTCTCTGCCAAAAATACAAAGCTGTTGTCCCTGGTGCTAACTAGTACTAAGGGGAGTCGCCGCCCTATATCCTTCATGAGGACATACACAACCCGTAACACGCGCAATCGGAGTATCACACACGGCTTGCAAATATGAGTTTCGACGAAATCCTAGATCTCACAGCTGTTGTGTATTTTTATTTTTTTTATAAAAAACAGGAAGCATCGTACTTTATGGAACTGAGGCGGTATGAGATGCCCGCCTTGGATCATCACCGCATATTCCCGACAAACTACGTATACGTATGAAACCTACGTACACGTTTGAGAATTTGGACAAGTCACATGCTACACCCCATGAGAGAACTGACCTCAAACCATGTCTTTCTATACCTTACTCATCTACGTAGAGCACTCCAAAACAGGGCAGCACCATTGTGACTGACACATTCACGAACCACAACCGAGAAAGTAACCAATGTTGTTTGAATACCCATTGTTTTGAAATTCCCATGTTGTCATATGCCTTGGCCATGGGATTGTTCATCGGCGTCCAACTTAAGCGTTTCTGAAAAACATTTTTTGGGTGTGAGTAAGAATTGAGCTTCTCAAGTGAAGAACCACAGAAAAATAATATTCAACCTCTATCGCAGCATGCGTCTATGGCACCAGTGGACGTATTTGCACCGATTTCGCGATGGATTCAAGGGAAGCCTCCCCCACCCCCAGCGAACTCGCCGTAATTCCCTGTATGCCTTCAGTCTCACTATCAACACTAATTCTGCTTGAACACGTTTTAATTTCTGGGAGGAAAGGAAAGTGTCTAGTACACCATACCGCAAGGAATACATTGCTGTGGTGAAAAATACTGCTATACCTCTCTCACCATCACACCCACTAAACCACACAAAGCTAAACAAAATCTCATAATTCCTCTAATTTCGTTGCCGCCCTTCCCCTCCGGTGGTTCTTGAGGACAGCCGTTTAGCCGTACCCACTCCTCGACGTATCCGTCCCAGTTCAGTACGGCCGCCTCGTATGTACCGTAATCCCATGGGCAACTCTGTGCCCGCGCCCACTCCAGTAACTCACGGTGCCCTGCCTCAACAGCGGCCCTGCTCGTACCTGCGTCCTAGGGGCGGCCGTTTGACCGTACAATGATCTTGCGCAGCTGCTGCTCTATACGTGCACCGCATCCTATGGGCAGGTTCGTGACCGCATCACTGTTGCATGTCCAGGCGCCCATGACGCTGAGCAATAGAGCAAACGGCGTCGTCCCAGGGGCAGCCGTTACACCACGCACACTTGAGCACCTCGAAATGGCCGCGCGATGCTGCTTCGCTGATCGTCAAAGCATCCCAATCGCATTCGTTGGCTCTCGCCCACTAAAGCACGTCCCGGCGCCCTCCCGTCGCAGCCCCCAAGCATATCGTCGAGTTATCCCACAGGTCGTTGTTCGCCCGTATCCATATCAGCCTGTGGATGTGCCACCCACAAGCTACCTCATAGTTAACGTTCGGGTAACAGGGGCATCCATGCGCCATCATCCGCTTCAGCACGTCTAGATGCCCATTTCCAGCAGCCCACAAGGACGCCAAAGGGTCCCAAGGGCATCCTTTGGCCCTCGCCCACTGAATCACTTCCAGCGTGCCTCGGCTGGCCACACGCAATATCGAGATCGCGTCCCAACCGGCCCCGTTGGCTTGCGCCCACTGAGGAACTTCCAGGTGAGTTGCCGCCACCCCAGCCGTCGCGCATATGCTGGAGGCATCCCACGGTTGGATGTTCGATCGCATCCATGCCAGAATGTGAACGTGCCCCCCGTGAGCTGCCACATCAACGGCAGCATCGGACCAAGGGCAGCCGTGCACCACCATCCACTTCATTGTGTTTAGGTGCCCATATTGAGCACTGACCTCGGACGCCAAAGGGTGCCAGGGACTCCCTTGGGCTCTCGCCCACTGAATCACGTGCAGGTGGTTTCCATGGGCAGCATTTAATACCTGGTATAATTCTTGTGTTACAGAGGGCGCCGTTGGCCTGTGCCCATTGGAGCACTTCCAAATGCCCTCCGGCGGCAGCATTCGCTTAGATCCGATGCCCCCACTTGCAACCATTTGCTCGCGCCCACTGCAGAACGCCACGGTGGCCGCCCCCGAGCAGGCGCCCAAAATGTATCGTCATCCCACGGGCAGTTTTCTGAACGCGCCCACTGAAAGATGTCGAGATGCCTTGAGCCGGCGGCTGCACTGCAAGTTGTTTGGTTTCAGGGGCAGCCGTTGGCGCGCGCCCACTTCAGAAGGCGCAGGTTTTCCTTCGCCACAGCCGCACAGCAGACTACACTGCAACAGACGCAATTCTTGTCGAGTGCCCGCTCGATAATTTCGAGTTTCCCCTCGGCGGCATCCGGGCAGCAAGCTGTCTCGCGCAAATCGCATCCGCTCGGGTGGGCATACTGCAGCAGCTCAACATCACAGTGTTTGGCGATGAGCCGGCATACGCTTGCGCTCTTCCTAAGGTCGCCATCGAAGCTCCACTGCAGCTGAGACACAGAGGTGTCAGGCGATATGGCTTGCGTGATTTTCGGGAGTTTTCCCCAAGCGTTCCGTCACTCCTCCGATACCGCCGCGAACAACACGTACTGGTTGGATAGTAGTTCCGCTAGCAGGATCATGACGTCTTTCTTCGCATGGAGGGGAAATCCCACTCCGGCAGGCTTTATATTGGCAGCTTCGGTGCCCAGCCTGGCTTTCCTGATTCCGAATGTCGGGTAGTACGAGAAGAGGAATGCGCAGGTTTTAGGGGCTTCATATATATGGCCACATACGACACAACCGTTGGCGAGCGAAGTGTTACTTGCTCTGGCTGAGCACGCCTTGCTCTCGAAGCAACAATCAAACAGAAAGCAAACTGCAGCTCAACTCGTCCTCCCCGACCTTCGCGCAGTTTTTTGCCCAAGCCTTCCTCGATCTGATTGACTGGCATACGCCCTTACAACCCAAGGTAAATTCGAGTTATACACAAGCCAGACCGTGTATGCATTCCAAGCGATCCAAACATGCGCTGCATTGCATGTTCATACGATCAGCCTGGCAGAATTTAAAGGAGAGATACGATGAGAACGCCTGACACCTAGCAAAACCTCGAGCCCTAGGAACGGGTGAGGACAGTGTGCCCACCAGTTGTTTGTCGACAAGGTTGCCTTTCTGCAATCTTGGCCTGCGGGCTTGCCATGGTCTGTGCAGGCTGCTCGACTGCGCACTAAAGCAGCAGCGCAGGTAGTCGCGGTAGTCGCAGTGGCCGTAGATTCCGTTGGTAGCTGTTGACAATGCAGTGCTCTCCGCGGACGTCCCAAGAAACAGGAGGGTCACGGTGAAAATCTCGCCTGTGCTTCAACAGAGAAACACACCATGATCGGCGAGAAAAAGCGGCACACAAGCATGGCATGGGGCGAGATATGAATAGGTGCGGACGCGATACTGAGAAGGACGATTCGGCGACAGTGCAGGCCAGGCGCGTTCCACCGAGCTTTAAGGCCACGGAACTCTCGAGAATATTTTGTCAAGTAGGCGCTCGTGTTTCGCCAACACATGCAAACGTCTAGAAAATAGATAAAAAGGATTTTCAATCGGAAGCCGTCTTTTCTGGGGTTCAGAAACCTACCGCAAATTGACAAGAAAGAACGGGGGGGGGTTCAGCCATGTTTAGCCATTTGTTTAGCCCAACCCTTGACTATCTCTCACGGGAACGAAGCTTGCCTGTCCGAACTTTTGTTTGGGTCTATTAGCTGAACAAATCAAAATTTTCTGAACGAAACCAGAAATAGTTCGTGAAAACCGTTATTTCATCAGTGCTGTAGCCATGGTACGCGTTCTCGGCGCGAAAAAACAACAAATTATCCGGTCTGCATGTTGTTGGTGCTGGGAAACTTCGAGTTCACGAAAAGACCTCGTGAGTCGTCTCTGGCTGTCTACGACTGCTGCCTGGTGCACCCGATGACCTCATCCTCCCCGCAAGGAGGGTGACTCAATTTCGTGAGCTGTTGATATTTTTGGGGAGTCTAAAGGTACTCTGGGTGGTAGGGGCGGCGTCCGCGGCGGACTTCTCGGGGCTGGCGAGGGCCCCCCACCAGCAGACACCCACCCCCCACCGAAGGTCCCATGCCCACAACTCATGGCACGCCTCGACACCGACCAACGAACTTCCTTTCTCCGCCTCCGGAACCGCCTACCGCCACACCTACGCGACATCACGTTTGACCTTCACGTTTCCGGTTGGTCGTCATCGGTGATCGACGAACTGGGCGACGACGACGCCATCTCTGAAGGTACCCTGGGTGGTAGGGGCACAGGAGGTGACGATACTGGGAGGCACCGCTTCGCGTTGTTTAGCTTGTTCTTATTAGTTGCTCCTTCGATAAACCAGCAGTCGTGAGACAAGCCATAACTCCAAGTGTCTCAATGGGCGGTGGATTCTCCAACCCCCCCGCCGCTCGTAATCTAATCATGTCCCGTCACATCTACAGGTGCCCGCTTTAGGACCTAAAGAACATAATCCTGGAACAGCCACATACTACGAGTGAACATATCAGGTCCACAAGGACAGTTCTAGGGCCCTATCTTCATATCTATACCTACTGATACGAACATCACTCCGTAACAGGAGCTGTAACTGACCGCAAGTGAAGTGCTAATGTTCTGTTGGGGCCGTTTTTGTTCGTCCAGTTTTGAGTCTTCCAGAATTCGACCAATTCAGGCGGAAATGACTCTTTGATAGTCAAATTTGATCCTCGTTGGGGAACTAGCCTTGTCCCACCCTGTTGCGCTTTTTACCACATATGTTTTGCAAATTTGCTGTGTTTTATTATTGTGAGGCCTTTGCAAGTATGTCGAACTCCAAAACCAAAATTTGCAAATTATTTGCTAAAATAAGGTGTGTCAAATGCAAAATAGGGCGGGAAGCGGGAAAGTGGGGTCGCAGGTACTCACTCTGCCGTCAGAGTTGGCACCAGCGAGTGTGGAGACCAGGAGCACTACAGCCTACATTGCTGAGCTTACAATAACAGCTTGGGGCTGTGTGCAGTACTTCTTTACAGCGACCGTTCTCGGAGCGTGGACCAGGCACGCTCGTCCATTGTATTTGTGTACGTAGCGAAGAAACCAAGCACATATAACATAAAGCACATTCATTGGTCCATCCCAAAGCTTTCCGTATATCCCAGGTACAGTAGGGGTCTCCCAGTAGGGCGGTAGTGTGGCAGAGGAACATGACCGCCTTATTGGGGGAAGCCGCCTCATTCGCCCCAGGTCATGAGTGCAATTCCCGGGTCGCGCCGAGCGATTTTGACCGCTTTACTTCGGGATATTACTCGGACTAACTTATTGAGGGACGCCTACTATTAATAGTTGTATACTGTACCAATCTTTCCTGAAATATAAGGACGTTTTAATATCGACATTTAAGCCAAAACTGTGCTTATGTTTAGGAACAGACTGACAGCTTAGAATACCCCCCCCTTGGATGAATTTCAATTACAATTTTCTCGACGACCGCCAGAGGGCAAACGCCGAGCGACGCGTCTATGGACGGATATCGACGCGACCTTCCCAAAACCGCCATTTTCGTGGTGTGTGTGTCCCAGGTTTTTATGTAAAATTAAAATACACTACAGCTGTGAGATCGAGGATTTCGTCGAAACTCATATTTGCAAGCTGTGTGTGATACTCTGATCCCAGGTTTTTCAAAAAAAGATACACTCCATCCAGCTGTTTTTTATAAGAAAATTTAAAAAAAACATTACAGCTGTGAGATCGAGGATTTCGTCGAAACTCATCTTTGCAAGCTGTGTGTGATACTCCGATCGCGCGTGTTACGGGTTGTGTATTTTATATAAATTAACAATACACTACAACAGTGAGAGCGAAGATTTCGTCGAAATTCACCTTTGCAAGCTGTGTGTGATACTCCGATCACGCGTGTTACGGGATGTGTATGTCCTCATGAAAGAACATAGGTCGGTGACTCCCCTTCGTACTAGTTAGCACCAGGGTCAACAGTGTGATACGAAAACGTCGGTTTTAATCAAGCTGTGCACGGAAACTATGAACTTTTTAGAGGGGGACAACATCTGACGGCTATGGAACGCAAAACCTGACGGCTGTGGTTGTGGGGTAAATCGGGTCTGAAATTCATCCCAGGGGGTGTGTTAATCTCAGGGGGTGTGTTATACACGACGAGGTACACGTGATATATGGTACCCTCGCGAAAAGTGGGCGTGCGGTGTTCAGAAACATCAATTTAGCGTCGAGGCTCAAAGTGTTGGTTCGTGTGCCCTCATCTGTATCGTCTGCATGTTTTCTTAAATTGCTGGTTTCTTATTTTTCTGGTCCCAATGTCGGTACTTTTCACAGTTTCTTGTCTCTTACATTCTAACCTACTACCGCGAGTACACATCTCACGTTGATTTTGTTTTTTAATGCTCGGGCGGATGGGGAAAAATAAAGCTTAACCACACTTCCACGTATTTTCATAAGTGCCATGTGTCATTTAAACTCAAGTGCATTCGCAATCCAGCTTTAGCTGGCGTATCCTTCAGTTCCCGAGGCAACGGCAGAGCGAGCTGCTCCTACCGACGGTCACCGTTACTACTACCGCAGCGCAAGCTGCCGTGGTGTACGGATGCGTGGGTATTTCGACCCAACTTTATCCCTGGAGATCAGGTGCGGTGGAGATAGCCACCCGGGCGGTCATCCCCCGGGGTAGTTTGGGACTTGCGCAAGCTCACCCACTAAAAGAAGAACGGCCATGAGAAAACGGCCTCCCCCCGGACTTGGGCCAGTTACGGTCCACCCACCAAAATACTGTTAACATCATACCACTAACTTTGCTTTGGGAGTACAATTTATCAACTAGACTATACGAGTAGTCTTTTCTTTTCCCGCGAGCCCGCGAAGGTTCATGGTATTTGGAAAAACGGAACTTCGGATAATAGGAAATTTGAAAATATTGTCGGAAAATAGAAACAGTGAAGTGACAGCCAGCCGCAAATTCGTTAAAATCGTGACACGCTTTCTATTAAAACTAACACTGCTGGAAGGTTGGGACGTTTTCCGTGCCTTCGTGATGTGCCCCCTCCGGAACGCCCTCCTTTCTTATATTGAGTGGGCGTCGATCGCGGGCGTTTCTTAGATGGCCGTTTTCTATCCTGTTGGCTTGTTTGAGCTGTCTTTCTTACATCCAATTTCCGATATATTCCGAAGTTTGCACCTATCGTTTTCAACGGATGTTTTTCTTATAGCCGGACGCCCACTGTAGCAGTCTGTCCGTATCATCTGCTGTCTACGATTTGGCGAGGGGAACGGTCTACATGGCCGCCGGTTTGTCTCATTACGGCCGCCTGTTTGGCTGGTTTCCTGTTAGGTATACGTACCAATTTATCCAATCAGCAACCCAGGGAGTCGAAGAGGCCGTCCTTAACACGCACGTGGCGTTGTCAGCGAGGGGGTGCGCCGCGCCTCTCCCCGTATTGTTTGCAAAAGATCATGTCCAAACCAACGTACCGATCTGTGTTCAATCTGATTATGGCTTATTATCACGGTATATAGACGGGACGGGAGCGACGGTAGTGGTTGGACGCGCCGGTAAAACCGTCGTCAAAAATGGTCCCGTCGTCCCGTCCCGTCCCGTCCACAGATTAAATAACCGTTGTAATTTGCCGTGCCGTCCCGTCGATAATTATTTTCCCGTAGAAAAATGCCGTCTTGGCTCGCCAACAAAACCTACCCCGTCCTGTGCAATATACACTTCTGAACGTGGTTTTTCCCCGTCGATTTCCGCCCAGAAATGAGGAAATTACGCTATTGCGAAATTCCAATGCGAAATTTCAGCCTATTTCATACCGGTACATTTTTTGTCCCGAAATGTAATCCCTGTTTATCTAGTAATATTAACATCAAAACTCAAAACGGTCCCTGCATTTACGGCCGGAGTGGGACACGTACAAGTTTGAGTCGTGCAGATAGATCAATGAACTGATTATCCAGTAGCATGCCTCGAGCGCATGGTGCTAGAGTTGAGTATCGACCGTTCAACCGGCCGAACTCATTGCGGACGTGTTTGCAATGTTTGGGTTAAATAATAACGGATGTCACGTTTTACGGAAGCGCAAAAGTTGAAAATGTAAAATACCCTTATCACCAAACATCATACCGTACAACTTCATGACGCAAGGTCGCCATACGCAAAAAAAAACTCTTTTCGAAAGCAACACCACCAAAAAAAGCACAAAGCAGTATTGCTAGCACTTCAAATATTACGGAGGACCATGGTAATCAGAACCCACGACATACACAAAAAAAATACTCTATATTCCCATGTTTTCACTAACCATATTTGGTCCTGATTCCTTACGGCATGTTCCCTCGTAATTGTATGTTTTAAGGGCACGAAGGATCTCCACCCGATGCAGGCTACCAAAGGGGTATCTCGTAGCACTTTTTCGGCACTTTTTCGTTTGTGAATGACAATGACGGGGCTCCTTAACTCAAAATCGTCGGAATATCATCCTTTTTTTTGCAGTATATTTCGTATTTCGTTGTGTACGACGCGCGCTACGATAGAGGTCGCATTTTTTCCCTGAAACGTTTTCCGAATAACGAGGCTCCTTAACCCAACATCGTCGGAAGTTCGCTGTATAAAAACAAAACAATTTTCGTGGTTCACCTAGGCCATGGGATTTTTCATTTGGGTACCACTATTACGGAGGTACATGGCAATTAGGACCAAATCTAGTTAGTAAAAATAGGGGAATATATAGGTTTCTGTGTGTATCGTAGGTCCTGATTACTATGGTCCTCCGTAATATTAGTTTTTCCCAAATCAATTTTTGGGAGAGGTATAGAGCTGCTCATTTGAGGAGCCTCAGAAAAAAACGGTGCACCTCTACCTTGAGCAAGCGTCATACCTAGGCCATGGGATTGTTCATCGGGAAGCACACGTTCATTCTATCTCGCTTTTTTTGTGTTTGCGCGAGAGGTATAGCGCTCAAGTGAGGAGCCTCAGAAACTTTGGTATGCACCTCTACCGTAGAATGCGTCGCCCCCCATCCCCGGGTGTCCGGTTAACTCTTATATCAAGATATGTACCAGGTATGTTTTTGGGTAAATTTAGTTCGCCGCCAGTTTGACACGCTGCCTTGCGGACATTCTGCTGGTTCGTGCGTTAGCAGAGAGAGAGGGTGTGTCAGCTTAGTGTTCCATCTGCAGCCGCTTGTGATTCTCTCCGGATTTACCGTCCGCATTTTCTCGACGGAGGCCTAAGCCTCGACCATGGGATGCTGCAGTTGTCGGAATGGTCCAAAATTCGGAAGACACAAAATGAGACAAACAAAAACCCACCTGAACGTTTGCGCTTCACTTGCGGTCAGTTACAGCTCACCACAAGCAACCACAGCCTACGAAATTGAGTCACCCTACTTGCGGGGAGCGTGAGGGCACCGGGTTCACCAGAGAGCAGCCGTGAACAGCCAGAAACTACTCATGAGGTGTTTTCGTAAACGCGAAGATTACCAGCACCAAGAATTCGAAAATCGAATAATTTTGTTGTTTTCGCGCGCCGAAGACTCATACCTTGGCTACAGCACCTATGAAAAAACGGCTTTCACCAAGCGTTCGCTGGTTTTATTGCGGAGATTTTGAACTGTACAGCAGACATACCCAAAATAAAGTGCGCACAGGCAAACTTCGTTCATTTGAGGGGTAGACAAGGATTGGGCTCAAAACAAGACAAACAAAATGCTGATAAAAAATGGTTTCTTGTTTATTTGCGGCAGTTTTCTGAACCCTAGAAAACCCGGGTTCTGATTGCAAATCTTTTGCCTGTTTTCAAGACGTTTGTATGCTGTGTCGAAACTTCTAGTGCCTACTTGACAAAACGTTCCTTAGAGTTCCTCCGTGGCCTTAAAGTTCGGTGGAACGCGGCTCCCTTGCCATATCGCTGAATTAACCTGCCCCGCATCGCGTCCGCGCCTATTCATATGTCGCCGCGCGCCATGCTTGTTTGTCTGTTATCTCGATGATCATTGAATGTTCCTCTCTTGAAAGACAGGCGAGACGTACGCCGTGACCTTCACGTTACTTAGGACTGCGGTGGGCACTGCATTGTCAACAGCGACCAACGGAAAATACGGCTACTACCACTACATCTACTACCTCTGCTGCTGGTGTAGTGCGACGTTTTGGTCCTGCGCAATGAGCAGCTTGCACAGACCATGGCTAGCCCGCAGGCGAAGATTGCGAAACGAGAACCCTTTCGAGAAAGCAACAGGTGGGTTGGAGGTTTTGCTTAAGACCAGGCCTTCTCGTGGCATCGCCTTTAATACTGCATGGGCGATCATATGAACATGCAATGCAGCGCGTGTTTGGGTCGCTTGGAGTGCTTTCGTACACGGTATGGCTTGTGTATAACTCTAGTTTTTTTCGGGCTGTGAGGGCGCACGCCAGCCAATCACATTGAGGAAGGCCTAAACAAAAACTGCGCGAAGGTCGGGGAGGGCGAGTTAATCTACTTCGCTCTCCAACGTCTGTGCGTGAATATGTGGCCCTATGAATCAAGCCTCACCAAAACTGCAAATTTTTCTTCTCCTAGTGCTCTACATTCGGAATCAGGAACGCCAGGCTGGGCACCGAAGCTGCCGAGATAAAGCCTGCTGGAGTCAGATTTCCGCTCCACGCAAAGAGGGACATCAGGATTCTGCTGGCGGAACTACTATCCAACCAGTATGCGTTTTTCGCGGCGGTGTCGGAGGAGTGGCGAAACGCTTGGGGGAAGCTCCCGAACATCACCCAAACCATTACGTCTGACACCTCAGTGTCTCAGCTGCAGTGGAGCTTCGATGGCGGCCTTAGCAAGAGCGTAAGAGTATGCCTGCTCATCGCCAAACACTGTGGTTTTGAGCTGCTGCAAAATGCCCACTCGAGCGGATGCGACTTGCGCGAGACAGCTTGCTCCACGGCTGCAGCCAAGGGAAAACTCGAAATTATCGAGCTGGCATTCTACGAGAATTGCGTTTGTTGCAAGGTGCTCTGCCGTGCGGCTGCGGCGGAGGGCAACCTGCGCCTTCTGAAGTGGGCGCGCGCCAACGACTGCCCCTGGAACGAAACAACTTGCAGTGCAGTCGCCGGCTCAAGGCACCTTGATATCCTTCAGTGGGAGCGTTCAGAAAACTGCCCGTGGGATGACGATACGTGTTGGGCGCCTGCTGGGGGCGGCCACCGTGGCGTTCTGCAGTGGGCGCGAGCAAATGGTTGCAAGTGGGGACATCGAATCTGTGCAAATGCTGCCGCCGGAGGGCATTTGGAAGTGCTCCAATGGGCACGGGCCAACGGCGCCCTCTGTAACACAAGAATAGTACCACGTATTAAATGCTGCCAAGGGAAAACACCTGCACGTGATGCAGTGGGCGAGATCCCATGGGTGTCCCTGGCACCTTTTGGCGTCCGAGTTCAGTGCTCAGTATGGGCACCTAAACACAATGAAGCGGATGGTGGTGCACGGCTACCCTTGGTCCGATGCTGCCGTTGATGTGGCAGCTCACGGGGAGCAATAGCACATTCTGGAATGGATGCGATCGAACAATCAACCGTGGGATGCCTCTGTGATATGCGCGACAACTTGGGCGGCGGGAAATCAGCTGGACGTTCTTCAGTGGGCGCGAGCCAACGGGGCCAATTGGGACGCAATCTCCATATTGCGTGCGGCCAAGCGAGGTCAGCTGGACGTGATCTAGTGGGCGAGGGCCGAAGGATGCCCTTGGGACCCTTTGGCATTCTTGTGGGCTGCTGGCAATGGGCACCTAGACGCGCTGAAGTGGATGATGGCGCACTGCTGCCCCTGGTGCTCGAACGCCAGCTATGAGGCAGCTTGCCGGGGGCACCTTCACATTCTCTAATGGATCCGGGCTAACATTGACCTGTGGGATAACGCGAGGATATGCGTGGGTGTTGCAACGGGAGGGTGCCTGGGCGTGCTTTAGTGGGCGAGAGCTAACGAATGCGACTGGGATGCTTTGACGATCAGCGTGGCAGAATCGCGCGGTCATTTCGAGGTGCTGAAGTGGGCGTGGTGTAACGGCTGCCCTTGGGACGACGCCGTTTGCTCTATTGCTCTCTGGACATTCTGCAGTGGGTGCGCGCACGAGTCTGCCCATAGGATGCGGTGTACGTGTAGAGCAGCAGCAGCTGTGCAAAATCATTGGGAGGTGCTTATGTTGGCCCGGTCTAACGGCTGCCCCTGGGACGCAGGCACGTGCAGCGCGGCTGCTGAGGCAGGGGAGCTTGAGATGCTGAAGTGGGCGTGGGAACAAGGTTGCCCATGCGATTACGGTACGTACGAGGCGTCTTTACGCGAGGGGCACGAGGACGTCGAAGAGTGGTGCGCGGCTAAACTGCCGTCCTCAAAAACCACCGGAGGGAGAAGGCGCCAACAACTTGGATTAATGGTGCGAGGACCAAGGCTACGGTAGAGGTATTAGTAACACCTCATGTTTTCTGGGGCTCCTCACTTGGGTAGAGCTCCATGTACCTCGCTCGAAACTCAAATTGGATAAGCATTGACCGCTCCTCCCGGTCAACAATGCCATGGGGTAGGTGTACTACCGTTTGTAATAGATCAGGAAACACAAAGGGGCTTCCAAACACGTTGGCCAGTTTCTTCAGTTGAGGAGCCGGTCACTCAGGACAGAGCGCGCTACGATAGAGGTAGCACGTTTCGGTTCCCCGTATGGCATTGTTGATCGGGGAGCACTTTTATCCTTCTCCACGTCACAGTTTCTGGGTGAGGTATACAGAGCTCCTCAAGGGAAGAGCCTCAGAAACGAAAAATGGTGCATCTCTATCGTAGCGTGCGTCGGAGTTTAACGTTTGAGTGGTCTAGTGTCGTAGCGTGCGTCGGAGTTTAACGTTTGAGTGGTCTAGTGGGCGTGATGGTGAGAGACATTCCAGTATTGTTCAACCTAGCCGTATGTTTCTTGCGGTATGGTATACTGTAGACACTTTTATTTCCTCCCCGAAATTAGGACGTGTTCAAGCAGAAACAGTGTCGATATTGTGGCTGAAGGCACACAGGGGACTACTGCGCGTGGGCTGGGGATGGGGGAGGTTTTGTCCGAATTCATCGCGAAATCGGCGCAAATACTTCCCCACCGGTGCGATACCGTAGCCCCCGGCGCTCAAGGCTATAGTCGTGGGTTCTATTTGAGGTCCTCTTTTTTCTGCGGCTCGGAACCGCGAATGGCTACAATATTATGATTATTTTGCGTACTATTATGATACTATCGGTATCACCCTTTTGTTCATTCAGTTTCATAATACGTGCTGCCAACCAAACGTGTTTGACTCTGAGGTTGGGCGAGGTACAGAGTAGAGGTGTTACCCGCCGAGTACCCGGGCTAAACCGGTACAAGCTAAATTTGGCAAAAACAAAACCCGGGTACTCGCGAGTATTTTCGGCTCTTTTAGGTTGGTATCCGGACACCCGTTTAACGGCCGGGTACCCACCGGATACCCGTCAAACAGCCGGGTACCCGGGACATAAAAATCGATCGTGTTTGGAACGAATGAAGATTTCAACTGTTGGTATCGCAAAGGGTACGAAATACGGTCCAGGGGACATGATCTAGGGGATGATAAATTGCCATCCCCGGAGTTTCCGAGGTAAACCAATGGGTACCCGGGTACCCAGGTACACATTTAAACCGGGTACCCGTTGAAACCGGATACCCGGATACCCAGGATATGTGAGACATCATTTTCAGTTTGAAAAGTGTTTCCTGGATACTATGTACGAAATACGGCCCAGGGGACGTGATTTGGGGGATGATACGTTGCCATCCCCAGAGTTTCTAACGTAAACCAGCGGGTACCCGGACCCCAACTACTCGGCGAGTATGACGTGTTACTCGTATATGTGGCGGGCATTAGCAAGCCGGGTAACACTCGCGAGTACCCGGGTAATTGGCAAAAGGGTGTAACATCTCTAGTACAGAGACACTGGCGTGACTGGCCTAAATTCGGTGGTGAGAGTGTAGGGGAAACCCCCCTACCGTGGGCTTGGTCCGCTTGCTCAAGGCAGCACTCCGTTTCTACACGTCGTTTTCTGCGATCGATCGCCAACGATAGTGCAGCACTTTCTGGTCAGTTTGCTTCTGGCTGGCGGGGCCCTCCGGCCGAGAAACTAACCAATGTCGTTGGAACACAATCTGCACTTTTTTTTAAAGATATTTTTGGTTGTATATACTAAGACCGTCGGAAAATAGTTCATCGGGTTGCACTCTCATTTCTTGGACATCAAAAGTCGGTATATGGAGCTCCTCCAGTGTGAAGCTTGAGGAACGTTTGCTGTGCACCCGTACCGTAGCATGAAATGGTACACCCTATTGTTTGCCGCATGCGCGAGCCTCCTGTGCCGGTGGGGACCCGGATTTGTTGTTTTCTTTTGTGACGAAGGTTGGCATGTGTTTGGTGTGTATAACTCGTTCGTTGTTGGTGCACATGTAACATCTTGTTTAATGGTCAAAACAAAATCACCAGCGTTGTGAATCGGCTGTGGTCAACGATACTTTAAACATGGGTTTTCGGCGCGGCCGATATCCAATATATCGGAGAAGCCGATATATCGCCGGTATATCGGGCGAATCTATCGAGGTTCTGGCCTTTCGGCTCCATTTCTCCTCACAATCCGTGAAAAGTTAAGTATTTTGGAGGGCAGTACCAACCGATGTGACACTGGCAAAACAGATGTAAAAACATCGTCCCGACTTGCCGATTCCGATTCCGACTGATATCGCTCCGATTAATTGGGTGAATCGGCTCCGATTCACAATTCTATTTTTCACGGTTGTGTACATCTCCGGCAACTCCTCCAGGTTGTGCATAGGGGGGGGGAGCGTCACATGTGTACAGTAGGCGCATGGGTGCCTGCTGGCCTGTGCCCGCTTGCTCGCTTTCTTGCTTACAGAGCTTGCCGGCGGTGTTGCATGATTAGTCACACGATGATTACGGGCTTGGTGTTAGTTATTTAGGTCTTGTGAAGAAAGCATGTCACGGTAGCGGGAGTAGGGGCTGAAGTTGATCTGGCTGGTGGCGCTCCTCTACTGAGAAACTACCCATTGTCTCTGCGATCACATCTCTTATGTTCTAAAAGTTTTATTTGTTGGGTTTCCACAGGTTGCGCGTTCTAGGATAGGGGTGACAGTTATGGCCGAGAATATTTCGGACTGACGCGAGGCTCTTGGGTTGAGGTATCTTCCCAATATCGTTGGCATCATCTCTTGTGTTTTACGTTCTATACCTAGACCGTTGGATTACGCATCGCGGTACGCTTCCATTTTTCTCCAAATCAGTGGGTGGGTGAGACGGAGAGCTCCTCATATGAGGAGTCGCAGAAACATTAGGTTTTACAGTACCCCTACAGTAACATGCGTCAGTGTCTCGAAGTAGCCTTCATGGTGCCTTGCAGAGTGCCTTGCATTAGGAACCTGAGAATAATCACCCCGCCACACCTTACCCTCTGTCACAGCGCGCCTCCACAAGTGCTACAGTGCTAGAGTAGGGTTAGCACTTACCAGGTACGTATTATGTGTGTCCTCGCTTAACCCCTTTAGCGCCCCAAAACCCCTTCCCTCCCGACACTAATTCCAAGCCGTTTTTCCCCCCAAAAACGGGTTTCTAGTTGCAAACGCGTTACGGGCTCTACATCTCACCTGAAAACAGATTTTGAGAAAGTATGCAAGCTCAACCTGTTGAACAATAATGGTCTCCCGATGATACTGGGCAGCCCCTCTTTTGAGGAGGCTCGCTAGCCAGACATCAAGTTGGCCCAAACCGGTCCCTCGTTTCCGATTTTGGTCAAGGCGCCTGCGTTTTGCTGCTACTGTTGCTGATGTAGTGAAAATTGTCGTGACGCATGCTATAAAAGAGGTAGTACGTTTTGGCCGAAACGGTCCCGACTTCCAGGCCCTCCTCAACGAGGGACTACCCCATAGCGGATTTTTTTTGTTTGCACCATATTTTTCGTTATATACATACCTAAGGCCATGGAATTGTTCGTTTTGGGTTGCACTTTCCATTTTGTAAAAGACGCGTGCTACGGTGGGGTTATCACGTTTTGGCTATTTTGTTTTCTCCATGGCGGGGCTCTTTAACCCAAAATCGCCCGGTTTTCACACTGGTTTCGCGATATGAGTTTTGGTATACCTAGGCCATGGATTTTGTTTTCGTCGGGTTTCACTTTAGTTCTTCTCCAAATCAGTTTTGGGTGAGGTATAGGGCTCCTCAGGTGAGGAGCTTAAGAAACAAAATGGTGCCCCTCTGCCGTAGCGTGTGACAAAATTCCCGCGTCGGGCGGGGAATAGAGCTCCTGACGCCTGCTACGACAGGGCTAGCTACAATTTGGCTGAAAATATTTTCTGAATGACGGGGTGCTCCTTAAACCCAAAATCGTCGGAATGTCATTCTTGTTTGGAAATATGATTTTTGTTTTTGGGCATACCTAGGCCGTGGATACCACGCAACCAAATTGCGAAAAAAGAATGAAATTCCGACGATTGCAAGGAGCCCCCGTCATTCAGGATACGTCTCAGCCAAAAACGTTCTACCTCTATCGTGGTACGTGTCACAATCAGTGCTTGGGTGAGATACAGAGCTCCTTACTTGAGAAGCATGCAACGGTAGAGGGTAGAGGTGCAACCTTTTTTTTTCTGAGGCTCCTTCCTCACCTGAGGAGGGAGCTCTATACCTCTCCCAGAAACAGATTTCGGGAAAAATAAAAGTGGGAAACAACGGTGCGCAGGAATTTGAAAGTCCCTTGTGTACCGGTTTTCCTCGACGCGGGGCACCTGCTGTATTACTTTGAATGTGCCTACCTACCAAGTAGATCATGGGAGTTTTCATCGGGGTGAGCTGTAGAGCATCTGGTGTTAGGAACTTGAGCAAACACAGGTACTGTGAGGGAGTGAGTGCCCCGTGGGGACGCAGGGCTAGGCGGCGCTGGGTAGCTGTCTCCTCGTGATTCATGATGTCTCGTTCATCTCTCCGGTGGCTCACAGCTTAGACACAACGCAGACAATATCGTACTCTAAAGAACAGAGACCGTGTGTCACGTCCGGCTTGGAGCATCACGGTCACGAACGTTCTCGGCCAACTTCGAGAGATGGCCTTCACGTGACATATTCTCTAGGCCATCAGGCGTCTATGACATGGTTTCACATCAAGTATGACCTGGCTTCACATCGAAATTCATCGCCTATCCATCAACGTTGAGCACTCTGGCAACAGTACCACCTCCACCGCCGGTGTTAACTGATTGGTCGCGCGATCATTGAGGGTGTGGAGTTCTAGATATACAATACGGGGCGTCAAACAAGAAACAGAAATACCAACCGACGATGGGGTTCTTATTCGGGAGAGGCTGCGTACTTCAGTACTAAAAACGGCTCCAGAATTTCTTATTTTCCCTGAAAAAAATCTCAGCCTGGGCTTCACGCTCCCCTGCATTCTTCTTACTATCACGGCGGTTCGCACTAAACAGTATTAAGGATAGCTACCATGCTACCCAGCAGTAGCCAGTACTCTATACGAGGTCGTTGATCGGTACCATAGCCGTCTGTAGCAAGTAGGCCACAGCAGCACAACGGGGTGCTATGGCAGTACAGCAGAGCGGTGTGTTTCATGC
>JAYJMJ010000375.1:4983135-4996570 GCA_036873875.1 Laminaria ephemera
AAAATTCGATGAAAATCGACGAGGGTTGGGAATGCTGAACCCTCTGCGCGATAAAAATGAAGGCACGTACCGGGGGGCAGAAGGGACGACACCTGTGACGCACGGCTATTAATAGTCCAGAACCTGGAAAGTAAAAAAAGTGAGAAAAAAGACAAACAAACAAACAAACAACGAATAATATTGCAAAACAAGAATGACATTCCGACGATATTGGAATCAGGAGCCCCGTCATCCAGAAAATATTTGAGCCAAAAAGTGCTTCCCCTATCATTATCACAGCACGCGTCTGCTCGGAGACGACGACGACTTATGCCACGAAAAGCGACCAATTGTCACAAGCTTCGCGAAAACCACGACGAGAACAGGGGAGGTTACAAATGATGTCACCACAAGAAGAACGCCTGGTACAACAGCGTTAAAAGCATATATACAGGCAGTGTACAGGACACCTTATATGCATATATACTAAGAAAACGAGCACCAGGAAAGCCAAGCTGAGATTTGCAGGAAAATAAGAAGATCGGGAGCCCTCATACTGAAGTTCCAGTAGTGTAGAACGCATACCCAGCCTCAAATAAGAAATCTGGCCTGGCCCAGCCTTCCTGTTTCTTACTATTAATAGGTGTCCGGTACTGTAGTAGTAGCGTGAAACGCGAGGGCTACATACACCAAACAAGAGAACTGCGGCGTGGAACAAGCCACGAAAAATCCAAGGAGTGCTGCCACGTGACAAACGCGGACGACGCACGCATAGAAAATACCCGCCGGAAGCAAGTAAGTAGTGCTGCCAGAAAGGACCGCTCCGAGACATCGTCCCATCTGTCATCGAGAACGGACCGCGGCCAAATCGGTAGGACTCACAGCTGCCATATCTGTAACCATTCTAAAATAAAAAGTGGCGGCATGGGCATACGGCCGGGCCTCCTTCGCCTTGGGGTGCCGCAGAGTAAGGATGGGCGGTAGTACAACTTTGACGCATTCCTTCAGCACAATCAGTCGAATAATCAAATTAAGGTGTGCAAGATTTAACATTCACGCCGTCGACTCCTTCCGCGGAGCTCTTGAGCTATACTGGTGCCGCCGAGTGCGACCATCGCCATTCATGCCGTTTGTCGGCCAACAATGCGTGTACCGATGACCCACTCTCCCGCAACCACTCCCCCTAATATTGATACCCTCACGCTTCGCGATTCCATTTCGAACTCGCCACCCTATCATACTTCGTCACATAACATGTCAACACTGTACAACGGTACAACCAATAAACCAACCAACCAGCAAGCACGCAGCTCTTAACTTCCACGGACGAACGGTTTCATTCGATTTGAAGCGTGTTCATTCCCGCCGTCCCCAAAAACATTATGCCACAAATGACAAACCCCGTCCATACCTCCCGTACCCGCCACAATCAAGCCCGAAAAATAGTGACATACCATAACCTCCTCCCCCTCCTGACCCCCCCCCTCCACCCCCCCGCCCGTCGCTCGGCCTGCCAAGGTGTCCGACAAGATGCAGCACACTTGCCTCTTGCCTGACCCCAGCAACGATACGAGCTAACCCTATCCTATCCACCACAAAATGCCTTACCCTCGCACTTTTCTACCAGCGCTTGCGCTAACCAACAGCAGAGTACCAAAAGACGCGCCGCGTTCGATCGACTCTCTCTTGGCCCACCCAGACCGTAAAAAGCGCAGTCACGGGAGCAAGCGACTCAGGAATCTACCACACCCCTGATCGCGCGATCGAGACTACGCTCTTGCTCACGGGACAGGGCAAGGCAAGCCAAAGCAAGGCAAACCCAACAACCTCACGTGGAGGCGGGACCGGGGGCGGGGGCAGGGGAGGTTGCCGCGGCGCGCGCTTTAACCCCGGGCGGACAAAAAAGAAACACTTGCGGGAGGTTGCAGCGGCGCGCGCTTCAACCTCCACGCGGACAAAAAAACACTTGTGCTTTACGTTTACTATTATACTAGCGCTACGACAGTGGCGGCGCTCCCACTAACATGGTAGTCTACAAGAACGTTCCCAGTAAAAAAAGATGCCTGGTATCATATCGCCGCCCCGGCTAACATTGAATGGTGCGTCTCCAGTAAAATCGTGTACGAGTAGCTTTACGACTTTGCCGACTTAGAAATGCCTACGCTCCGCTTGTAAGTGAGGATTTCCTGCGGTGTCACACGGTCGGGCCCCCAGTTGGCGCTGCTACCTCTCCTATGGTACTTGCTCTTGTTCACCTACGGCACAAAAAAAACATTAAAAAAAGTGCGACAGGGTTGTTACGGTCGGGGTCAATGGTTGACCGAACACTTCGGAGTGGGTTGCAGGAAGAGCGAGGGGCCGGGGGGTGGGGGGACGCTCGTTTACGCGCAGACGGGCTGGAACAAATCTAGGGGCATGCGATGCGATGAGGTGCGGGCGGAGATTGTATGATGGCACGCAGCTCGTCAAAATGGTGTGAAGTCGAGGTCGAACATCTGACGGTGTGCGCAACAACGTAAATCTCACAGAAAAAGCACCTGAACAAAACAAAACAAGTTACCAGGTACAACAAAAATAACAGTGGTTTGACTCTAAAAAAAAGTTGTTGTCAGAATCGCCTTCATTATTGGGTATAAAACATTAGTTGGCGCTTAGGCCAAAATTCTCCAACACTAATTGCAAGTAGTTTGTAGCCGAAGTATGGGCGCACATCCAAAGGGGTTTCGTAACATTTAGCGAGGGGAAATAAAATCGAGGAAATACCTTCCCAAAGCCGCAAGCCAGCGGGATCCAAAATCCACCACAATCTAAAAAAAAACCGGTATGACAACCCACCACTAGATATCAGAGCACCAGAGGCAAGACTCTCACCGGGAATATGGCCTCCAGGTCACAGCTGAAAACCTCCGGGAAAATTGTGTCGGGGTCAAGCTGGTGTCCTGCAGAGTACTGCTTCCTCAGAGCTTCGGACAGGGCGGCACTCTTCGCCCACGACGGTATCTGCATCGGCGGGGAAAACACAGGGTCAGTCAATAACGGCATCAAACAAAAAGCAACGACCCCCGTGGGGCCCGACTCTGCTGCGTTAGCCGTTGCCGCAAAAACGCAAAAGGTCGATCTTCAAAAATGAATCCGTGGTTGCGTAACATAGTAAACACAGAACACAACAAGACACAGCCGCAGCAGCAGCAGAATGTGGTTTACAGCAGTTTACGGCCTGCCAGTATAAATCTGCGATCCAGGTAGGTCGCCAGCATTGCTTATTGCCTACACGGGGAGGGGGCAACTATAACGCCTCTAGCAATACACGATTTGAGCAAAGAAAAGCCTCCAAGAAGAAAGCAAACTGCTGCCACCACAAAGGAAAGGAGCATTGCTGCGGCGGCTACAAGAAAATCCAGAACGCCCAGCACTCGTTTTCGAGATAAAAACACGCGGCATAACCGCGGAAGATGATCCGCCCCGTACAGTGTTTACGTTACAGAACGATGCAGCGCCGATATGAAACCGTCGATGAAAAACAAACTTAAGTCAACCGATTGCGCAACGCACGATTCACGGCTCAAAGCCTTTGCAGCGCCACCGCATCGTTGTCGAAAACGGGTGTCGCACGCGGGCTTGCGCGGTACGGCGGACGATGTCGCGAAAAAAAAATGAATCCCTTCCCCCATTTCCTCTCCTTGCCCCTTGCCCGGTTCTTCCGCTACGTGTATCATACCCTGAAACTTAGTTCGTACACTCGATGTTCGATTTCATACCAAGCACTTCAGCGGACAAAAGCGCATTCAAGGTCGGTCGCAAAAGCTTGCAGTAATCCCTTAGAACATCCACCAACACCAGAGTAAATTCCTTGACCATATTTTTCTTTATTTACTACGTCGAACACGGTATGTACATGGGCAAAGCTACGTGCCTAGTGGCGCCAACTCAATCAACCTAAACAAACAAAAAAGCCATCAACCGAAGCAGACATAACCCTTCCACATACTACAACACCCCCACCACTCAAGGCATAGCTCTAGCGCATCGGGCGCAAAAACCAAACACGAGCACCGCTTGCTCCCACAACTCGGCGGCGACGCACCTTCTTGCCCATTCGTCTCTTGCGCTCCCGCGAGTCCTCCTCGTCGCTGTCGCTCTCCGAGCTATCCCCGTCGTGGTCCGACATATCGTAGCTGTTCAGGTCCCCCGTCCCCGCTCCCGCTCCCGCTCCCGCCCCCGTCCCCGCCACCGCTCCCTTACCCGCAGCAGAGACCACCACCTTCGACGCTTCAGGTGCGACACTCTTAATAGAGCCAGCCGGTTTCAACACCGCGGTGGTCGATGCTGACGGTGGCGCGTTGATCGGCGACGGGTTCGGAGCGGTGGCAACAGCCTTAGCTCCCGGGGCGGCTGCCGCCGCCACCGGCTTAGCCACCGCTACTGTTGCCGCGCTAACCGCGGGGGTGGTGGTGGCGGCGGCGGCGGTGGTGGTACCGGTTGCGCCTGCTACCGTGTTCGGTCCAACAGGCTTGGAACTCGGCGCCGCGGCCTTGCTCGCCTTCACGACGGCCTCCTGCTGTAGGAAAACCGGGCACGGGAGATAGAAGGGCAACGAGTTGGAAAGAGGCAAGGGTCGGGTGCGTTGCGCCGTTCTGGTCTGACGCCACACGCCTCTGATAGTTGAGATACTTGAATGCGCTAAACACGAGCTCCGGGGGGCAGAGGTTGTAGTCAGCGCGGGCGTTCTAAATTTGCCAATTGGGATTACTGAAGGGTAGACGAAAGCTCGTGTTTTCGTGAGGACGGAGCAACGTCAGCGCCGCTCGCTGAGGGCGACCACAACCGCCTTTTCGTTTTGCCGGGCGGTTTCGAGATCATCGCCTACAGTAGCAATAGATACAGACGCAGCGGCTGGCCAGCTCGAAACACATGCAAATGCCAAACACCATCAACCGGGTCAGAACCGTCGTACTATGCAGAGAGCTCAAGACTTCGAGGGGGGGGGGGGGTAGATGCCTTCAGGGCAACCCAAATAAACAATAAAGCCGGGTACATAGTCGCCGACCAAAGTTTCGCTCTATAATGTTGGCACCTGGTCGGGGCAACCTTAACCTTTCCAGCAAAAAAAAAGGGATGATGAGATTGCTGTATCGTAGCGTTGACCCAAAACTGAGCGCGGAAAAACGCCATTGGATTAACAAAAGAAAAACGCAGACGGAGCACCTTCGGTGACCAACGAAACGTAACCCTTCTACTACTGCAAAATTAATCAATTCTACCTTCAAATATTAACAGTTTGTCCCCGAAACGCGGGTGCAGTTATAAAAGGGATACTCGTATAACTTACGACTGCTGTACGACCAGCGTGCAACTCCAACAGCGACACTTACATCACACCAGCACGCACCCCCGGAGGTCTCCCGCCCTGCACCGCCACGCCCAAACTACAAAAACACGGCGAAACTTACCTCCTGGGCGGCCTTCGCCTTAGCCTCGAGCAGGGCCTTCCGCCTCGCCTTCTCTTGCCTTTCCTTCACGTCCCTCGCGTCCTTCTCCACCCGCTCCTGCTCGCGCCTCCGCTCCGCCTCCGCCTGACGCTGTGCCTTTTGCTCGCGGGCTTTCGCCTCGGCCTCGTGCTTGGCGCGACGGACGGCCTCTAGTCGGGCTGCGTCTCGCAAGTCCTTGCTCTCGAGCTCGGCCTTTAGCCGCGGCAAGCGGGAGAGGGGACGGTGGGGGGAGGCTGAGCCAAGAAGATAACAAACGTTGCGTCGATATAATTGAGACACAAAACGCGTGTACGTATCAGTCTCCTAACGCACGTGTAAACCCCGCACCGGAGCTCAAGAACCAAATACTGGCTCGTTCCGAAATCCAAACCGCAAAAAAAATGTAGCATCAACAGGAAAAACGACACTAAAATATTACACCTGGCATGTTTTTTTAAATAAACAATAAACGGCACAAATGCCCACCTTCTTCTTCTCCTCCTCGGCCTTAAGCTTCTCCATACGGGCGTTTCGCTTGAGCGCGATCTGCGCGCGCTGGTCCCTAATCTTCATCTCGATCTTGTCCGACGAAGACGTCACGCTTCCGCCCCCCATCCCCCCCCCTCCGCCTCCTCCAAATCCAACACCGACAGCGCTAGACGATACGGAAGAGACGGAGGATTTAACGCTGGCAGAGTCACTTTCCGCTGCCCTCGCCAACTGCAAGGCCGTTAGCGGCTGGCCCGCAACGTCATCGGTCGACGGACGGAACGGCGCGGGGAGGCGCGTCCCCGCTAGCACGCCCTTCGCCCTGTGCGTCGCGGCAGCCCCAACCTCGCGAGCCGCCATCGCCGTCCCTGGCACAAGCTTCGACAGCATGCCCGTCACGCGCAGCGGAGCAGCAGCCGGCACCGAAGCCTGGGCAACGCCCGAAGGCTTACCGCCGCCCCTCCCATCCGAAGCCGCCTCTTTCAATGCCGCCGGCGCGACGCCCGCCTTAACCGCCGCCCCCGCTCCCGCCCCCACCCTCGCCACGGCCGCGCTCGACGGCGCGCCCTTGTCCTCGCGCTGCGCCGACGCCGCCGGCTGCCCGTTCACCGTTGTCCTTAACCGCGAAGCCGTTCGCTCACGCCCTCGCTTCTCCTCGAGCAGCTTCGCCTCCTCCGCCTTGCGGAGCGCGGGCACGGCGCGCGCGGTAGACCCCCCGCCGGCTGCGAGCCGGTCCCACTTTCCGCGTGCCGCGGGCGCGTCTTCCTTCTTGACCATGAGCGACGTCAATGAGTGGAGGGAGCTGATCAAGTTCGGGGGGTTATCGGCCGGCGCAACTGGTTGGGCTCGGGCTGCTGACGCGATAGCGGGCGGTGCCACCTTTGCTTTCGCCTCCGCTGCTACCGCCGCCGCTACCTCCCGTGGCGCGGAAGGCGCATCCGGTTTCACGTTACGGGAAGAAGGTGCGACCACCGGCAACCTTGCACCCGAAGCGGACGCCGGAGTAGACGTCGCGATAGGGCGAAGGGGCGCCGGCGACGGGGCCACCACGGCCACCGTGGTTGGCGTAAGAACTGAACTCCGCGCGGCGGCGGCAGCAGCAGCGGAAGCGGTAGCTGTGGTGCCGCCCAACCCTGTTCTCGACACCGCCCCGGGAGTGCCGCCCTTGCTCTTTTTGTCGGCCAAGTCCTTCCGGAGCCGGCTAATGCGTTCCTGAAGGCTGACCTTCGCCTTGGCCATCTTAAGCTTCTTGCTGCCACCGCTCTCCCCCGTTGCCGCCGCCGTTGTCTCATTGCCGGCGGAGCCCGGTCCAGAACCACTTCTACCTGTTCCCGGCGGGGTCGGCAGAGGGCGCTTCGCACCAGGGTGGGGATTGGCGCCGCTTCCCCCCGACCAGGCGCTCCTATCAGTTTTGGAGGCGTTCGTGACACTCCCGCAGGAGCTGGGGAGGGCCGTAGACGTCGAGGACGTCGCACCGCTGCTCGGGGTCTTGCAAGTGTAAGCGCGAGCGCTGCCGTTGTCACCCCCCCGCCCCTCCGGTCTCGCCGCGATAGTGTCTGCGGGCGCAGAGCAAGGGTTTGCTTCGGACGCGGGGTGCCTGATCAGAGGGGAACGAGGGGGAAAGACGATACGACGGCACCCGAGGTGTATGAGCGGACTATATATCGCTTGTGTGTTTCAAACCAGTTTTCCTCTATTGCTGCAAAAATGATCTACGATTAGTATCAAGTAGTTTGTCCCCGAAAGGTAGGTGCTCTTGCAAACCTCCGGCGACGAATCACGGCAAATAAAACTCAACGCGGGCTTCTAAACTCCTTGCTAGATTTTCTGTGCTGTTGTCAGACGCCAGTTCTAAACCGTCCAGAGTATGTACGAGTACGAGTAATGTGTCTATTACTCGGGGGCGATCGATGCAATCGCTACAAGCTGCAAGCATCGAAAAAAGAGACACAAACACACACGAGGTCCTACGCGCCGGGCGGCGGCACGCGCGTGCTCAATTCGACGCGTCTAGCGGTCAGTCACCACCGTATCATACACATTAGTCACGGGAATGACGATAAAAGACTGCTCCGCTACGATCGCAGGCGATTGTCAACAAAGAAACCGGCGCCATTTTCGTGTACCTTATCACCCGCACGCTGCGGCTACAGCAGTATATACAACGCGGTGCAGGTGCAGTTAAGTACAGCGGCACGCAACAGCACAGCACAGCACAGCAGCATAGGCAGGAGAGCTAGTATACAGCAACTACAGCCAGCACAAGACAGCTCAACAGCGCAGGGGCCCACCCACCCTACCACAAAGGTAAAGGGCTACCACGCAACTGCACTTTCGCCCACAGCGTAGCAGAAGACCGTACAGCAAACGTAGAGGGCTACCACGCAGAGTACTTTCGCCTACTTGAAAGCAGGTATCAGCGGAGCTATGATACCAAGCCACCCTCTACTAAACTCCACCGTAACTGCTGTACCGGTATATACTACAATAGTATTAATAGTCTAAACACGTACCATACGAGCACTGGTAAAAACAAAGCTAAGTATCAAGCCGCGCAGCAAGGACACACACCTTGCTTCTTCCACTTCCATCGTGTTCTCGGGTGTCGCAGCCAAAGCTTCCCCCGCGTTCGCCGTCGCCCCTGCGCCTACCGCCGCTCCCACGCGGCAGTCCATCTCCATCGCCGCGTCATCCATTTCATCCTCGTCCTCCGATGCCCCGCTCGCGCGTCCATTTTCTTCCGCCGCGGCATCGCCCGCCATCCCACTCCCGCATCCCGCAGGCGCTGCGTCTCCCTGTCCCACCTCGCCTTCCTCCTCCTCCTCTTCGTCCTCATCATCGTCCTCCATGGTAGCCTCGAGTGGCACCACCGGGATAACGCCGCCCGCATTGTCAGCGACGGGAACAATGCCGCCGTTATCGTCCTCCACCGCCGCCGCCGCCACCGCCGATGTCGCCGGTGATGGGGAAGACGGCGACTGGTCATCACTTTGTGTCTCCTTCTCCTCCTCCTCCTCCGCCTGAGAAACCACATCGGACTCCGACTTGGGCTGCTCCTCCTCCATCGCTTGTTCTCCCCCTGCCTCCTCCTCCTCCTCCACCCCCTCCGCCTCCTCTTCCTCTTCCTCCGAAAGCACCTCAGATTCCTCGGCTTCCGAAGCCATATCGGCTTCAGAAGCCACCTCCGCTTCCGAGGCCACCTCGGACTCCGAAGCCACCGCGGACTCCGAAGCCACCTCGGACTCCGAAGCCACCTCGGACTCCGACTCAAGCTGTTCGGTCTCCACCTGCTCTTCCTTCCCCCCCTCCTCCTCCTGCTCCTCCTCTCCCTCCTCTTTACCCTCTAGCTCAGCCGGGTCCTCATCCACGTCCATCTCATCACCCCCATCGTCAGAACTGGAAGCAGCGTCACCTGTTGATGGAGATCCCTCGATAGACGAAGCGGGGCTCGACGGAGCCGGCGGTACCTCCACCGCCGCCGCCGCCTTTTGTCCCTTCTTCTCCAGCTGACTCCGAGAGCTAGCCGCGGCGGTAGTGGTAGTGGTGGTGGTGGCGGCGGCGGCGGGAGACTCATTCCCGAAGCAAGGCGACGAACGTACGGGCGAGGTAACCGTAGCGGAATCCAACGACATCCTCGCCACGGACAGGCGCGTCTGCGCCCCCAACTCTTCTTCTCCTGGCGCCGCCGATGACGCCCCCTCAGCAGGTGTAGACGCGACAGAGGCGGCGGCAGGTCTGCTGCTGCTGTTGACTGATGAAGGAGGAGAAGGTTCGGAAGTGTCCGCACTCTCCCCTCCTGCTGCGGCTGACAGGAACTGCTCTAGCTCGAGGATTCGCTCGTCTACAGCCCCCCTGAGCCTGATCTGCAAGGCTGCCTTCAGACCCGAACAGGGCGCCCCCAGCTTGCGCAAGGCTGCCCTGAGATCGACCACCTTCATGGAGAGCAACGGAATGCTGCGGAGCATAGCGATCTCGGCGGTGTTGCTGCTAACATCGCCATCACCACCACTGTCGCCGCCCTCGACCTTTTTGCTTCCTATGGTCTTGCCGCCTTTGCCTTCGCTGGCGCTATTCCTGCTGCTGCGCGTGCCACGGGTCCCAGGCAGAGACGGGCCACCAGCATCGCCGCAGGAGTTTTGAACCTCGGTCGTCCCGGCATTTGTAGTCGTGGGAGGGAGCTCTGTTTTGCACACGGCAGCGTTTGAAGCAGCAGCAGCAGCAGCGCAGCCACCCCTCTTGCGCTTGGGGAGGGGAGGGCGTCCACAGCTCCGCAGGTTCTCCTTCTCCGCTTCTACCACCACATCACCAGCGGCCGACCCCTTCCTGGGCAGGCAAGCGACCTCAGTCTCTGCCGGCAATACAACGCTCGCCGCGGTTGCTGCTGCTGTTGCTGCGGCTGCTGCTGTTTTCTGGCGTTTGGCCGGCTCAGCGGCAATTGGAACAGGAGCAGCCGGCTGCAGTCTTGACGCGTTCGGGTCGTGCGTGCGAAGCCCTCGGCGAGGCTTGGGCGATGGCGTTTCTTTCACGGCAGGGGAGGAGGAGACCTTGCGTATAGACACCACTGCGGGTGATGGCGGGGCATCAGCCGGGGTCGAGGGGGATGCGTCTTTCAGTGCGTTAGGATCATAGGCGAGTTCTCTGTCTAGCGGGTCGAACAGCCCTTGCACATACTCGGAGTCTCGAAGAGCCTCGTCGAAGTTGTCTTGCCAAAAATGTTGCAGGTCGCTCGGGAGTGTCTTGATGTCATCGTGCCTCTTGCCCAGGATTTTCGTTGCCTCTGTGACCTTAGTTCTAACCACGCCACGCTGCCGAGGAGCGGGCTGCTTTGTTTCAGGCATAGCAGACGGAGCCAGACGACCCCCACGTCCAGGTTTGATTTGAAAGTTTTGGGCGAGCTTTGGGGCTAAGGGAGGCGGAAAACCGCCCCGTTTCCAGCAGTGCGCCTGCCCACGCTCTCTCCTTCGTGATTGCACGCCTTGGCCTTTAACCTGCGGGCGAGAGCAGGTCAGCAGGACCTCGTGTGGGTAGCAGAGACTTCGATTGCCTATTTAGCCGTTGGTGATATTTTTCAATGCTCGCGTGTTTAACACGCGCGCGCGGACGTACGTAAACCAATATTTGCAGGCCTCCCAGGTCTACGACAAACCTGTATGATTTCGATCGCGAGACACGAGACCTTGTAGAAGGGGCCAGTGCGCGCGAGTGCAGCCACGTATAGCGTTACGTCGTGGGTGAGGAAGTCCCGCATAGTCGCTGTAAGTCCCTTCCACTGCAGCGGGCCGGCTTAAACTATTGAGAGGCGTCAGAAACAAGCTCAATCGCCATCCCGCAACGCAGATTAGTTTTTGACCGTTTGGGTATCTCATCAACCTCCTGCGGTTCCTCAGGGATCTACTATTAATACTATCTGTACCTGTTGTACCTTCGTGAGGAGAAGGGTCTGGTGTTGCTGGCGTCCCTCTGCTGCTGCTGAGCAGCGATACAATGCATTGCGAAACGACTTCGGAGAGAGTCGCTGCCGTGGAAGAAGTGCTGCGATCCTTCTCAGACGAACTTGCGCACGCGGATGCAACCTTGTTCGACCATCTCGCAGCTACGTTGGTGGTACCACCGACGCATGCGAGCCGGGACTCCCATCGACGGCAGAACGGGACAGAGACCTGTTGGACCGAGGGCCCACTCGAGCGTAAGCTGACGGAGCTGTCCGCTCTGCATGTGGACGACATGATGGATGCAGAGCGGGTTATCGCTGCTGTCCCGGGCTTGGTCTACTCCACGGTGGATGCGCTGGTGCGCTTGGTAACTCGGCTGCTAGCGCTGGTGGACCCCGTAGCCCGCGGCGGGGGCGGTGGTGGCTGCGGCGGCGGCAGCAGCATCAGACCATCAGGACAAGCAAGTAGAGCTTACGAAGCCGCAAACTCCCTCGTTAGTCTCGTTTTTCTCTGCCTCGCCAACCTACTGGAAAGCCCTCCGTGGCTCCACATTTTCTTCAAAGTGCTGCACGAGGTTCAACTGGAACAACAGCAGCAGCAACAGCAGCAGCTGTCGTCAAGTCCCGACGACCTGTCAGCGGGGAGCGGCGGCGTAACGGGATCGGTCACCACACTGCAGGAACACCTCTGGCGGAGAATAGTCACCGACGCAGTCGCCGACACAGAAAACCACGTCGCTGTCTCCGGAAGTACACGGAAGAAGCCGCTGCCGCCGTCGCCATCGCCTTCTCGCCTCGTCTCCCCCGTCGACCACGGCGCCGTACGCCTCTGCTGCAGCATGGTTCGACACTGCCCCCTCTCCTTCCCGGCCTCCTCCTACGCTTCCCTCGCCCCACACCTCACCGACCACCTGCTCGGCGACGCTGGCGCGCCTGCCTCTGGCGGTGGGGTAACCCGCGGTGGTGGCGGTGACGGCGGCAGCAGCGGCGGCGGCGGTGGTGGTGGTGGCGTCGGTGGTCCTTCGGCGGCGGGCAAGGGGAAACAGGCAGACGAGGAAGTTATGGTGCTCTTGGATCTTTTCGCGGCCTGCGCCAGGGGCAGCCCGCACTTTCGCCAGTACGTCAAGGGGCTCCGCCGCAAGCGCGAGCTGTTTCGCCGTCTGCTGTCGCTCTTGGGCCCCCGGTGTCACGGCGGGATCGTGGTACGAGCGCTCTGCGCGCTCACGAGGGTGTTGGCAGGCGATGCTCTCGAGGCGAAGGTGATCATTACGGGTGGAGGGGGGTGAAGGGGGGTTCTTTGTTTCTTCATGTGCTACATACTTGGTATCACGCTGCTGTACAGCAGTAGGATAGGCTGGTGTTCGTGTATTGTACTGTACTCGTAAAAGCACGATGATATCCACTGACTGTCATACTTCTGCTGTCTGTGTGATAGGTTGGTGCCCATGTATTGTATTCGTATCATAGGGTATAATACGATGATATTCATTGGATGAAGTGCTTATAAGTGGATGGTCGTTTACAGTAAGTATTAATAGTATGATAGGCTGATATTCGTGTACGACAGCATCATGGGTGGTCGATGTGTCGGAGTTCCTGCTGTTGTATGATTCGAGGAGAAGATCTCGCGGTCTCACACATAGGAGCTTGTGTTTAGGAGATTGTGGATGCGCCGCTTGTGGCCATGAGAGGGGTTCCACGGGTTCCGTGGTGGTGTTGCGGACCAGGCCTTCAGCTGTTGCTGTCGTGTTGATCCAGTGATTGCGGTTGCCTGCGCCCTGCTCACCAACAAGAGCTTTATTTTGCTCTCAAAAAAAGGCATGTTTTTTGTGCGCAACCTGTTCCAGTGACATCTACCCCGAGGCGCAACCCGATTACCAAACCGGCAATTCACGCCTGCCCATGGCACCACCGCCAACGCGCCATAGTCGCCCAAAACCTAGGCTCGACTACGCCCTGCCTCCCTTATTCCACACGCGCGCACAAGTAAACACGCACTCACTCCGCGCCCCCCTTCCCGCCTCCCCCCTTCCCCCTTCGCCCTTCCCCCTCTCCCCCCCCCCTTGCC
>JAYJMJ010000375.1:5028080-5041608 GCA_036873875.1 Laminaria ephemera
GGGGGTGGGAGGCAGAACGCCTTGCCGTATTTACTAACGTAATTTCACGGGGCGAATCAGGAATGGAGAATGGAGACATGGAACGTGGACAAAGTCTACCTCGCATGGTGCATGCGCGATCTGTCGTAGCTGCTCGCGTCTCTGCTACTTCAAAAATAATCTAACACCAACTCCAAGCAATTTTATCTCCGAAACATGGCGTGCACGTGCGTCGCGCGCGGCAGCCCCGCGTATTCATTCCAACCACCGTCGCTGCAGTCTCACCGCGTAAGCGTCCCCGAGCATGGTGTGCGCGAGGGCGTGGACGCTGGTTGTTTTTCCCGTTCCGGGCGGTCCACAGATGATGAGGTTCGGCATGTTCCCCTCTTCCGCGATCACCTTTAGTCGATCCAACGTTTGCTCGTTTCCCACCACCTGGCAACAGGCGAACGGGTTTCGTGTATAACGAGGCGTGATATATACCACGAATCACGAAAATCTTACAAGGGTGTGCTTAGTCAAGGGTACTGTAGGGGTCCCCCAGTAAAGCGGTGGTGTGCCAGAGCAATATGACTGCCTTTTTGGGGGAAGCCGCCATATTCCGGGTTATGATCGCAATTCCCCAGTCGCGCCAAGCGATTTTGACCGCCTTATATCGGGATACCGCCTTACTCAGACTGCCTTATTGGGGGACCCCTACTGTACAGGGAATACCCCGTTACCTACCCGAGTATGACTCAAACAATCAGGGTTGGTACTCGGGTACCCCAGAGTATACTATTAATAGTATACCGTACTAAACAAAATGTGACGGTTTTTGTCACGATTGCAGAAGATGGGGCACACGCACCGGTGTGAGCCAGTTGGCCCCGAAGCTGCATCAGACATGATATAGCTATATATGTACCTGGTACAGTAGAATAGAGTCTTACACCATGTGGCAAGCTGTGGGGTTGTCTAGAATATGGAGGCCACAAGTCAAGTCAAGCCCCCAGTCCTCGCCACGAGCTACGCGGGTAGGAGAGTCTGGTAGGGTTCGGGTTAGTGTCCGGGGCCCCACCCGGGGGTGGACTCGTGCGCAGTCCGCAGTACGCGTAGGACAAGATTGCCGTTGTTAAAAATCATACCACACTATTGTGAGTTGCTCCCACCAACACCCTGCCAACGCACTCCCACCAACACACATCTCCCGTTAACTGATTTCGAGCGATAGCGAGCCACCAACTTTCGGTCCTCCACCACCCCGCCAACGCACTCCCACCAACACACATCTCCCATTAACTGATTTCGAGCGATAGCGAGCCACCAACTTTCGGTCCTCCACCACCCTGCCAACGCACTCCCACCAACACACATCTCCCGTTAACCGATTTCGAGCGATAGCGAGCCACCAACTTTCGGTCCTCCACCACCCTAGCAACGCACTCCCACCAACATACATCTCCCGTTAACTGATAGCGAGCCACCAACTTTCGGCCCTCCACCACCCAGCCAACGCACTCCCACTAGCACACGTCCCCCGTTAACGGATTTCGAGCGATAGCGAGCCACCTTCGGGTGTCAATCTGTGCTGCTGTGTGCTGCTGCTGTGCTGTGTGCTTCGTGTGGGTGTGGTTGTGGCTGTTATGTGTGCTGCTGTGTGCTGCTGTGCTGCTGTGTACTGCTGTGCTGCTGTGTGCTGCTGTCATGTGCGTGATCTGTGTGGTGCCCTCTGTGCTGTGTTCACTACACACACTCCCGAACACGATCTCCCTCCATATCTCCTTGAAACCCATATTCAGTTTCTACACCGGATAAATCTCCTCTACTTTTCGCTTCGTCAATTCTTGGTTACCGGGGCTACTTCCTCCACTGCCCCCCTGTTCATAGGCGAACATTTCCGAAAGAAACCCCATTCGAAAATCTGATCTCCGCCTTCTTTGGTGCTACTATACTGCTGTTGTCCTCCTAAGTACCGGTGATCCTGGTCCTCCTCCTGCTTCTCTACTCTCTCCAGTCTTGTGGGACAGCCCTCTCGACCTTTAGCCACTATGTCTCTCATCGACTGCAAGCAATTCCTAGACGACAAGCGCTACACCAAAAGTCTTTCGGGTGTCAATCTGTGCTGCTGTGTGCTGCTGTGTGTTGCTGTGTGCTGCTGTGTGCTGCTGTGTTTTGCTGTGTGCTGCTGTCATGTGCGTGTGCTGTTGGCGTCCTCTGTGCTGTGTTCACTACACACACTCCCGAACACGATCTCCCTCCATATCTCCTAAAATGTGATTTAGGTCCCACCAACACACGATTCCCGAAAACTGCCTTTTCTCGCCAAAGCGAGCCACCAAACAAAATGTGATTTAGGTCCCACCACCACACGACTCCCGAAAACTGCCTTCTCGCCAAAGCGAGCCACCAACAAAATGTGATTTAGGTCCCATCAACACACGGTTCCCGAAAACTGTTCTCTCGCCAAAGCGAGCCACCAACAAAAAGTTATTTAGGTCCCACCAACACAGGACTCCCGAAAACTGCCTTCTCGCCAAAGCGAGCCACCAAACAAATGTGATTTAGGTCCCACCAACACACGACTCCCGAAAACTGCCTTCTCGCCAAAGCGAGCCACCAAACAAACGTGATTTAGGTCCCACCAACACGACTCCCGAAAACTGCCTTCTCGCCAAAGCGAGCCACCAAACAAATGTGATTTAGGTCCCATTAACACACGACTGCCGAAAACTGCCTTCTCGCCAAAGCGAGCCACCAAAACACTGCGACATCCGAAAAAAGGCTCTCTGCTGCCACGACTTTATGATTTCGTGCACTACCCCCTTCATTCTTCAGCCTACACAGTTCGCTCATGCACTCCTGGATGTTCGAAGACTTAAGGCCGAGATTGCCGACGAAATCGTTGCCCATGTCACTGTCGGGGTCACTACATCTGTTGCTGATCTCAACACGCAGTGCGCAAAGACCCCTTGTCGCCTTCTTCGTCTTTTGGAGGGGGCAAGGGCTCGTTGTATGGGTTTCAACATTTCGAATGACTTCAACCACAGAAAGCCTTTGTCGGTGTTCCAGGTCCACCTTGATAGGGATTTCTTGAAGGACTACAGGTACTTGCCCCTTACGGTCATGGGGGCCGTCGCACAGGCCATCAAAACCAAATGTGATTTAGGTCCCACCAACACACGACTCCCGAGAACTGCCTTCTCGCCAAAGCGAGCCATCAAACAAATGTGATTTAGGTCCCACCAACACACGACTCCCGAAAACTGCCTTCTCGCCGAAGCGAGCCACCCAAACACTGCGACATAGCACCAAGCAAATCCCCCTTCTCGATCTATGAATTGTTTGCTAAAATCCTTTCTGAATCACGGGGCTCCTTAACCCTTAATAGTCGGAATTTCAATTTATTTTTTTGCGATAATTTTCGTTGAATACCTAGTCCATGGGATTGTTCATCGGGTAGCATTTGTACTTTTTCCCCAAAAATCAGTTTTTGGGAGAGGTATAGAGGTCCTCAAGTGAGGAGCCGCAGAAAAAAAAGGGTGCACCTCTATCGTACTATTAGTACTATTAGTACTATTACTACTGTTAGTAGCATGCGCCGTTGTTCCGAGTGGTTTTTGTTTTCGATACGTGAGTCAACGTTTTGGTCGGGCTTGGCCCTACGCTATTGTAGTGTTGTAGCTCTTTCTTGTGTGCGTCGTTTCGCTTTCTACAGTAGCATCTGCTGGTGACTCGGTTGATGGGGCTTGTTCTGCAGCTTTCGCGCGAGCAGGAAACATGGAATGCACCGAGGGTGTGTGCAGCAGGGCACATTCTGTGGGGTACCCGGGTACCCAACCAGGTTGTTCAGATCATACGAGGTACTCGGGTATGTACTCGGGTATGTATCCGGGTATGTACCCGGGTACACACCCGGGTATCCCCACAGTATATGCCCTACTACTGCTGTATACACAAGCCTTGAGATTCAGCCAAAATGACTGGCGTGTATTGAACGATATGATGCACGGCCTTCTTTACATGCGCGCTAGGGTGTGTTTAGTAGGGCCGTCCTCCTCGTTGCGTGTGTCCTCGAGCTCGCCGGCAAGAAAACAAGGGTGCCGGTTATCGGCTTTTTCATACGGATGCTTTCCCAGACCCAATTTTCTAGAGCCTGTACGGCGGGCAGCTCCCTGCTCAATGTCGTGTGCCTGGCCGTTTCGACTTGTAGCCTGATTCCTTCTCCACGCAGCTACCAGGCGTCCAGCCCCGCTACGGGATATGGTGGATGAACGCGCTGTTTCTGTTCCCCTTGACATCGCCGCCCGGGAGCCGATGGACTAGCCTCGAGTCGTTCGAGAACCCCAGGGCCATGCAGAGACTCGTCGGCAAGCAAAAGGGCGCCAGTTACCGGCTTCTTCATGCGGATGCTCTCGCTGGCCCCGTATTCTAGGGCCTGTACGACCGGCAGCTCCCTGCTCAATGCCTGACCGTTTCGACTACAGTAGTACCTGTAGTGTTTTTAACAGGTACTAGTCGAAATGGTCAGGCATTCCACGTTGAGCGGGGAGCTGCCCGTCGTGCAGACTCTAAAATTCGGGACCAGGGAGAGCATCCGCATGAAAAGGTCGATAACCGGCGCCCTTTTTTTCTTGCCGGCGAGCTCGAGGACAGACACCGAGGAAGACGGCCCTACTAAACACACCCTCTGGCGCGCATGTAAAGCAGGCCGTGTATCGTTTAAAACATGCGAGTGGTTTTGGGTGCATTCCATGTTAGGCTTTTGAATACGGGGTTAGGGAGAGCATACGAATGAAAAAGTCGATAACCGGCGCCCTCTGTTTCTTGCCGACGAACTCGAGGACTCACATGCCGAGAAAGATGGCCAACCATATGCTCTGGGTATGCTCTGGGTATGCTCGGGTATTTCTATGGTAAAAAAGTGCGATTTTTTGTCAACCGTTTAGGAAGAGCGTGCAGCAGTATATACGAGTAATCAGCATGCTGTGCTCGTGTCGTATAGGTAGCTGTTGCTGGCTCGGCTGACGGGGGTTGACGGGGTTTTGTGTGCGGTGTTCGCGCGAGCAAGAAACATGGAATGCAACCAAGGGTGGGTGTGTTTAGTAGGGTATGTACTCTGAATGTACCCGGGTATCTATCTACCCAGGTACGACCAACATTACAGGTTTGATACCCGGGTACCCCAGAGTATATGCTTGTATACCATGTGTTTAGTAGGGTGGTGTCCTTACTCGGTTTTACCGGGCTTGTGCGGCGTTCGCGCCAGCAAGAAACATAGTAGAATGCACCAAGGGTGTGTGTAGTAGGGTGTCATACCAGTGAAGTCGTCCATAGTGAGGGACCAATAGCTACACGCACAGGTGTATACTCGTGATAGCATACATAACGAGTAGGAACTCGCGCATAATATTATTTGGAGCGGTCGTTAACTTGTGTGCGTTGTATACTCTGGATGTACCTGGGTATGAACAACATAACCAGGTTTGGTACCCGGGTACCCTAGAGTATATGCTTGTATACCCTGTGTTTAGTAGGGTATATCTATACTCTGGATGTACCCGCCGGGTATCTACCGGGGTATGACGAACATAGCCAGGTTTGGTACCCAGGTACCCCAGAGTATATGCATGCATACCCTGTGTTTTGTAGGGTACCGTATATCTGTACTCTGGATGTACTTGGGTATCTCCCCGAGTATGATCAACATACCCAGGTTTGATACCCGGGTTCGCCAGTGTATATGCTTGTATACCCTTTGTTTAGTAGGGCATATATTCTGGATGTACCCGGGTATCTGCCGGGCTATGGCCAACATACCCAGGTTTGATACCCAGGTACCCCAGAGTATATGCTTGTATACCCTGTGTTTAGTAGGGCATATCTATACTCTGGATGTACACGCCGGGTATTTACCAGGGTATGACCAACATACCCAGGTTCTATACCCGGGTACCCAAGAGTATAATGTTTTGTGTATACCCTGTGTTTGTTATGGTAGGGTACTACATACTCTGGATGTACCCGCCGGGTATCTACCCGGGTATGACCAACATAACCAGGTTTGGTACCCGGGTACCCTAGAGTATATACTTGTATACCCTGTGTTTAGTTGGGTATATCTATACTCTGGATGTACCCGCCGGGTATATACCCGGGTATGACCAACATAGCCAGGTTTGGTACCCGGGTACCCCAGAGGGTATATACACTTGTATACCTTACTGAACAGGCACACCCTTGGAAAGCACCTATTTGCCTTGTTGGGATTTCAGAGGAAACAAAGTGACGATTCAAGCATCGGCCACAGGAATAGCGAACAGCCCGGGTTGATGGGTAGGAAGTGTGTCTGAAGTGCACCGTTAGGATGTACCTGGTATACGACACGCGCATAGCCTGCTGATACAGTTGTGGTCCCTCTATAGCGCCAGTATGTGCCAGCCAGTAATACCGGCACTATAGCGGCAACCGGCGCTATTCCACCTACTCCCACTATTGGTTATTCCCATCTGTGCCAAGCGATTTCACAGGCACTATAGCGGTCAATCGGCACTACTCGACCGGCGCTATAGAGGGACCGCTACTTTTGTACTCGTACTGCTGCACGCTCATCCTTGACGGTTGATACGATCGCGCTTGTAGTGATTTTGGTTGATATGAAGGGACCCCAGATAAGATCGCACTTCTCGTGTTTTTTTCATACCGGTACCTGGTAATCGATGTAGATGGGCCCTGAAAGAGTGTTAATACATACCCTGGTATATGATACCAGGTACTTACATGTGCAATGTGCGGTTGGGTTTGCAACTGCAGCAGCAGTATATCTCCGATAGCAGCCCCGATAACTCTTCTTCGAAAGGGAGTGTCCCACATTATTGTGTTTTTTGGCGTAGCCGTGGTTGACCCACCCTAACCCTAACCCTAACCCTAACCCATACGAAATAAAGGCCGAAAAACGTGCCGCGACGTGCCATGGGGCAAAATGGTTGGCAATGTCTAATAATGTGTATCACTGCTGACGAAAGGGTAGAACGAGGCACTTTTGTAGGGTTGGCTGGGAACCGCTCGGTGTATAGCCGATTTGCAAATGCCAATCACTAGGGCAGCGAGTTTGCTCGACTTGACGACTAGTTATTACCGTATACTATAATCAAGATAACACCCCCCCTTGGACGAGTTAGTTGCCAAGCTGATTTTCTCGACAACGAGTAGTCTTAAGAGCGCAAACGGCAATCGATGCGTCGATGCGTGTATGGGAAGGTCTAGACAAGAGCTTTCCAAAGGAAGCATTTTCGTTATGTGTGCCCCCCTTTGCTTTGAAGAAAATCGTCTCTGAGGTTCGTCTCAGGGGGTGTGTTATCTTGCGTGTTGTACGGTAGCGAAGTAAGCCACCCAACTGATTTAGTCTTTGACGCTTGCTACGGGTAGGGGGTATGACAGCACGTGATTTTTCAGCTGCTCCTCATGGGAGGAGCTCTCCACCTCGCCCATGCACTGACTTAAAAAAAAATGAAAGCACACCCCAATGAGTAATCCGACGCCCTAGGTATACTAAAACACAAAGACATTTCAACGATACTGTTATCAAGTAGTTTCCTCAGTTGAGGAGCCTCCATCGGTCAGAAATACTTTCGGCAAGAAGCCAAAAAGAGGTATACCCCTATCGTTAGAAAAACATTGCGAGCCTCAAACGCACCCAGTCAGATACAAAAAACGCAAGCAGAATTCCTCCAACTTCTGCACGCCTTTTTTTCTTTTTTTTTTAAATCTCACTTTTACTTTCCAGCTTCTGGACAAGCCGTGGTCACAGATGTCGTCCTTTCTCCCCCCCCCCGGGTACGTGCCTTCATTTTTATCGTGCAGAGGGTTCAGCATTCCCAACGCTCGTCTACCTAGCCAACTAATTCCTAGTGTGCGACTTACTGTTAGCCAATTCACAGCCCCACCAATTAGAGCGCCCACTTCGCAGGTTGGAGGCGTTTTGAGCACATACGTAGTTGTGCGGCAGAACATTGTGTGCAAATTTCGATAGTGTCATTGCTATCACTCAATTTTTTTCGTTGATCTGTGTTCGGTTTTGCCATTTTTTGTGGAGGTGTATGTGTTTTCTGCGCACTTTTCCGTTGATCGATGTGGTGCATGCTCGACTGGCGTCTTCGTCTATTCTCAGTAGTCGCGAAGGGGTTGAGTTGTATGCGCAGAGAGGGGTGTATCGGTGAAAACAAAAATACACTCTACCTTCCTGAAAATACGTGCCGCTTGTGTCAAATACAGTGGGGGGTCTCCCTATCATGGCGGTTGAATAGTGCCTATGCCCGCTATACTACAGTAGTACCAGTATCGATACTATACCCAATAGTGCCGGTGTCCTCCGGTACACTGCCGGTAGTGTTGGCTGGCACATACCGGCACTATAGGGAGACAACCATTGTTATCTTATTTTTGGTGGTAACATAGGATGGACTGCTTGGGCACACCCGCCGTGCTGTAGGTAGGAGATGAAGGGGCGTTGTAGGAGCGCAAATAACTCCTCTTCTTCAATAAATCCACCCGCGTTTTGGGGACAAACTACTTGAAGTCAGTATAGGATACATTTCGCGGCAGGAAGACAGGGTTAACCGAAGACCGAACAGTACTAGTGCACAAAAAACGCGGAAAAATACCGAAGACCGAACAATGGTGCACAAAAACGCGATGGCATACTGAAGACCGAACAATAGTGCGAAAAAACGCGAGAATATACCGAGATTCGAACAACAATTGTGCACAATAACGCCAAAAAATAACCATCAGCGATTAGACCTTCACAACCCGCCCCGTTTGCAACCGAGCTTGAGAGACCCCTCGATGCCAAGGGGTGTACTCATTTCATGCATAGCCGTAGTCTTAAGACCATAGACCCTCGCATCCCTACGATGCCGGGACGGAGCACGTCGGGTTTTCACCGACCAAGCAGACATCGCGTGCACCAAGCGCGAAGCGCCGTGAGGTGTTCGGCGAGTCGCACGAAGGGTGAGCTGCATCCTGCTAAGAATCACTTGTGAGGCGGACTTCCGCACCTTGTGCGTACTTTCTTGTATATGGATGACAGCTCCGAATGAATGTATTTGTTTTCTGGTGTGGCTATTTCCAGAGATACCAAGGGGATCAAGAAAGCGCGAAGAGCCGTGCCATGGTTGGGGTTACACTTTTGAGCCCAACGATTTCCCACTGATGGACCTCTGAGGAGCTACCCAGCACATATATCTTGGGGGGTAAAATCACTAGACTACTTAATTTATTTTGGGATAATCTTTTGGGTTAATTATTTGTTCTCGGGGAAACGAACTATTTAGATCCGATTGGTATATTTACGAAGAATGTTTTGTTTTTTGTTAGTCGTTGGATGCCTAGCCCGTGGGGTTGTGTATGGGTATATGGGGCTTAGCAAATATTTTTTTTTGTCTCTAGCTCGGGTGCTGGGTGAGGTAAAAAACTCCTCAACTGAGTAGCTAAAAAACGATTTGTGCTTATTTATGCCGGTACCGTAACATGCGTCCGCGCGCCAGGGGATTGCTTGCCCCTTTAAGATGTTCTCGGTACAGTAGGGGTCCTTCGGTAGTGCCGGTATGTGCCAGCCAAAAAAATCCGGCACTACTGCGGCAACCGGCACTACTCCGCACGCTGCCACTATAGGTTTTTCCCATACGTGCCAAGCGATTTTACCGGCACTACTGCGGCAACCGGCACTAATCGACCGGCACTACTGAGGGACCCCCTCTGTATTGCGAACGCTCCTCCAGCCTTGGACGATTACCCCAAGACAGTGAGGCGAACCTTTCACACATGGGACAGATCAGGTCCCCAAATCAACGATCTAGATCTTTCAGGGTCCCCAAATCAATGATCTAGATCCTTCAGGGAAGATATATCGCTGATCTATGTGATCTGTGTGATCTAGATCATGTCGCCGGGTGGGAACCGTATAATCTGCATGATTTATCATAGCACATGTTTTACGGGTTGAATCTGTGCGATACAGATCCTGCGCAACGTCTCATAACCGCACATGTAGGATTTATTAAATAGATGGTCTAGATCGTGATATATCCGACGTATGCACATGTCCTAGGTTGGATCTGTACGGTACAAATCCTGCACACCATCTCATGACGGCAGGTAAAGGATCTAAATGATCTAGATCATGGTCTATCAGGTCGTGGTCTGTCCAATGTGGACCCGACTGCCTGATGTCTAGACCCTGATATTTCGTCACGTCGAACCTTTCTTTTGTTTTCTTTTTAGTCCTCCGGCGGATGGGGTAAAAATGGAGTTTTAACCCACATCGAACTGCAAATATTTTGTCATAGTAATTCCAGGTAATGTGTGCAAAAAAAACGTGGGTGCAGGTCTACAACGGTTAATTAAGCTTGACACACTTCCACGTATAATATGTGTGACGCGTGCTATGATATGATAGAGGTAAGCGCTTTTTTGGCGTTTTTTTGTTTCTGAATGACGGCGCTCCTTAACCCAAAATCGTCGGAATGTCGTTCTTGTTTTGCACTATGATTTTTTTTTTGTATACCTAGGCCATCGGGTTGCACTTTCATTCTTCCCAAAATCATTTTTTTGGGTGAGGTTTAGAGCTCCTCAAGTGAGGAGCCCGAGAAACAAAATAATGGTACTACACCTCTATCGTAGCATGGTGTCTCCTACGACACTAGCTTGCTCATTTCGCCCTCGGGATTCGCAACAAAGCGGAACTTTCCACACATCGGACATATCGCGATCTAGATCATCTAGATCCTACATCTGTCGTCATGGTATGTTGTGCAGGATCTGTGTAGTACAGATCCAACAGAGGAAACATGTGCTAGATCATTCATATCATCCGGCGCTCACCCGGCAACACGACCAATAAGCCATACAGATCATATAGACCAGAGATCTGTCTACCCTGACATACACAAATCATGAATGGGGATCTAATCTGTCCGAACTCGCGACGTGGTGGACGTCGCGAGGCGTTAACTCGGCAACCATGGCATACTAAAGTGATACCAATACGCCTTACATTTTGGAACCAAGGCATATTCTCAATAAAGGGGGGATACGAGTCAAGACAGGGGTGTATCAGACCAAGTAGACCTCTCTTAAGCCGGTACTTGTCTTAAATCGGAATGAGTATTATGTAATTTTTGGTATGCCCGTGCCAAGCCATTTGATGACTCTTACATCGGTGTGTATTTTAAATCGTAGCCCCCCCTGTACGCCTTATGCTTTGGAATGAGCCCAGCGGCCATCATGACCGCTTCAAAGAGATAAAACAGTACCAAAGAGAAAAAAAAGCGCCAAAGATTTAGAACAGCGTCAAAAAGAAAGAACACATCGTCCGCGACTAAATTATGAAGGCGCGGGTGCGCGGCAAAATAAGCGTTACAGCAACAGCGAAGACCACCCACCGTTTTTTCGGAGCCATACCCCGAACCCCACCCCTATGCAGTAGGCCTCCTTCACGGAGAGGTCGACCTGTACAAGGCGAAATACATGTGCGTTGGTTGGTGGGAGTTTAACCATCTTCAGTAATGGATTACAGTATGTTACTATTCTACGAGGCTGGTAACCTATCATTTTTGTTTGCTGAAGTCAACGGCTCGTTCCGCAGTCGCATTTGGTGACTATTATTCACGAAGCATTGGTGCATTTTGGCACAGGACACCGTTGTTAACCCATTTTGGAACTTAGAGGGTAATGGTGTCGAAAATGTCGAAACGATGATGCTTTAGCAGCACTGACACAATAAGGCACCCCGGCACCCCGGCTGCTGGGGTAGGAGAGATGTATCCCAAGTTCAACGCAGAGCGATGTACGACGCACACGCAGCATGGTGATATTTGGGGTGTTACACGCTCTCCCCAGGCGGGTGGTACGACCGCAGTTCTCGTAAATTGAGTCGCTAGACTTGGGCTCTAAAAGGGTTAATCAAGGAAGATCTAAGCAAATTTCTGTGGCACTACTACTGTGCGTGTAGATTAATTCCTCTACCAACAGATACATCTTCCGATGCGTCAAGATCGTGAAGCATCGTGACACGAAACGCGAAACGTGGTTCAATCAATTTCGAAGGAGCCACAGCAAAAAATAGGATGGTAATCCCTCGCGCAAGTAGTATTGAACCTGGTATATATCATGGTTCAGTACTAAAAGGTCCTCCCACATGGGTCATGCTATTTTCTATGTTCTTGATCTTGCTGGTTCAGACGATAGCAGGCGAGGCGAGTGATCTAACAACGAACAACCCTTTTGGGACACACGCCTAGTGGCCAAAAAAACGACGAGTGCGATCTTATCACGCATCTACGAAGAGCGTGCAGCAGTACGGGTACTGCATCACCACGCTACGCGCGTGTTGTACAGCTCCTTACAGTGCACTTCGGGCACACTCCCTATCCCAGCAGCTCGGGCTGCTTCTTGTGGTCGATGGTGTAATCGTCATTTTTTTTCGACGCTAGCGTGTTTGCGACGTACCAACTTCGGTTGGGTAGGAGTTGGGTAGGAAACATATAATAATAGTATTGAAACCGTCGAAATCGCAATCCGACGCCAACCCAACCCACGAAAAATCAGCGAAAAGTTAGGTTAGTTTTTCTTTTTCTACCATTGTTTTAATTTCTAAACTATTTTTTTCGTGGGGTTGGTTCGCCATGGGCTATGAAATTCGTCGGTTTCAACACCAGTTTTACATTTTTTCCAACCCAACAAAGTTTTGAAATCGCAAACACCCCACTTTTTCCCTCTGAAGCCCCAAAGGGGTTATCTCTCTTGGGACCCACGCAAAGAGACCGAACACGTGGGAAAGACGACCATACCACCCGTCTAGCGTGAGCGCGCAGCACTTCGACTATTACGGAGGACCATAATAATCAGGACCCACGAAAATACACAAAAACCTATATATTCCACTGTTTTTACTATTATAACCATATGTGGTCCTCATTACTATGTTCTCCCGTAATAGTGCCACGAATAGTTTCATGCAGCGCGCGTGCCGTATAACCCACCTCGGACTCTAAAATGTGTCATTGCCTACTCCAGCAACCCGGGTTGCCTCGTATGGCCAATGCATGCTGCAATCGCCATATTATTTCGCCAGTTTTTCCCTCTTAAGTTCCAAAAAAGACAATACGTGATCGAACCATGTTATCTCTTGTTTTCGACACTCTTCCCTGCTGAAGTCCCAAAGGGGGTAATACGTGATGGGGCCACGCGACCTCACCTTGTCCTCGGGAACGCCTTCCATGGAGACGCCGCGAATATCGCTCTGGGTCTGCGTGTGGCAAGCACAAGCAAAAAAAACGACCACATAGAACAACAGTGCAACCGTTAGGTGACACGCAAGAACGCACACATTACTGCAGTATATCCTGAAACATCAATACGACTCATTAGACAGAATACGTTTTTTTTCTTTTATTTCACTTTTACTTTTTTTCAGGTTCTGGACTATTAATAGCCGTGGTCACAGGTGTCGTCCCTTCTCCCCCCCAGTACGTGCCTTCATTTTTATCGCGCAGAGGGTTCAGCATTC
>JAYJMJ010000375.1:5095785-5106409 GCA_036873875.1 Laminaria ephemera
CCGAGAGCGCTTCATAGCGTGGGTAAGCACAATTCGACGCGAGTCGACGAGGGAAGAAAGTGCTGAATTCTTCTCGAAATAAAAATTAAGGCGCGTACCGTAGTGGGGAGGGGGGAGAAGAGCCTGCTATCAACAAGTGACCCCGGATCTGAGTTACGACTAGGGAGGGAGAAGGAGAAAGAAAAAGTGCGAAGACAATACCTGGTACCTGGTAGATGGGATGAGCACAAAAAAAAAAAAAAAATGGCATCCATTTCTGACTGTTTTTCTGACCGGATCACCCGGGTTTATACCAGGGTGATTCTATGTAGGGTAACTAAACAAGGCGTTTACGCGTTGTTTGGCCGTTTGGCTCGGTACTCGCGAGGACTCAGTCAGTCATTTCAGCCCCCAGGTACCCTCGAGACTGGCCGGACTCAGTCATTTCAGCCCCCAGGTACCCTTGGGACTGGCCGGACTCCGTCATTTCAGCCCCCAGGTACCTAGACTGGGCCCTCCAAAGTGACTGGTACTGGCGAGTCGATGACTGAGTCCCGATGACTGGTACTGATACTCTGACGATAATTGCAGCTTTGTATGCTGTACTTGTACTATTGTACGAGAACCTGCGCTCCGTGCTGGGTGATGGGTAGTGCTGGGCATGGCGGGATTTTGAGTTGAAGCACAAGCATCTTATCTTATGGAAGCCTTCAGTAGGTTTGAACGTCCATTTGCGTCCTTGATGAGAGCATCCGCGATGTTGCATTGGTCCGTAAAGCGACTCTTTTACCCTACATAGAGCTAACATCACAGCTAAAATAACGAAGTTGCTATCCAACAGCAGTAGTTCCGATTGTTGAGCTCTGTGCTGCACCTCGCTGCCCATCGCTATATATACTGCTGGACAGCAAGTGCCTGCTTCTTGGCCGAACGTAAAACAAACGCAACAACACAACACTCAACTTGCATGTTCAACGTAAAAGTTGCGAGTTTACAATGCTACACTTTACGCATAGAGAGAAACAAACAGCAACGATCACCTGCACCAAAGCTGAGAATGGGGCAACCTTGGTACTCACGCTCCCTAATATAAACCAGGGCGCGTCGCGTAATGCTGTGCCGTCTTGTTGTGTACGCGCAGTCGACAGTCGAGGTCGAGACTTTTGGATCGTCAAAAACACCATGTCATGGAAGGCGTGTTTGTGTAGGGTTTCGGGAAAACATCTTGGGGACAGTGCGCGTGACCCCCTATGCCCGAACGCCGCTAAGGTTGACAGTACGAGGAGTGGTCGAGAGGCACAGTCCCTGGACCGGACTAGTGGGCTGCTGCCGTCGCAATCATGGTGAGTAACTCGGTAACCATGCCGTGTGATGGTCGCTGGTGGCCCGGCCATGGTGCAGGAAGTTGAGTGACGGCGGTGATCATTTAGAACTTCAAAGTTGTGGCCACAGAACGACGCAAGCATCTATTTTTTTGTTAGGCTGGCTGTGGGAAGGGTGGACGGACACCTGCTTGGCTGAGGCGCAATGTGGCATGGCTAGCGGGGATGTAAGACCAACGCATGGCAAGCAGCAAGGGCGTGAACACGTAGGCTTGCGTAGTGTGGACCAGGCTGGTGTTGTTTTGCGAGGGTGGGGATGTTTATGTTGGCGGACATTCGTTGTTAGTTGCTCCTCTGCGCTGAATGAGACAAATCGAATCGATCGAAAGGTTCCTGTGCCACGAGCCGAGCCGAGACCCCAACCCGAACGAAGCCTCGACTTTGCCACGGTCAATCCGCCCCCTCTGGCATTGGTGTAGTCATGCCTCCCCAATCGTTATGGGTTTGGCGAACTCGATGCATTTCCTGCAACTTGCTCGTTTCCTAGGCGTCAGGAAATTCTTGCTTGTGCGTGCAGCACGTACCTCCATAAAAATCAAGATAAAATCAGAGTTTTGATGTGTTTCGTCTTTGTGGCGGGCAACTTGCAAGTACAGCGAAGCTCAAAACGCTAAACGTTGTTTCTATCGTAGGGCCAAAGCGCTTGGCAGTGGTAGTTTGTAGGTAATGTGGGTGCCTACGTTCTTTTATGGTCGGGACGGGCTTGGCACGTGCAGACCTCTGACTACCGTCCTTTCGAAGGCCAGCAATTACTCGCCGTCTCTTGCGTTGATATGCTGGTGTGCGGTGTGTACGTGGTCTTTCCCATTAGGGAATACCTAGTGTCATCCCACAGCAGTACGTAGTGGTTACCTGGTATCGCACAGCAGTACGAGTGGTTGCAGGCTGCAGGTGTACGAGTACCTTGTTTGGGTGTATATGGTTGTTGCGGCCGTCGATCGTCGGTCCCCGTGATGTTGGAGAAACTGCCTATCTCGTGCTTCTGTAGGAGAGACCCTAATTGCACCATCACCTTCCACAATAGCTCATAGCTCTTGCAACACTGCAACTGTCTGCTTGGTCGAGGCTAGCGGCCGTTTTTTTTTATGGGAGAAACGCGATCGAAACACGCGGTGGAGCCGCGCGACCGCCGCTGCTGTGGACCTCGAGCCTCGTCAAGGGTTGGGGTGTAAGGTCGTTGGGGTTGGGTTGGGTTTGGGCCGACGTGAAAGATACGTAGGAATTGACAGAAAGGTGTTGCGCGAGTTTGTTTTCAAGGTGGTGTTGATGTTGCAATCAGAGGCACCTTTTTTTTCCTTTTTTTTTTACTGTCTGATACCGGGTGGCAGACAGCAGTTATTAATACCTGGTAAAATAGCAGTAGTCGTATCAATAGCAGTTTCTGCTCCGCTGTTTCTGTCGAGCTGCGAGGTGTACATACGCATTTTAGAGCCTGCCCTGTACGAACGTCTAATCGCCGAATCAGGGCGGCCTTCCAGCTATCACACAATTTCTTGTGTCCAAAGCAGGACTCCGTACGTGCTGTATGCCAGTTGTATACCTGGTACATTTAGACTGCTCGTATACCAGGTACCAGGGGTACATACTACTGTGTGGTATCATACCGCTTAGCTCTGGTCGGCGGTGCAGGCTCTGTAGATACATTTACAACGCTGTCTGCTGTTGTGGTATACCTGATATGCGGGGTATAGAAAGCCCGAACCAACCGGACCGGTCCTCATTTTTTTTGCGGCTTCTTACGGAAAAATCGTTCCTGCCACGTTCTCCCTCCTTCCCTCTCGTAAAGGTTTCTCTGAAGCTTCAAAAGCGGCTTGCCGCCTCCGTACTCAAGTGCGGAAAGGGGAAGATCTGGCTCGACCCCAACGAGGTCAACGAGATCTCTCTCGCCAACTCTCGCCAGAACATCCGCAAGGTACCGTTACAGGCCGTTTATTTTTTCTTGTTTCCGGTCCTCGCGTATTTTCTCATGAACGTGATATCTTTTGCACAGATAATGCTTCCCGTTTGTGTTTTTTCTTCGGGACTATTTGTGCGTGTCAGTAGAGAACAGGGCGTCCCTCTACGCTGTGTTTTGCGGGCAAGCAGCATTACGTACGCGTACGAGTATTGCCATCGTTTTCCCGGCTTCGCTGCTCTACTTACTGCTATTGTCATCTCCTGCTGTTCGCAGACGTAGTAGTGGTATCTGCGGCGGAAGTCGGCGTACTCGGCGTTTCCTGCTGTCGTGAAGTTTTTATCCTCATGGTTTGGCTTTAGCCGTCGATGGGGTCAAGTGCCGACTGCAACAGCCCCCACTAATACTACTTGCTGTAGCGCCGAATTGCTTCAATCCATGATGCGACACTGCTGTTGCCATCAAAGATGCTTGGAGACCGATGTTTTTAGGCGCATCAAGGTCACTGTTGGCCTCGGCAGACCGATGTCTTTAGGCGCTTCAAGGTCTCTGTTGGCTGTAATCTACTATTTTTACCTGGTAGTTTTAGCGTAGGAGGCGGTCAGGCAAGGGTCAAACCGCGATCTCGTATCTTAATATCTTTCTAATATGGCGCTTTGTCGCTGTCGCCTGCTTCTATCGTATACCTGGCGCCTTCTGATTCCATGACTCCGTTTCCCCCCCCCCTCGCAGCTGGTGAAGGACGGCCTGGTCATCCGGTTGCCGCAGGTCGTGCACTCCCGCGCCCGCGTCAACTTGCGCCACGAGGCCAAGAAGTGAGTACATTTTGCTTTGTTGTGGTGATGGGTTTGAAGCTACCGGGCTTGCCAAATGCATTATGTAGAGCCTTGAGATGCGCGATTTCACAAGATGATAACCTTGACGTTTACGAGTCGCTGTGTGTCGACTACTCAATCGGTCGAACTCACAGCTGGCGTGTTTGTAACAATATTGTTCCTGGTACGATGTGTTTTTTCTTATTTCGATGCCCCCCGATACTTGCGTACGGAGCTGTTAAAACGCTTGCAGAGGGGGAGGATCTGGGTATGCAGATGTACGTAGCGAACGGGATTTTGTAGAGATATTTTGCCTTCGACTTGGTCGCCGTTCTTAGAAATGGACAAATACTGCCGCCCTCAGCACCCCGATAGTCGTTGGTCGTTAAGGTTAGCATGCGCTGCAGTCGTGCACAGGCCCGAACTGCACAGAGGAATTGTGGCACAACGAGGTTTTGGGTGTGCTTCCGCCGTGACAGGATGTACCGGGCTTTACCTCGTACTACTTCGTAGTTAGCGTGTTGGTTGAGGCTGGTTGTTGGTCTCCCAAAGACGCGGTCGACTAATTAGGGTGTTGCTGGTTTCGATAAATCTGTTGGTACACATCTCGTACTAAGTGGCCGTTTGGACCTTTGGCGCAGGTTGGGCAAATCTATCCTCACCCCGACTTAAAACCCTTCAGAACTGCAACCACGTTTTTGCGAACAAACTCCTTGAAATTTGTGTAGATTTTGTTTTCCGATGGGTACAGGGTTGAGGCTCACCGTCTCTTTACTCGTTGCTCGTTGCACATTGGCGTTTTTGTCGATTTCAGGAAAGGGAGGCACACTGGCCCCGGTAAGCGCAGGGGTACCGCCAATGCACGCCTGCCCTTCAAGCTTATCTGGCAGCGCCGCATGCGCATCCTTCGCCGTATGCTCCGCAAGTACCGCGAATCGAAGAAGATCGACAAGCACCTCTACCACGAGCTGTGAGTGCAGTGCGTGCGTGCTCTTTCTGTCTGATTTTTGTATTCATCCTTATCCCCTTAATTCCGTGTCCTTTTTTTTCGTCCTTTGTTGTGGTCAATAGCGACCGACCCGTGTGTCAACGCTTTTTTTTAGGGGGGGTACAGTTCACTGGTACTGGAAGCATTCTAGACCGTCTCACGAGAGATTATGTTTTTAGTTGGTTTATGCAGCCCGTGGGGCAAATTACACCACCAACTCGTACTCTTTCAATAGGCAGAAGCATGGGTTGTACAGCGATAATGTCGGTTGCTCGTATCCTCCATGGCTGAGTTGGTTTATATACCGCGGCAGGTTTCACTACCAGCTCGCACTCTTTCAATGGGCAGAAGTATGGGTTATACAGCGATAATATCTGTTGCTCGCGTTCTCCATGCGGTTCTGCGTTCTGCAGCAAACGGAAGAACAAGCGGTTGCGGTCTAAAATACGGCGCCGTTGTAAAGTTCAAGTGCAGGTCTTGCCGCGGGCGGCGTGGCGGACAGCATGGGCGTTGCATCGGTTCTATCTCATTGCGATATATTTAAGCGCGTGCGTTTTGTGTCTGCTCTTTGGGCGTTGGTGTTGACACGGGGGACGGAGCACGAATATGCAATGCCTGGGATTGCGAGACGGTCGCTGTCGGCATCTGCCCAGTTCAGCCGATCCGCCTTTATGATGTCAGTCTCCCGTCTTTTCCTACCTGGTTGTTCCACCTTTTGTCACGTGTCCAGTGTACTATTGCATGTGCTGGGAGGGTGGCGTTTGTCAGCCCAAAAGTTGTACCAGGTATGAGCTTCGAACGGAACACGAATGTGCAATGCCTGGGATTGCGAGACGGTCGCTGTCGGCATCTGCCCAGTTCAGCCGATCCGCCTTTATGGTGTCAAGTCTCCCGTCTTTTCCTACCTGGTTGTTCCACCTTTTGTCACGTGTCCAGTGTACTACTGCATGTGCTGGGAGGGTGGCGTTTGTCAGCCCAAAAGTTGTACCAGGTATGAGCTTCGAGATTGTTTGTGGTCTCCCATCTCACTCGTTTGCATTTTGTGCGCTACCGTGTCGGTGGTGCTTGTGTTGTTGTCTTGCTTGTTTCCAGTTACCTGGGATGCAAGGGTAACCAGTTCAAGAACAAGCGTGTGCTGATGGAGGCCATCCACAAGAAGAAGGGGGAGACCGCGCGCATCAAGGCGCTCAAGGAGCAGGTGGGCAGCAACTACCGAGCGAGCCGTGCAGACAGACACCCGTCACTTTTTTGTTGTATGTTGCGCGGTGCTCTCTGTTGCTGGTGTGTTTTTGTGTTTGTGTACTCCTTGGTTTCCGGGATTAGAGCTTCTTAGGTGTCATGCAGACGCCCTTTCCGCGTGCGTACAGGCGCTTGGATATGTGACTTGGATTCCTCGAGTCGCCCTGTTTGGGTGTTGGCATAGCAGCGACGACTCTTTTAATCAACGACCGAGCCACCTTTGTGGGTGTTTTGCGTCGAGCTTACGTGTATGTGCGTCTAACTGTCGTCTCGAATAGGTAGTTTACCCTTTTACCGCTGAAAACATGATCCCACACTGTTCCCAATTAGTCTCCCCCCAAACGTGGGTGCAGTTCCGTGAAGGGGCTAACGCTCCGGTCTCTGCCACTCGTCCAAGTTATCGCGTTGCAGGAACAAGCCCTCGCTGTTTGTTTCTTGGGTCTGCTGAATTTTCTCCAACGCTGACGCGGTGTGCAGCGAACCAAGTGATGTTGATTCCGCGATGTGCATACGAAACCCGACCTCTTACTCTTAGGACCCAAGTTTTCTGAATCTCACAGTCCGACCACGTAATTTCTATCTCTCTATTAATAGGATGAACAATCAGGACGGACATTGGGTGTGCTGATGCTGTCGTTGGGTAGAAAAAACGGTTTAATGTGAAGACAAACATGCACACACCCCACTCACATCCCCACGCCTACCCTCAACCGAACCTCCCGTGATTTTTCTGTTTGATCGCCACAGGCGGAGGCGCGCAAGCTCAAGGCGAAGCAGAAGAACGAGCGCAAGGAGGACCGCAAAAAAGCGGCCGCCGAGGCGCGCGCTGCGGAAATCGCCGCTATGTGAGGCGTCAACGGCAGCAGACGCAGCGTCATCATCAGCAGCAGCAGCAGCGTTACCATCAGTACCACTGGCGACAGCAATATTGTAGCGTTCGGACGTGGAGCTCTGGCGTCAGCAAGAGTTTAGCATTCTTACGTCGAGCTCCCGCTTGCCGTTGCTTGGTCTCTATTGGTTGACGAGGCGGAACATTGGTTGGTCTCCGTTCGGTATTGGCCAATGCGATGACTAGCGAGGCGGAAGGAGGTGGAGGGTGGGGAGGTTTAGAGTTAAATCTTTTACCCTTGGCCTTTTTTTTTCGCTGTCTTGACTCGCAACGAGGTTGAGCTGCAACGATGGTCCCAATCCCACTAATCCATTGAGGAAATATAAATGCCACGGCAACGATTTTCATTTCATGATTTCAATCCTTGTTTTTCGTGTTTGGTGTACAAAGGCGCTGCGCACTTGAAGAGGATGACAGAGCTGATGCACGCAAACAAAACACACTTTTGTGTCTTAGGGTAGGGTGGATCCGGGAGCGATGCCCTCAGGCGATCGTTTGCGTGTACAATAGTATCACTCCATGACATTGGGTGCACCAAGAGACTGCCATCATGCATGTGCTAGGCTGGATGTCAGCGCGGTTCAGAGCTGTCACTTTTCCCCCAATTTACTGGAGTCTATAGACCGTTCCCTGGCTGTCTGTAGCCCCTTTCATGAGAGTGTGTACCTTGGTGGAGAAACGAGCCTGGGGTATAAACTTTGGTGGGACTATGACATTCGCCCCTAGGTCCAAGATCACACACCATTGATCTACGAAAATAACGTCTTTCAAGCCGGCGAGGCGAAGATATCCGTTTCCGCTTACATGAAGCATCAAAACATCGTGTGCAATACCAGCCTACTATCATTTGAGCTTGTGATCAGCCCACGACCAAACAACGGTCTGTATCCAGGGGCACTTTGTTCAGTCAACCCAGTCCAAGAACAGTTGCTTCGACATCAAATATAGACTGATTGCCGCTGTCATCAGGGAACGAAGACTCTTTTAATTCTATTACACGCAGTTCGTAACGACACGAGTTTCTGCATTAGACGTCCAGAGTTGGAACGTTTTCCTGTCCGATCTGATTTTAAAATTTTTGGCAATGCGACAAACAGCGCTATCATACTTGACGTACATAGACTCGCCTACAGATTTCTGCCCTCCAGGCCAGATGGACCCGCGCGTTTCTGCCTTCGAGGCTTCAATCACGAGACGTTGAAGCAGCAGATGATTCGTGGACCCTGATAATTCTAGCCTGTGAAGACTACGCTCCCGGTTGAGCTTCTCACGTTTCGTACATGAGCGAAGCTCCAAAACCAAATTTGCAAATGGGGTTTTTGCTTGCGACTGGCATATAATTCTGCCCACCCCCGACGCATCCTGAGGTGCGTAGTGTATTGGGGTCCTCTATTGCGGAAAATCCAAACGCACGTAGGCCCGGATGGGGCCGTGCTTAATCAAAGCTTACCACAACCCACACCACTTTAGTGTTGGCACCGACGTACACAGATTGCCGCCCCCTTCATGTATATCGACCCAACATCCAATACCTGCCGGATCAACTGCTCGCTGTAGGAGGCTCGGTAAATATTTCGTGTTCCGTACGTCGGAGTGATCAGACCCCCATATACAGTAATTCTCAAGATATTTTAGAGTAGATACAGTAGATCCTTAATCTATAACACTAACCCCTCATGGCATCTTCATTCCGAGAAAAATCCCAGTCGGTCGTGGTTAGGGTTTAAAGTACAGTGCATTTAAACATTTAAACCACTTTGGCGAACCTGAGCCAAGGTCGATACCGCCCTCGCCACTACAGTAGAACCGGGACCCCCCGTCGGCCCATCCGGTCCAGTGTCATCGTTCTAGAAACGTCATCGTAGATTTAAGCGGGCCAAATCGCCCGAGGGAAACCGCCGACAGAACCACCACGCCGTACAGCAGGGGCAGAGACACCGCACAACCGCCCTCGATGAAATTGAAACCCGTCTGTGGGGAAAAGGCGTGTGTTTTTGCGGGCCGGGGGGGCAAGAGAATCACGTTTTGAAGTGCCTCTCGCTATAGGGCTTAGACTGGCGATCAGGGTATTCTAGGGGAGCAGCATGCTGTTGACCAGGAGGCGGGAGGGGTGGGGCGGGGGCGGGGAAAATAAGAAATTCCAATTATCCGCGCATTTCATTGTTTTATAGCTACCGCTACCCACAAAGATCTTAGCGCTCGAGGATGAGACCAACCCGTCTTTGCCGTCTCAATCGCGCCGGGCTCATCGGCCAACCACCGATGCAAGAAGGGACCCACCGGTTAACAACAAAACCGGGTTTCAGAGGACAAACGAACGACAATGATCGCGCCCACGTACGCGCGCGCTTGGCCTTGTGGCAACCCCTATTCGGGGTACGTGCGTGTAATGGGAAGAACGGAAACAAGTGAAACAAAAAAAGTGAAAAATGAAAAACAAAAACATCTCACCGTTAGAGCCGCGAGGTAGTGCAACCCGAACGAGCAGGACAAGAGCACAGCGTCTCCTGACCGGACCGCCGCGAAAGCCACCGCCATGAGCAGCAGGTCTAACACCACGAAACCCTGCGCGCTGAAAGCTGGGGGAGAGCGGCAGCACGGGCGACGGCGACGACGTTGGAAGAGCGAAATATGCGCGAGCGCGTGGCCCGGGTGCAAACCGTCGGGTTTAGGGTTTGGGGTTAGGGGTGAGTTTGGTTTAGGGATAGGGTTGGTGTTGGGGTTGGGGTTAAGGTGCGCACTGAACTGGTGTGGTGAAAGGGGGTCAGCGCGCGAGCGGTGGGATAACCTTTCACTCAAAGCTGCGGCTTCCGTGCAGAGTCTGCCACTACACGAGTAGGATCCTGGTGGCAAGGAACACAAACCGCTCCTGCTCCTGCTCCTGCCGACCGCAATAATAGCACATAGAAAATCTTGCGGTCATGTGTGCCCCAATCACCGTCAGAAGCCGTTACAGTGAAGCTGCAGATTGGGCTAGTTTTGCTTGTGGCACATGGTGTCTTCGTCTCCGCTGTGGGATAACATTCTTCCCAGAAAAAAAACGGTTTCGGTTTCTTGCATATCGGTATTGTACCCTTTCCTGCACGCAGCTCATTGCGCGGCTTTACGTTTTGCGTCGCGCGTCGAAATGTACGTGTTGTGTTTCGTCTAATCGGGACATACCCACGAGAGCCGTGGCGCATTTCAAACGTTTCTACGATATAACCTCTCTTACACGAATTGTACTCATCTCCCCCTATTACGCCGTCGCAAACAGTCTCGCGTTGCTCTGCGCTGCATGCTCTTTGTATATTCTCACCCGAAACGATGACCGAGGGTACTCGAGGGCAAGATTGAGAGAAAGCCGCACCGGGCCCCGTATTCTTGGACAAGGCCGTGCCGACTATAATCACGGCGTGAATCGCACCCCACCCTACACCAGCGGCTGAAAAAACGGGG
>JAYJMJ010000375.1:5221017-5232856 GCA_036873875.1 Laminaria ephemera
GAGTTCTACCAATTGAATGGCCGATACTCAACTTTTACAAGCTGCGTACTACTTCGGCCGCGCGTTTGTATAGATATGTTCCTCTTTGAGGATATAGGTCAGTGGCTCCCCTGGATGCTGCCAGGGTCAACAGTACAATTTTACCTAGGGCGATTTCGGTCCATAATCATTCTGCGCACTGATATTATATAACCAGTATGGAGGGGGACAAAAGTTGTTCACCTACTTTTTCTGAGGCTACTCACCCGAGGAGCTCAATAGGGTGTTCGCAATTTCACAACTCTTTTGGGTTGGACAAAATGTAAAACTAGTTTTGAAACCGACGAATTTCATAGCCCATGGCCAACCAACCCACGAAAAAATGAGGTTGGAAATTGAAAAAATGGTGGGGAAAAAAAAACTAACCTAATTTTCATCTGATTTTCTTGAGTTGGGTTGGCCTTGGATTGTGATTTTGACGGTTTCAATACCTAATATTATATGTTTCCTACCCAACTCCTACCCAACCAAAGTTGGTACATCGCAAACGCGCTAATAACTCACCCAACACCCGACTTCGAGAAAACATGAAGGTGAAACCCATGGCCTAGGTACGTAACGAATCATATGGTAAAACATAATTTAATTTAGGATTCCAACGATATCGGGCAGTTCCTCAATTGAGAAGCGCCGCCAATTGAGAAATGGCTTTGCCGAAAAGTGCTAACCCCATGGTAGCATGTGTCATGGACAATCCCATGGCCTAGATATACTGCAAATATGAATACAGCAAAGCACCAATGGTATTCAAACGGTGTTGGGTAGCTCCTCACTTGAGGAGTCCCGCCACAGTCAGAAACCATTTGGACACAACGCACTATGCTGGTATCGTACCGCGCGTCTGCTGTAACTTTTCTTAGCTACACCTATCACGTATCTATGGCCTAACCGTGCGACCTCTTTCGTACAGCATGCGTCTATCAATACTGCATTTCAACCATTTAAAGGTACCTGGTACGTATTTTATGAATGGATATGACACTTCATGGCCAAACCGTGCTACCCCTATCGTAGTACGAGTGTCAGGTTTTGTCATTTTTTAGCTACTTGTGTACCTGGTACGGGAATAGCACTCCATACCACCCCCGCCAAGCGTCAACAGCTGTAGTTCTGCCCTCCTTCATGCGGCCCCACCCACTGCTGATAGGTCGACATCATCCCCAATAATGTGGGCGAGTTCGGCAAGAAGACGACTTGAGCATCCCCTATTCCCGATATCCGTACCGCCTGTCAGAAGGATCGCGTCGCGTACTGTACTATAAACATCCTAAGCAACTCTACCATAGTTTTCCTGTCTGCATAGCTACGTGTGTATGGCTATAGGACTCCATACTACCCCGCCAAGCGTCAACAGCGGTGGTTTCGCCCTCCTCCATGCCACCCCACCCAGTGCTGACTGGTTATTGACATCATCTCCAAACGTCAAATGCTGTAGTTCACGGGGCCATGCCACTCCTTGTATGAGTTGATCGAATAAATCTCGGAACGCAACATGCTTCACTGAAGCCGGGCCACACGACATTGTGGATCGGTTGATTGAACTTATACCCGAAGGCCAATCGCTGCAGTAGAGCTGGCCACGCGACTCCGTCGATGGGCGAAGTTGAAGTTAGATCCAAACATCAAAGTCTGCAGGCAGGCCGGCCACGTGACACGCTGGATAGGTTGGTTGAAGTCAGATCCAAACGTCAAACTCTGTAGCGAGTTAGGCCACTGGGCACGGTGGATAGGTTGATTGAATTTGGATCCAAATGTCAACCGCCGTAGCGAGGCTGGCCATACCACTGCTTGGATGCAGTGGTTGAAGTTGGATCCAAATGTCAAACGCTGTAGCGAGGCCGGCCATACGGCTTCATATATATGCTGGTCGAAGTCAGCTCCAAATGTTAGATTCCGCAGTAGAATCGGCCACGAAACTCTGTCGATGGGTTGGTTAAAAGGATCCCCAAACGTTAGAGACTTCAGCGAAGCCGGCCAAGCTACGTGATGAATTGGTCCATTGAACCCGCCAAGGTTTACTACCTGCAGATAATCCGGCCACAATACTCCCCGGACCGACTGCTTAACAGGAACCCCAAAACGTAGCTCCTGCGTCGAGAGTGGGCACACCACTTGGTGGATCGGTTGGTTGAAGTTGGATCCAAACGTTAGCTCCTGCAGGGAGGTGGGCCAGCCCACCCGATGGATCGGTTGGTTGAACTCGCTGAGTATCAGGTGCAGCAGTTTGGCGGGCCACCTGACCTGACGGAGAGTTTGATTGAACCCTCCTAGTGACAGACATTGCAGTGATTCCGGCCACTCCACGCCGATGATTGTCTGGTTGAAGTTAGGACCGAACGTGCAGCGTTGCAGGGAATCCGGCCACTTGATCCCGACGATCGGCTGGTTGAAGCTAGGGCCGAATGTGCAGTGCTGTAAGGAGTCCGGCCAGTGAACACCAATGATTGGCTGGTTGAACAGATCCCCGAAGATCACACGCTGCAGGGAGGCAGGCCACACCATTCCTTCGACAGGCTGGTCAAAGTTTCTACCGAACACTAACTCTTCGAGGCACGTTGGCCAGACGATGCCAGTGACGGGATGATTAAAAGAAGACCCAAACGTCATATTTCGAAGCGATTCCGGCCACCAGGCATTGACAACCCCACCGCGCAGCGCCAGCCACCGCCGCCCCCCCCATCCAGAAATCGATAAACAACCGCGCGAGACATGGACAGCTTCGTATCCACCTGCGATACACGCTGGGGGTAACTCCCACGTAATTGAGCGCACTTCTAGCGCCGGAACCCGCGAGCCACGCTGTTTCTGTTTATTCCGAAGCGTGTTTATCTCGCGACGCAGCCATAAATATTGTGGTATGTCCGGCGTGGCAACGATGTGCGACATCGACAGGTCCCGGCAGGCCACGCACAGGTCTAAACACGCCATTTGGAGGCTTCCAGTTGGCACGTACCATTGGAGTCCGTCGTGTGCGTGGGTGAGGGCTATGGCCAAGGCATCTAGGACCAGGGCTCCTTCTCCTTTTCGGTGATCGCGACACAGGAAGAGCGGTCACGACGGAATAGGAGCGGTCAACGTCAATTTGCACAGACGCGAAAAGGGCGGGAGGTTGGTAATTGAGACGCGTGGGTTGATGCATGCTACGGAAGGGGTGCACTATTGGTTTCTGAACCTCCAAGTTGAGGAGCTATATATGATACCTCACCCAACAACTAACTCTGAACAATATATATATGTTTACCTGATGAACCAACCTATGGGCTTGGTACATATCAGGTAACGAATAACATTATAAAATACCTGGTAGATGGTGTTCTAGTGATAGTGGGTAGTCCCCCAGTTGAAGCGCCCCGCCAGGTAGAAAACGTTCGGCCAAATGATGCTACCCCTATCGTAGGATGCGCCTACAGTGGGTGTTCTGTACATGTAGCAGATAATCACACAATGCATGCAAAGGCCGTTTGTGCACCTGTACGTGCAAGACGATAAACTCTGTTCATCTAGCCTCTCGGCTGTTCTCACTTATTTCCCTTATTATTCTCGAAGAAGAGCGTGCGGACACCAGAGAAGCCACCGGCAGGTGTGGATCGGCCGTATACTGTTCCCTCCCCGTGGTGCCGGTTTCCGCCATGGCTCTTTGTGCGGCCAGGTCGGTAGTTAAGGTCACCCCCGCTGTCGTGACTGCCCGTTTCGATAAAGCACCACCAGTACCACCATTGTTGTTGTGCTCTGGTAGCGTGCGTCCCAAGCTGGTAGGTTTCCTCACCTAAAAGAGTGTTTTTGATTGAACAAGGATTGGTGTGTGTGGGGGGGCGTATTCATTTGTTGCTTGCCTTAGTCATTTGTCGATTGACCACGCACCCCTTTCGAGACGGAGTACCGTTCCTACTTTAAACAGAGACACCCCCAACATTTGGGCGCTCATCACGTTTCTTCCATACACTACATATAACGTTTTGCTTCTCTTATCTCATTCCTTTTTGGCTGTATGTGGCCACCATCTATCTCCGAGGATCGCGATCGTTTCCTCGCTACTAACTATTATAGTGTACCAAACTCCTCCATGCCACATCCGTCTATTTTCCTCATCTCCTCCAACACATTCCGTTTCTCCTCGTGCAGTTCACATTCTCCCAATATGTGAGTTCTACTATCGTCTGCATTGCCACAAGGGCACTCCTGTGCGCCTTCTTCCTCCTCTACCCGACTACTGGTATACCTCTTTCTTTCTGGCAGGTCCAGGTCCCCTACACGAAATCGCAGTTTCAGCGTTTTCGCGTAGTCCATTCGGCCATGCAAATACGGTTTCATTCCTATTTCTTCTATTAAACGCCCGTATATCTCTAAACGTTCTTCCTCATTCACCTTCTGCCTTAGCGCTAGCGTTCCCCTTACTTGTATCCTTTCTTTTAGTTCTGTCTTGCACGCCCCAAACCTCTCTATGGATATTATCTCTTATCTTGGTTTCGTCCTGGATTGGTGTGGGGGAGGGCATACAGAGAAATCAAGATCGTCGCCATTTTGGGGGGCAAGTGAAGATCCATGGCTACTACTGTGTATATAGGACGATCGGCAAGAACAGTGCTGTGGGTCGATCAGTACAGGGACCCGTAGGGTACATCTAGGTGTAGTGTTACAGCGACGGGGAATCGAGGAAGAAAGGAGGGTCGGTTGGATGGAAGGCACACGCTACTGTTACCGGGCCGTGACCGGGATGCCCGTCTTGCACCGACGATAGTTATGCGTCGAGAAGGGGGGGTGCATTGGCAGGCTGCGTCAGGAGGTAACACGATGGTGCGTGAAGTGTGGCGACAGGTCAAGCCAGTACCTCGCGGAGGGGGCGTTGTGGAAGCTTTAAGCAGATATTGAGGTGTCGGAAGGCTTTCTGTTGTAACATTGGAAGTTTAGAGGATGAGTTCCCGATATGAGAACGCCTTCCTATGCTGCGGAAAGTCTTGAAATATCAAATGTCGCCACAGGGAGCCTTCCGACAGCTCATTCTTTCCTTATACAATGGCTCCACCGCGTGATAGGTAATACGATGGCGCGTAGCGACTAACCGAGCCAGTACTAGGCGGGGGGTGCACTGTGCATGCTGTAAGCAGAGATCGAGCTGTCGGAAGGCTCTTTGTTGTGACATTGGATGTTTGGAAGATGATTTCCCGAGATGACAACGCCTTGCTATGCTGCAAAAAGCCCTGTAGCATCCAATGTCACGACCATAGAAAGCCTTCCGACAGCCCGATCTCTGCCTACACGCAATGACCCCACCGCGTGCTACTGGCTCAGTCAGCTGTCATCAGGCCTCCTCGTCTTAGGCTGCTGCAACAAACAGCTGATTTTTTTTTCCGATGAGAATGAACAACTTTTGTTTTGAAAGAGACATTTTCCTGTGAGCCAAATTTTATACCTGAAAATAATGTTATTGGCAACAGCGATCGATCGCATTAAACAATATTGAAACCAGTATTGACAGTCTCGAGAAACAGACGATATAAGAAGTCGGCATTTATTCGAGAGGCGCCTTCCCCCGAAATACATTTTTTTAAATATCACCTGTTTCTCGACACTGCCAATGCCGATTTCGATTTTTTTGTGTGCGATCGATAGCTGTTGTCAATAACTACATTTCCTAATGTACTACAGTAGCGTGAAACTTGTCTCTCAAGAACAGATATCTCTTTCGAAACACTAAAAGACAAACAAGTCGATTTTGATTCTTATCGGAAAGGCAATTCTCCAATACAAAAATCGGCTGTTAACAGTAGAGCTAGAGCTATACTCGTATGGTTCAGGAAGGTTGCACTCACCTCGCTCACAACTCTCTTTCTTCCTCCGGACGCATGCTACGATGGGGGTGGCACATTTCGGCCAAATTATTTCTGACTGGCGGGGCTCCTCAACTAAGGAACTGCCCAACACCGTTTTGTGTTACATTCAATATAGTAGTTCTGGTTCTACATCTATCTAGGCCATGGGATTATGCTTTGTGTTGTACTTTCATTTTTCTTCAAGTCAGTGTCTGGGCGGGGTAGATAGCTCTCCAAGTGAAGAACCCTCGAAAAATGACGTGGTATGCATCCTTAGACTATCGTAGCGTGCGTCTGCTTTCTCTTTTCTCGTCGACTCTCGTCGGCCCAGAGAACGCCACCTTTCGACATAATACAAGTATAATGAGCAAAGCTCACGAGCACGCTCAACAGTTGCTCGCGCCAAACCTCTAGACTATGACACGGACGAATGCTACGGTAGAGGTGCACCATTTTTTTTCTGAGGCTCCTCACTTGAGGGGCTCTAAACCTCACCCACAAACTGATTTTGTGTATGATCGTAAACTGAAAGTGCGACCCGATGAACAAACCCATGGCCTAGGTATACGAAAAGTAATATTGCAAAGCAAGAATGGAGTCGCGACGATTTTGGGTTAAGGAGCTCCGTCATTCAGAAACAAAAAAGTCGAAAAGTGCTACCTCTATCGTAGCATGCGTCCACGTCCACCACACCGTCAGATGCGGACATTCCGCCCACAAAAACTGACTTCGGGAAGAAAATACAACAAGATGAACTATCCTGTGATCCATGTACAAAACGAATACTATTGTAAAACACAAATTGTATGGGGCCTGGACGCGGCCTTGAATTAAAGAGTAAAGGGAAGATGGGCATGCAATGAGAAGGGAGGGTGGAACAAGCGAAGCAGGTGGATAATGTCGACGTCAAGCCGGAAGCAGGTACAGAAAGGAGTTGTAATTCGTGCATGGGTATACGTTTTGTATCTCCCTTGATTTCCTCGGTCGTTTTGTGAATAAAGTTTATGAGTGATCGGCGTTGAAGCTCATCATGCTGCACATTGATTGTGGGATGGCAAACATAACAGCAATACAGGTATTCCAATGATATCGGGTAGTTCCCCAGTCAGTTGAGGAGCCCCGTTAGAGACAACTATTTTGGTCAAAACGTGCTACTGCAACCCTGTAACCCCATCGAAGCACGCGTCAAAGGTGACACGGCCACGGGTCTGCAAAGTAGATGCGAACGGGAGAGTCGCATATGGTGTACGGAGGAACGCTTCACGCTGACAAGACGCGGGTATACAGAGTACCCGCCCTCCAACAAGAAACCGGGATGCTTGCCCAGGCCAGATATGTTGTTTGAGAAAGCGTGTGTTGCACACCAACTTTAGTACAACTTCTCCCGAATTCCTAGTTTTCCGGAAACGTCGGACTGAGTTTCTTGTGGGGCCCTTTCTTACATTACTATATGAGGGCTGGTTGTATTTTGATATTTGGCGGCCACCACAACCGAGTGCGGGCGACCGAACAAAAAATAATGTCAGCAGCTTAAAATGATCTTCATGTTTCAGTTAAAAAAAAACGCGAAGAGAGTCAGGGGTAAACTATTTTACGACGCAATACACCTCGTGACGAAGCGCGATGGAAGTATCACAAACACACACAGGTTGTTGGCTACTACTGAGTATGATATGGCCGAATGATAGTCGAAAGGTAAGCACTTGGGCTGCTGTTAGGTAAGTCCTGTTGCAAGCCTCAGATCTCACAACAAAGATAAGATTTTGGTTACCAGGCCGCTCCATGGCGATGGAAAGATGGGAGAGATGGGAGTGATCGAGGTAGGGCTAACCGTTACCTCATCATCACGGGACAATGCCCAAGCTACGGGCAGAAGTACTCTACAGGCTGTTGGACTGGCCGACAGTCCGACCTACAGTAACGTTCCCTCGACGTGCTACGTACCGTTCTCAGGAAAGTTACCCTTCCAGACGTTCTTACGTATTCGTGCCGCATGCTTCTGGATCTTCTGGAAAATGCCCCGCATATTATTCCAGAATGGACGCGTGCTACGATAGAGGTAGCACGTTTTGGCTCAAACTTGTTTTTTGAATGACGCGGCTCTTTATCCCAAAATCGTCGGCATTTCATTCTGTTTTTGGAGTAATTTAAATTGTGTACCTAGGGCATGAAATTGTGCGTCGGGATGTAATACTTCTATTTTTCCCCAAATCAGTTTTTGGGTGAGGTATAGAGCTCTTCAAGTGAGGAGCCTCAGAAAAAAAATGGTGCACCTCTACCGCAGCCTGCGTCAATGTGCCTGTGTTGGCTACAATGATATGGCCGACTATGATGATAGTCGAGAGGTAAGCGCTTGGACTGCTGTTGGGCAACTCCGGTTGGCGAGCTTCAAGCTCAGAAGAAAGAAGAAATAAGATGTTGATTATTAGGCCGCTCCATGGCGATGGAAATATCGGAGAGATGGGAGTGGCTCCGATGGGGGAGGGGGGCACCTCAGCGTTCTCCAAGCAACGCACACCTACTAGCACGTCTAGAACGTCATCCTTCCAGACGTTCTTCATACTGTTCTACAGAAAGCTAAGCTTACTCGACGTACTACGTACCGTTCTCGAGTACCCTTCCAGATGTTCTTACCTACGTATTCGTGCCGCGTTCTTCTAGACGTTTTGCATATTTCTCTCAGAAGGTTGCTATTCGTATTCCTCTCTCTGCAGTTTTGGGTACCGCTGTATAGATATACCGCATTACTATGTCTATGCTTGACCAGCACTACATTCTACTGAGCACTCGCTATTGACAGCGATGTTCACCAGCGACTCGATAGGCTACTGGCCACGTACTGCTGTAGCCAAGCACGTATCACTAACATCCTGTTCGTATATCGCCGCATTTGTGGGTACTGTTGTTGTATAGATAGACTGCATTACCATGTCTATGCTTGACTAGCACTATGTTCTACTGAGCTCTGGCTATAGACGACTGTGTTGCTGACCAGCGACTCGATAGGCTACTGGCTACGCACTGCTGTGGCCAAGTACATAACACTAGTAACACAGCTTGCAAAAAAACGGGTGTCCTACATTATTGTGTATTTTTGCGTGCCATGGATAACTCTAACCCTAACCCTAACCCTAACCCATATCAAATACCAGCCGCAGTGCCTCCTAGTGACATCACTGGGGTAAAATGGTTAGAAATGTCAAATCATGTGTACCACTGAAAAAGCGCTTCGACGAATGTTTCGATCTCACAGCTAAGAGGTGTCCTTTAACGTTTATAAGAAAACAAGAAAATTACACCTCACACTCCCCCCGACCCGTCAGAATGAACACACGGCAGTGGGCTGGGATCCTTTACGTACGGCTATTAAAGAAAGCCCTGTTTTTAGTTTTTTACTGATTAAATTTTGGTATGCTTCCTGTCTAAGTCTCGGAAATGGCAGTTGGGGTGACGGTATTTCTGAATTTTGCCCGTACCCCTGAGAGAGGAGGGCATGGTGGCAAAGAGACGCACAGGCCGGGTTTAGACTTGCATACTGTACCACAATTATTCGCATAGAAGCAACACAAGTCGTACGAGGGTGGACTGTGTTATGGAGTTATGTGCGTATCTAGCTATAGATGTGAAGATAGGTCCCTAGAATGGTCCTTGTGGACCTGATGTAGTATGTATCAGTTCTATAATTTTGTTCTTTAGGTCCTAAAGTGGCCACGTAGATGTGGCGGGATATTGATACGATGTGGCTGGAGGTTATTATAATATCTTGGGTACATCGTGGCATTTGGAGTCTTGATCTTTACCCAGCCTTTTGAGCTAACAAAGAAGCAATCAACGAGAAGAAGCTTAACAAGGCGAAGCGGTGCCTCCCAGAACTGTTCACTGTTCGAGATCACTCCAAGGCTTCAAATTTCCATGTTTCCATACCGCCTCGGGCTGCTGGTAACAAACAAGCTCAACATCAGTGTTCGTTGTATTTATAATATATAATAATATTATAAATACAACTAATTTTACGTGTAGAGTGGCCGCTAGGACTAGCCCAAGGGCTTTTAGCGCCAGAAGCCAACAGCAGGCGATGATGCACAACATGACTAGCCCGCAGCAGGCGGCCTTCTAGCGTCAGAATCTGAGGTGACGTGCGCGCGGAACGACTAGCCCGTGCTTCGTCAGTAATGACAGCAAACGTATACGCACGCATTGCACGATTTGCCAGCATTCAGGCTTCACTGCGTATGTACGTACCAGGTACCTGGTATACATTTCGAAGCTCGACATCATGTGGACAAGGCAATGCAGCATTACATGAAGACAACATAATACGGAGGAAGCGAAAAGCCCTCCTCTGCTTTGCTCTGCCTGCCTGCTGCTGCTGCTGCTGCTACTGCTACTGCTGCTCTGTTTAGAGTGCCTAACTGAGTGTTGCTCTGTTGTTTGTGTCTGTTTTTGTGTTGATGTTTGCGGGAATAGTCGTACTCTATTTACTGCATATGTATGATACGAGTACAGTAGAGGTCCCTCTATAGAGCCGGTGGAGTAGTGCCGGTTGCCCGCAATAGTGCCTGTGAAATCGTTTGGCACAGATGTGGGAACAACCAGTAATGTCAGCATGCGGAGTAGTGCCGGTTGCTGTTGTAGTGTTGGTGTTTCCGGCTGGCACATACCGGCACTGTATGGGGACCACCACTGTACGAACGTATTATTTGTCAGTTTCTAATATTTGGCCGACTAGCCCGTAGTGCTTTGTCATTATTGACAGCAAACGTACGCACGCATTACACGAGTTGCCCGCATTCAATTGTCACTGCGCATGTACGTTTTTTCTTTCTTCCTTAATTTTACATTATTTGGTTTCCTTGGTGGCATGCGGTGTGGTCGGTTTCAGCTGCGAGTCTTGAAACGTATGTATCAGGCCTGAGACGTTCCGATTTCAGTTTTATAAAATATGTTTTGGCGGATGTATGACTTGCTTCAGCTATGATATATACGTGTCCTACTTTTGGTTTGTTTTATTTTTTTTCCGCTGGGTATTCTTCCACTCCAGAATGGAGCCTGTCCTGTGACCACGGACTTGATTATGCGAGTATATGCGAGAACAACAACAACAACAACAGAAACATGTATGTACCAGGTATTTTGAAATTCGACACGATGTGGGCAGGGCAATACAGCATCACATGGAGACAAAATATTGCGGGGGAAAGGGGAAATGTCCTCCTGCTTTGCTTTGCCTGCCTGCTGCTGCCGCTACACTGCTGCTCTGCTCCTTTAGAGTGTCTAGCTGAGTGCTTATTTGTTATTGTGTGTGTTTTTTGTGTTGCTGTTGACGTACTCTACCTATAAGTATGATGCGACACCGTAAAGGTCCCTCTATAGAGCCGGTTGAGTAGTGCCGGTTGCCCGCTATAGTAGAGCCTGCGAAATTGTTCGGCACAAGTAAAGCAGATGCCCCGCTATAGAGCCGGTTGAGTAGTGCCGGTTGCACGCTATAGTGCCTGTGCTATCGTTTGGCACAGATGGGAACGATAGTAGTGTGCCGGTTGCCGCTGTAGTGTCGGTGTTTCCGGCCGGCAAATATTGGCACTATACGGCACCACTACCGAACGAAGGTACAAGGTATTACTTATCATTTGCCCGCATTCAGTCGTTACTGCGTATGCACGTACCAGACATTTTCGAAACTCTCGACACGATGTGGACAAGGCTACAAAGCATCACATGAAGACCAACGTATACGGGGGCAAGGGGAAAGGTCCTCCTGCTTTGCTCTGCATGCCTGCTGCTGCTGCTGCTGCTGCTGCTGCTGCTGCTCTGCTCCTTTAGAGTGTCAAACTAAGTGTTGCTCTGTTGTTTGTGTGTGTATGTTGTGTTGCTGTTTACGGGCGTCGTACTCTTATCTACTGTATATGTATGATAATGAGGCGCGCGAGCCTTTTTTTCTTGGTTTTCCAAGGAAAAAAAGCCTCTTCATAACGGGTCGTACGAGCGTAGGG
>JAYJMJ010000375.1:5394740-5414167 GCA_036873875.1 Laminaria ephemera
GCGCGCGATGTCTGCCTGGTCGGTGAACGCCCGACGGGCTCCGTCCCGGCATTATCGGGATGCGAGGGTCAAGGGTCATACCACTACGGGTATGCATGACATGAGAACACCCCCCCCCCAAAGGCAAGCAACGGATTAGTACGCCCCACCCTCCCCCCCCCCCAACACCTATCCTCCCCCCCCAACCCTCACGACCCTTGTTGTTTTTTCAATGTTTTTAGGGTGGCGATGACTATGAAGTAGACGCGACAGACGAGGATCTACCGCCCGAATGGATTAAGAAGCGCCGCAGGACAGGGAGCGTGTACTACTACAACGTCATGACCGGGGCCACAAGCGCCAGGAATCCCAATGAAGTGGGCGACACAAACGCAAGCGCAACCGTGGGAGCTAGCGCGCGTGGCGCACCGCCACCAATGCCACCGCGCTCGACTGCAATCCACACCGTTTTCCGAGTGAGATTTATATATACACAGTGGGGGGGCTCCCAATAGTGCGGGTTGGATAGTGCCGCTGCTCTCCATAGTGCCGGTGGAATCGCTTGCCACGACTGTAGCTCTCTCTCTATAGTAATCATATTCCCAATAGTGCGGGTGTCCTGAATAGTGCCGGTATATTGGGCTGGCACATACCGGCACTATTGGGAGCCCCCCACTCTGTATTACGTTTTTTTCCTCTGGCAGATGGGTAGAAAGGAAGCTTGAGCTCACCAAATTTTCCACGTATGTGTCGTGTGTCAATTTAACTTGGTTGCTGAAACAACGGCTCTGCTGCCGTCGCAACGCTGCCGTGGCAGCGGCAGCACAAGCTGCCGCGACCTCTGGCTTGCCGGGGCCTACGGATGCATGGATATGTCGGCCCGCCCTGATCCCTAGCTGGGGTTCCGAGTGAGAAGAGTCTTTCCGCTACGAGCGCGTATCATAGCAGTACACGTATCGCCGTGCGGCGAGCGTGCCGTACAGCTCCTTGCGTTGTAGTTCGGAAACCTCCTCTACTTTGGCAGCTCGGGCTGATTCGTGTGGTCGATGTCTGCAGTCGTCAACTTTTTTCGACGTTTTTTCCTTCTGAATTCCCAAAAGGGTTAAGATTATTACGAAAGTCCATGGTAATCAGGACCCACGATATGGACAAAAACCTATATATCCGACTGTTTTTACTAACCATGTTTGGTCCTGATTGCTGTGGTCCCCCCCTGTAATAGGTTTGCAGTGTCATTGCCAGCGTCTTGAGAGCGCAGCCGCCTGCACGATGAAACCCGAAGATGGCACGCTGAAGAAACGGCGGCTTTTGTTTTGTACGTTGACCGGAAAATGAGGCACGCGTTTCATTTCATGGACCATTGTTGGCGCGCCTCCGCTTTTGTTTTTGCATGCGCACGCTGTATGCGTTATTAGTGGAAGTCCACGTTCGAGCGGCTACTGCTTGAGAAAGTGATGCCTGATGCGTCATGTTTGAAACCGTCCCATACCCGCCTGCTGATTTGTCAACAGGGGGCGCACAGACCTCAAGCGCCTGGGTCTACTGCTCCCCAAGAATCTGCGTACGGAACGGTGAGAAGCCGATACAATGGATGCCATTTTGGTTGGGGTTCGTTTGCGGGCGCCAAATTTTAGCTATCGAGGGTTTGGATGTATCGTAGCCGTGAGGTGGGGGCGGGAGCGGGGTGTGTGGATGACTATTTTACTACTGCTTGTGGTTGGCGTCCATCATGTACTGCGCCTACCGGCCCATAAGTATCGAGCACTCCCAAGGGGAATTCGTGCCGTACAAAAGTGCGCTGAGACAGTCGTACCATTAATCCCTTCGTTTTTTTACAAGGTCTCATGACATGCACGCATCGATAGCCGCTTTGGGGCAAATGATTCTTCCTGTCAATTTTAATTTTTCGTAGTGCGCAGGCCTTCGCGCATTTGGCGGCACTGCTAGCGTACATAAAAACCAGAACGCGGCTGACCAGTGTAACATCCGGAGCACCCACCCTGAACAGCCCGCATCTTAACGGTTTTTGCTCGTGTACACAGATAATAGAGTGTTTGCGATTTCCAAACTCTTGTTGAGTTGGAAAAATGTAAAACTAGTATTGAAACCGACGAATTTCATAGCTCAAGGCCAACCAACCCACGAAAAAAATAGGTGAGAAACAAAAACAAATGGTAGGAAAAAATATAACTAACCTAATTTTTCGCTGGTTTGTCGTGGGTTGGGTTGACCATGGATTGTGATTTCGACGGTTTCAATACTATTACTATGTGTTTCCTACCCAACTCCTACCCAATCAAAGTTAGTACATCGCAAACACGCTAATGGCGAACCGTTCCGCAACCCTACAGTAGCGATCCCAACCGTTGTTCCAGACCTTACCCCTTTGGGTTCCAGTTCTCGCAGCCACGAAGATGAATGGAGCCGACCTACAGCCGGGGGGGTGTCCCCATTTTCACTGCCAGGGTTAGGTCACTCTTGCGAGTGGCACCGTAACTGAACCCAAAACGAATTCCAACAAGGTTTGTTTGTTGCCGCAGCGTAACAAAAGACAAACAAAGCATTGCATTTCGCGAAATAGTACAAAAAAACACCAAAATGAATTGAGTTGCACAGTAAAAGGGTGGCCGCTCGCGTGAGTGGCCCCGAGCCGCTGAAGCTACAGGCCCTCAATGTGCGCCCCCCCTGCTGTGGATTTACCAACCGCCCAGCGCGAGCTCTCAATAGTAAGAGCAGCACCATGTTATGCGCGTGCCTTACGAGACCTTGCTTGTAGGTCGGGCACAAACGTTATCGTCTCTTTCCTGGCCGAGGAGTCGTTCGTTAGGCCGATGCTGCAATCGTTCATTGTGTTCGACGTTTTATCCTTTTGTAGTCCCACAGTCCCACAACCTTTCATTGTTTTGCTGGGGAACACACGCTTCGGTGGCGGCATCATGTCGCTTGTGGCACACCCACGCCATGTCTCAAGCGCCTTCGGCATCCGCTCTTCCCCCGTCGGGGCTGTGGGTTGGCTGGACTTCAATAGTTATTATTAATAGTCATTATTAATAGTTGGGTGGCGAAGAAGGCCAAGCGTTTGACTTTAGTATTTCTCGATACAAAACACATTGCGAGCCCCAAACGCACCAATCATGATTTGAATCGCAAAACTCCGCACGTACCGTACGCAACTAACTGCAATACCAAAGTCGACCTATATCTAGTCGGCGACTAATAGTCAGCCAACTCACGGCCCCCCGTTGTGCTGTCGTTTCCTGTCCTGTCCTGTCCTGTCCTGTCCTGTCCTGCCCTGTCCTGTCCTGTCCTCTCCCATCTCGTTGGTTTGCGCGTCGCCAGAGCAACGGACATGACAGCAACGGTGATCATCTGCCTCCAGGCTGGATTGCGCGGTCAGACGAGCACGGAAAATTCTGTGAGTTTCCGCCTTGGGGTGGAGGGTTTCGTGGTTACATTTGGTTTGTACTGTTCGTCGCGGCTTACCAACTTCTTTGGGATTCGGAACGGCAAAATGCCTATCATATGGTAATGGACGATTACAGCATAGCCCACACGAAGCAGCCTTGCCTGTCGGGGTGGGAGGTGGTTCCGGAGTGCGATGGAAGAAGCTGTACGGCACGCGCGCAGATATAACGATACTTGGCACTGCTGCACGCTCTTCCTGGAAGGGTGATAATATCGTGGTCGTCGTATTGTCGGTTGGCTATACATGGGTGCCAAAGGGATTTTAATTGTTAGGGCCGCCTCTAACGACACATATTTGGCAAGTTGTTTGCCAAATTGGCAAGTTTATGTGAAAATTTGGATACGCCAAAATAGCAAGTTTTTTGCCAATTTTTTTCGTGGATATTTCCCTAGTCCTTCGTTGGCAAGCTTTTTGAAACCATTATTTGGTGTTGGTTATTTAGATTTGCTGTTGCAAGAATTGGAAAAACAAACGTGTCGAAAACTTGCCAAATTGACATATATATATTTTTGTCATTTGCAGTATGTCGTTAGAAACGCCCCTTAGTAGGTGTTTGCGAGTCTCCGTTGGAAGCTACTGGGCTTTTTTTTGACACCGTGTGTTTGTCGTAGCACGGCTTGTAGGGGCATCTCTGTTATCGCTTTTCGGACTTCAGGGTGGGAAAATGATGTAAGAAAAGTGACTTTTACAGCACAGGCCACTGCTTCGCTAGGGGATGATAGACATAACAAATGAACTAACACAGCACAAGGAGCTTCAAGACACGGGTGCATCATGACAACTGCTTGTTCTGCTTCGCGCTCACATTTTTGATGGGCGGATTGACAAGACAAAACGTATACCAGGTACTACGTAGTGTTTTGTTTTGGTCGATTTTCTCTGGGTCCCAGCACGGTTCAGGCCGCGCTCTTACCTTACCAGGCTGTTCGATTTTCAAGTGCCTTGACGCCTGCGCGCGGGAGCGAAATTCACGACGGACTCGGGTTTCACTAAGGATACACCTGTATAAACGAGAGCACGTCATGAATGCACGATAAGCGGCGTGCATCGTGCAAGCCGTTCGATACGGGCAAGGAAAAGAAAAACCACGAACATACATTCACGACGGTGTCTTCCAGCTGCTTCAATTCATGCCACCGCCGTCAATTACGTATTACAAGCAAATTCACCGAAGAAGCTATTATACGAATACGGCACTATTACCGCCATCTCTCACCTCCCCCTCCCCTCCTCCTGTCGCCTTTTTTTTGGTGTGCGCTTTTCGTCCTTCCTTACCGCATCCAGATTACATAGACACCGTCCGAAAGACCACCCAATGGGAGCGGCCTGCGATGCGCGTCCATTCCACCGGTGGCGTCGGCGTCCAGGCCGTCGACACCCCGATGGTGCGCACACGGAGGAGCTCAAACTCTTCTTCTATGTCCGCCAGCTCAACCTCCTCTGCGGCGCCCGTTCACGCCCCCGTCTCCGACATCCCTGCCACTGCCGCGCGACGTCGCTCTAGTTCCGTGCACCCGGCCGAAGGGGATACGTCGACATCGTCGGTGGAGAGACCTGAGACCAAGACGTCATTAGAGAGACCTGAGACAAAAACGTCGTTGGAAAAGCCTGAGACCAAAACAGGGGACGTTGTCAACGAGCCCCCCCTGCCTCCGGATTGGGAAGTGCGCACTGCCCCAGACGGCAAGACATGTGAGTTAGCTTGTGAGTGTTGGGTTGGAGGCTAGTGGGATAGCACCACAGCAGAAGCACACAGCTGCGGCCTATGCCATATCTGACGGTTGTCGTAGCCCATAGGCAACAGCACTTCCTCCTTTCGAATCCCGAAAATAATGAATTACCAGGTAACCCAAAATATTATTCCATATTTAATTAATTACACTACCCCCCCTATACGTAATCGTACATTATACATCGGTTGTGCACATCTTACCCACTAATTTAATAAATGGAAGCCTGTACTTACCCCGCAATGAACAGGCTTTTTGCCTTGCAAGGCGAAAAACGGCCTCGGTCTCTTCCCTCCCTCGTTTTTACCTCATTATTTTAGTACGACCTATGAACGAATGTAAATGCGCGGATACTCTCTCTTTCCGACACTAGAGACTCGGGGTGCTTCCCTCTTTTGGGGTCTCGCCAGTTCATGTGCGCCTAAGGGTCGCTGTCAGCATCAGCATGCACCGTTGTGTGGTCGAAACGTGCCGCAAGCCGATTGTGGTAGATGTCGTGTTCTGTTGTATTTGACGAGTGTCCCGAACCCAACGCAAAATATGAATAGTTTTGTCATTTACAACACTGTTGCATGTGGCGTTCATTGGTGTACTTCTGTGCCAGACCGGGCCTAACCAAATCGTACCCAGTCGGGATGGTCGGTGTGTTTATGACAGTAGTAAATTACGTATTGCCTAGCATAGGATGGAAAGCCAGGCAGGAAGTGACCGTCCGCATGGGGGCAGAATAAACGTCGGGTGGGTCCGTATACCGCCATAGACCGAGATGCAGCTGTCGTTGTTGGATCAGAGCGTGGGTCTTTTCCGATATCTACCTCAGATGACAGGCAGTGGCGGACGCCCTCCACAGCGCGCTTGAGCTGGCTGGGTCCGGCTAGAAACGCGTCACACGTGAGACAGCGGGGAGCGATCGTTGAGCCCCAGTATGTCGAGTCCCATCGCACGCATGACAACCCACGCGAGCTACGCACAGCCTTTGCGGGCGTGCTTGTGGATAACTGGCTGTGCTATAGCTTTATGTTCAATTTGGTGGGTCATGTCCCGTCCCGTAGGGCATGGTTGTCTCTCGCGTGATAATCCAGCGCTTGGCACGTCGTCGCCACAAACAAGATCGCGCCTCTGCTAACCGCTCAGGGTGCCCCTCCCTCTCCCTCCGATTCCACACCAGATCAAGGCAAAGGTATAGGCGGGTCACTTTCAGGCAATGTGTTTTACACGGCTCAAGAGCCATTCGCACGAGTGGCTACTGCTTTTGTACTGTTTTTCGGTTTCGCGACATGCACCAGCGTGGAACTGTTTGTTAGGTTGCGCCAACAAAACCAATTTGGGTCTGTTTTTGGGTGACTCAAACATGGTAGCGAAAATGGGGGTTCCACCTCTACCGCAGCGTTGATCACTACCTGCACCTGACATAGCGACCGTTGCCATTGCCGCCGCGCCGACCGTTCGGATTTCTTTTTGGCCTCGGGGGCGGGCGGACGCTGATGCTTTCCGCCCCCATCTGCAGACTACGCCAACAACGTTACCAAGAAGACTCAGGTGAGCGGCGCGACCCATGGGACTGTTGTTACCAGTATTTCACCGAAACTTAGTGCTGTGTACCACCTGAGATGGTACACAGAACCCTCGCTACGAGTAGCAAGGCGGGTTGACACAACAAACCCTTTTAACCCTACGTACGGCACCCACTATGGGGACGAACTACCTGAAATCAGAGTGGGGTTATTTTTGCGGTAGTAATAGTAAAGTTTTGCAGTAGTAAAAGGGTTCATATTTGCCTGACGCGTCGCTTGCCGCGCAGCTTGTCCACCCTCCCATCCTCCGCCATTAACGCCGTCCGAAGCGCTCTCTCCTCTGCCATGGTGGTGGTGGTGGTGGTGGGGGGTACTCGTTTGTTGCTTGCCGTAGTCATTTGACCATTGACCTCGCATGCATCCCTTTCGAGAGGAGCCATGGTAGCGGGGGTACCTCTTGGGCTCAAAGTTGTTTGACTGCCGGGCCTCCCCAATTGAAGAATGTCTAACACCTTCCCTTGGGATGCATGCCAACATTGAGCCACGAGGGCTCGACGCATACGCCCCCCCCTCCCGCGGGTGCCGTCTTCGACTCCTCGCCCGGGGAGGCCACGCGGTCAAATCGCTGAGAAAGTAGTGTTTTCGCGATCATATCTCGTTTTGTGATGCCTAGCGTGTGGGATTGTTCATCGCGTGGCGCGTGCATTCCCCCCCCCTGAAAATCGGGTTTTAGGTGCGGGGAGCCCGATTAAAAAATGGTACCCCCCCCTTCCGTAGTATGGCTCTTCGAGTTGCACGCACGTTCGCGACATAGACTCGCGCCGATCGATATACGGTAGATGTCCCTCTATAGTGCCGGTTGAGCAGTGCCGGTTGCCCGCTATAGTGCCTGTGAAATCGGTTGGCACAGATGGGAACAGCCAGCAATATCAGTATATGCGGAGTAGTGCCGGTCGCCGCTATAACCCCGGTGTTTCCGGCTGGCATATACCGGCACTATAGAGGGACCACTACTGTACATCAGAACAAAAGCGCGCTGGTAAACTGGTGAGCTGGTAAATAACAGAAGCAGAACAACCAGAGCAGACCTCGGGAAGATTCCCGCAGGATTCTCGGGAGTTGTGATTTATTCCCGTTCTCGTGCAAGTATCGTTCCCGTGATGTAACCTCTCCCCCCCCCGCCTCCCCCTTCCCTGCTGCGGACGCGCGCCGACTTTTATTGGTGCAGTGGAAGGCTCCGAAAGCACAAGGCGTCCTGCAGATATCTCCGTAAATCCTTGTACAAGATACGCAGCCGAGAATCGACAAGAAGGCCGCTCGCTTCGTATTATGGCATCACGGTAGGCCTGGGAGGTCGTGCTTGCGTTTTTTTGCTTCCGTGTTCCTATTGTTTTTTTCTTTCCTGTTGTTTTTTTGTTTCCAATTGTTTTTTTTCTTTACTGATGTTTTCTTCTTTGTGCTTGCGTTTTGGTGTGCTTCCAAGTATCTTCTTTTTTTTTTTAGGGCTAAAGACGTTGTGCCGCACAGTTCGGTGACTGGGTAGGCGCTCGGAGGCCGTGCTTGCGTGATTTTGTTCTTCCGCGTACCCATTGTTTTTTTCTGCTTACGGCGGACCTTGTTACGTTGCATAGTTTGGTAATTGGGCAGGCCTGGGAGGGATGACCCCATGATTTAATTATTTTGCTTCCTTTTACCTATTTATTTTTTCTTGTCACGGCTGAGCTGGTTGCATAGTTTGGTGGCTGGGTTTTGGTGTTGACCATCACGTTTCGCTGTAGTGGTGCATTAAAACCGCACCAAATTTGAACGTTTGCTCGGAGCTTGTCGTGGAGCATCCTGCTGTCCACAGCCCCGCAGTAATACCGTTGTTTCGAGCGGAACGTTGTTGTTCGCTTGGTCTAAATATTTTACTACAGTAGTGTTGCCGCGGTCGCCCTTCGCGTAGTAGGTGGGAACGGCGGCTTTTATCCCGCTTGTTGAATTTCACCTGTAGACAGGAGATACTGTACTCGTACGCGCGTTTTGCCCCTGCAGACAGCGAGAGGCTGAGACATGACGGGTGTATTCGTATAATCTGCGTTTCCGCAAGCAGTGTGTAGCGAGATATTGCGACCTGATGGGTTTAATCGCACCTATGATATGTGTTTCCGCAAGAATTGTACCGCCGAGGGAGTAAAAACTGCGAAACCTCTCCGGACAGACACGACCGGTCAGATACACCACAGTTCCACCTGAGTTTACGGGGCGTGTCTTGTTGTCCCCGCCTAGTTGTGGGAATAGGGTTAGCACGAGTGAGCCGAAACGAGCCACGCGAGATTGCGCTAGACGAGACCCGCGAGAAAAGTTGGAGTGCTTCCAACTGTACAAATGTTTAGTTTCTACTTTTTGCGCCACAATGTTGCTTTCATTGATTTTTTTACCTGTATTTACACACGTAGTTTGTACCTCTACTGTTGACTACCAGATATCAGTGTACTCGGGAAACTTAGCGTATTTTACCCTGTAATTGAAGATGACACGTGCTATTTGTTTTTGCAATGTCATACAGTACCCTCATGGTACCGGTTAGTGGTGCTCTAGGAGCCTGAATGCGCAACACGGGTATGGTCCTTGTATAATGCGGATGCCACGCGTACTTTGTTTCTGTAACACTATGTAGTACCCTCGTACCTATAGTGCCCTGGACGTATTATAGATGCATAACATGCGTACAGCTACTGCAAGATGATTTTCTGGCGTCGAGACGGCGGAGTTATTCTCTAGCGGTTTCCGGTTTATGTTTCGGCAATACTCGCCTTTGGAGGATTGTGTCCGGAACGAATGCAGTGCGGGGGTTGATATCTAGCGGTTTTACCGGTTTTGGGCTGAGCCTCGGTAGTCTTTCGCCGAAACGGCCGAAAAAGCCGATTTTCGGGTTTTTGGAGCCGATTTTTGAGGGGTTTTATAAAGAGCCGATGTTTTTTGTTTTGGAGCCGATAATCGGGGGATGAGCAGATTTTTACCCGATTTTTTATAAGTAAGCCGATTTTTATTCACCCCCTACGTAATAAAGCCTGCAAATGAGAAGGAAACCCTGATAGGTGATGCCCACTGCAGCACGCATCTACTCACGATAAACGCCGATTGAGTGTGCTCCCCACACTGCACGCTCTTTTCCGTGTGAGGGAGCCGATTTTCTTGTGAGCAAGCCGATTTTCTCGTGAGCGAGCCGATTTTTCAGAATCCGAGCCGAATTAGCCGAAAAAGCGTTTTTGTGGAGTGGGCCGTTTTTTTTTTTTGGAGCCGGTTTTTTTTTTTTTGAGCCGAAATGAGCCGAAAACAGGACTTTTGAAAATTGGCGGGATTTTGAAAAAAGCCCGTTTTTTTTTTTTGCTTGAGCCGAAAAAAATTGAAAAAGTGAGCCTCGATGCCTAAGCCTGTGTGTGATACTTCGGTCGCGCGTGCTACGGGGTGTGTATGTCCTCGTGAAATATACTATATATCAATATCTAGTGGTATTTCCATTTCAAATGTTTCGACAACAAACCCGGAGTCAGTTGATTCTACGTCGGCGGCTGCTGTTACGATTTTTTCATAAAAGCTCGCGCGCAATCTCACAGCTGAAACGTATTCTCATTTTTTTTCATTAAAAACTCACGTGGAAGGGGTGGCGCAGGCAGAGCAAACCCTTGCATAGCACGCATCACCCGATCGGCCCGATCTGAATAAATCCATGCCACAAGCAGGGGCGGGAGTCAAGCGCAAGAAAACGTGCACGGTGGGAACAGCAACGGCTTTTACTTAGCGCACTAGGTACTGCAAAAGCTGAAGCGCGAGAAAATTCGATGGCGTAGAGAGAGTCTGTGTGTGATCGCGAGCGCAGCATCTTGGGGTGTAGCGCAGCAGCCAACAGCGTGTGGGGGGGGGGGGGGTTGAGCGCGTGGAGGAAGCGTTTGCAGCGCGATCCGGATAGTATACGAATAGTTTGAAACAACGAAACAACCAATGCAGGTAGCGGATGCCTTGCTCTTACTTGCTTCAAGGCAGATAACATGCTCCCTACAGGGCCATACAAAAACACGAGAGACCCGTCTTGGCACGCTGAACTCGTACTGCAGGGAGGCAAATTTCACGGCTGCTGTATCGCACCTGGTATGTACCACATGCCAGACTTGACAACCAGTCACACATGCCAATCCACCAATCGCCGTATTTTGAGCAGAATAATCAGGACAACAACAAGGCCGGCCATTTGCGGTTCAAACACCCAAGCACCAGATTGTGCGCACAAATAATCGTACCTCGACCAAGCGGCGAAACCGGTCTCCGTGGTGTTTCCGCAGCGGTTGCCTCTCCCTCCCCACCCCCCGCGGGATCCTGAGCTGCTTGCTGTTGCACCGAGGCCAGGTTCTCGCCGTCAACTTGGTCGCGCTGATCTTCGGGTTTGTTTTCTGCGGTGGCCGTTGCAACCGAGACGCTGGTTGGGCCGTTGCTCATCGAGCGCTCCTATTAATAGAGTTTTGCAGACGGTCGGGGGCGTTACCACAAAGTTACCACAACGGCGAAGGGGGGGGGAGGGGGGGGGTACTCATTTGTTGCTTGCCTTAGTCATTTCGACCATTGACCACGCATCCCTTTCGAACGGAGGGGGGGGGGCTCAACAGACAATAAATGGGGCGGATGGAAATGTGCACAAAGACAACAATCTCTGCGCAGTTTCCATTAAAGAATAAACTAGTTGAGCAGCCTTAACACCAAGAGCCCTGGCGGAATTTGGCGCGGTGTCATGCGCGTGCAGTATGTACCAGGTACCTGGTACCTGGTATGTTTATCCCTTTCACAACCGTTCGCAGTTTTAACGGCGGAATTATCACCTCATGCCGAGATTCGCGCGCTCGAGATTTCGCGCTTTTGGTAGCGGTTCTGCGACGGTCGCCGAAGCCCCCGTAATCACATCACATCAATTCCCTGTCACGAGCTGTTCGAGTCGGCCGAGATAAAACAAGCTAACCCCAGTCGGAATCGGACCCATGACGCCTCTGGTCGGGGCTCCGTTCTGGCCGCCTCGATGACAGGACTCCACAACAGCCGTGATCTAGTAGGCGCGATGATCGTAGCCCCCGGTTTGTTAAAAATCATACCACATTCTTGTGAGTTGCTCTCAACACCCTGCCAACGCACTGCCACCAACACACATCTCCCGTTAACTGATTTCGAGCGTCAGCGAGCCACCAACGTTCGGCCCTCCACCACCCTGCCAACCCACTGCCACCAACACACATCTCCCGTTAACTGATTTCGAGCCACCTAATTTCGGCCCTCAAGCCCCCAATTTTCGGTGCCATAGCGTTGTGTTGTCCTGTGTACTGCTGTGCGCTGCTGCTGTGCTGTGTGGTTGATGTGGGTGTCGCTGTAGGTGTTCTGTGTGCTGCTGTGTGCTGCTGTGTGCTGCTGTGTTCTGCTGTGTGCTGGTGTCATGTGCGTGTTGTGTGCGGTGTTCTCTGTGCGGTGTTCCCGTGTTCTCTGTGCTGTGTTCACTACATACACTCCCGAACACGACCTCCCTCCATATCTCTTTGAAGCCCATATTCGGTTTCTACATAACATAAATCTCTCCACTTTTCGTTTCGTCAATTCTTGGTTACCGGGGCTACTTCCTCCACTGCCCCTCCTTCACAGGCGAGCATTTCCAAACGAAACCCCGTTTCTACGATATGAACGAACGGATTTCTCTCCGTAGTTTGGTGCTACTACTGTTGTCTTCCTTAGTGCCTGTGGTATACCCCTCCGTCCGCCCACCAGCACCTTGCCAAGGCACTCAGTATGTGGTGCTGTCCAACATGTTGCTTTGCTGCTGTTGTGATGTGTGTTTCATGTGGCTGTGGGTGTTCAGTGTGCTGCTGTTGTGCTGTGTGCTTGGTGTGGGTGTGGATGTTGTGCTGGATGCTCGTGCTGCTGTCCTGTGTGTGTTCTGTGTGAGGTGTTTTCCTGTCGGGTGTGTTCTGTGTGGGGTGTGCTCCAACCGTCTCGACCGTTCATCGTCATGTCTCTCATCGACTACAAGCAATATCTAGAGGATAGGCGGTATATATAGGAAATACACCCTCCTCGGCTCGGCATCGTGCGTACATTCTTCCAACTTGCGAGTTGAGTGCGAGTTGCTCGCGAGTTGCTCGCAAGGGCAATCCATCTGCTGCGTGCTGCCGTGTGTAGTGCACGGCTGCTGTGTTGCTGCAAGCCAGCCTGCTGTGTTGCTGCAAGCCGTGCTGCTGAGGATTATGTGCGCAGAGCTGCTATCCGCTGGGCTGCTGGGTGTTATGTTTATAGCGCTGCCGTTCTGGTGCGGGCCAGTGTGTTGGGACCATGTGTGTGTGGATCTGTTCGAGGAGGGCCGTGTATGTGTGGTATGGGTTGTGTCTCGTTACGATATGTCATGGCGCTGTCTGTGTTGCTGTGCTGTTATAGGTTCATCCGTATGGCATTGATCATGCCTATAGTGCACTGCTGCATGTTTCGTATGGGTTGTGTCTTTACGATATGTCATGGCTTTGTCTGTGTTGCTGTGCTGTTATAGGCTCACCCGTATGCATTGACCATGCCTTTAGTACACTGCTGCAGTGCTATCAGCCGTGCTATACTGTCGATACGGTACTTTGCGGGAGTGGTGTGTTGTGATCAAGTATTTTGGATCTGCCGTTCTATACTGTCGATACGACACTTTGCGGGAGTGGTGTGTTGTGATCAAGTCTTTTGGTACACCCCTTTCGCGGTAAGCTGCTGCTACTAGGAGGCTGTACGATCTTACTGCTGCTGCTGATCCTACCTGTTGCTGCTACGAACTGCTTCGCTGCTGTTGCTGCTGCTGCTGCTGCTACTGCTCTTTGGTGGCTCGTTTTGCCGAGGAGGCCCTCTGTGGGAGGCGTGTACGATGTATGTGCTGTGGGAGCGGAAAGCAAGCAGGCAGCGTTTTAGTGGTGCTGGTGCTGGTGCTCCTCTCCGCCAAAACAATGATTTACTGCTGCTATGACCCACTTTACCTGGCACCTGGCATTGTACTACGCACTGACTTAACAGTATTTTGGCCGTTGGTACTTCTTCTACTCCAGGTATAATTAGGGTATGAAGTATGAAGTATTTTGGCCTTTGGTACTTCTTCTACTACTCTAGGTATAATTAGGGTATGACGTATATACTTTTAATTTAATGTGAAGAACATACACACTGAATCATATATCTGTGCATATAATGTGACCCGTGACATGCATGTAACCCGAAATCACGCAGTATCACGCGTAAAACATACCTGGAACACTGTGATTTAGATCCCATCAACACACGACTCCCAAAAACCGCCTTCTCGCCAAAGCGAGCCACCAGAACACCGTGATTTAGGTCCCAATAACACACGACTCCCAAAAACTGTTTTCTCGCCAAAGCGAGCCACTAAAACACTGATTGAAGTCCCACCAACACACGACTCCCGAAAACTGCCTTCTCGCCAAAGCGAGCCACCAGGACACTGTGGTTTAGGTCCCACGAACACACGACTCCCGAAAACTGCCTTCTCGCCAAAGCGAGCCACCACAACATTGTGATTTAGGTCCCACGAACACACGACTCCTGAAAACTGCCTTCCCGTCAAAGCGAGCCACCAGAATACTGTGACATAACACCAGGCAAATCTCCCTTCTCGATCTATGAATTGTTGGCCTTGACTACCACGCAGTCTAGCGGATAATGCTTTCGATCGTGTATTGTTGCAGAGAAACATGAGACAACGGAGAGTGAGCAGCCGACCGAGCTCTACATGAGAGAGCTCTGACGGTTACATATATACCATAACGCCTCCAAAGTTGAACGAACTCCACACACATGTAAAATAACTTGTCAGTGCTGGTAGATTCAACGCACACGCGACGGCAACGCGTAGCGGGCTCGACGGAGTGCCGTGACCGCCGCCGATACAAAACCAAGGGTATGATGGGTTCAAGCGACCGACGGGTAGCAACACAGACGGGAGGAAGTTGACGCGCTTGATTGAGTCAAGCATTGAGTGCGGCGGCGCCGTCGCACCGCATGCACATTACATCGTGACAGATAAGTGGAAAAGTAGGACATAACATGATGGAACACCGGCGCGGTGATGCACGGTGAAGGGTGCTCTAGTTTCGTTTTCGGGGCTGCTGCGTTCGGTTGTTCGTGGTTACCGTCCAAGGTAACCAAGCGTGCAAGCGCAGGTAACGTGCACAGCATGTTCATCAAGAATACCAGGGTGAATGGTGGCAGCAAGTCTGACCTACCTGTTAGGTCCAACATCTAAATCGCGATACAAAACGACCTGACTCGTTCCTTCATGTATCGAAATCGCGATTCAAAACGACCTACTAATAGCTCGTTCCTCTATACCATGGTATATCAAAATCGCGGTCTGAGAATCCCAAACGACCTGGTTCGCTGTTTTTCCGTTCCTCACCTCGCTTTCAACGCACGCCCGGTAGTCGGCTTCCATTGCCCTCAGCATGAGAGATGCCACCTGTCGAGCAAGATGTTACACCAAACATGGTGGCGTCGGAGTTAACAACAGTACGGTACGGCACGGTGTCGCTCGACACGATGCAAAATGGGGTACACAACGCAACAGCCTTCGAGGGCTACCGTTTGCTTCAGGTGAAGCAAAGCCAAAGTCAGGATGTGTATTACTGGCCCCGGTACACCTGTATCTGGCATCATACTGGAGAAATGCGCGTTACCGCGCTGTGTTAATCTGTACCACCGGGTACGTTCTTTTTCGCTTTTTCGTGCTATACAATATGGTACAGCAGCAGTACACTACAGCACGAACTACTCTGTAGATTATTACTGGTATATGATGCGTAGGAAGAGGAATCGCGGAATGAACGCTAGGTGTGTGTTCTGGAGTACTGCACTGCATGTCGGGGGTTTGAAAGACAGCGAAGAACAACATCAGGAACAACACCTGTGCCTGCCTTCCTGTGAGCCTCTATTATTTACAAGCAGACTCGTGTGTGAGCACGTGAGCACGTGAGCACAACACTTCTTTCTGCTCTGCTTTTGAGCTGGGATCGCCAATTACGCCGCATATTTTACAGCCTGCGGACCTGCTGCCAACTATGCAGAAGCATTGCATCTCCCATCCCTCACATCTTCTTGCCGGCCTCCTCGTCCTCCATCACCACTTCCACCGTCGCTGGCATCTTCTCGCCAAGCCTCTGCGGTCTCCTGGGCAGGAGAACCCTGCTCCTCTTTCTCCTGAGTCTCCTCCTCTCCGTCCTCATCGTCATCCTGAAGCATCTGGTAATTTTCTAACGGAGCGTAGCCTGCATCTTGAGGAGTTGTTCCGCCCTCACTCGACGATCCTGTGCCCTCGCTCCACTGCTCTCCGTCGGTCACGGGGGTGATCGAGTTGTTTCCCTCCATAGCTCACCCTGTGGTGCCGACTGTGGTTTGTTCCATCTGCAAGGAAAGTCGAAAATATGTTAGGGGACACCAGAAAATTACCCCCTTTTGAAGAACGCAAGGTATTCTGTTTGGAACACCCATATTTTGAAAGTCATTGCCAATCGCCAATCACTATGATTAGGGCATCTACGAGCTGAACCGATGGTGCGGCTTCAGACCCTCGCACTACTGACATTCGCGGTGCTGGCAGCACTGGTCGCTCCCAGCCATGCGTTCGTGTTTGCACCTGCCGCTTCAACAGCAGGGGCAGGACGAATAGGAGTCCAGGTGTGTCATTGTTGTGCATGTCATGATAAACGTCCACCTACACGTCGACGATGGGCGAAGCCAGACCCTGGGCGACGTGCGAAGCCCGCTTTGACTTACGTGCATGTGGGTGGCAGGTGGCAGTCCTCGTGCTCTTGGGATGAAGCAGGAGACTGCACGTTCGGAACTGACGGAGATGTTCGCAGCCACACGAACAGATATTTCCCAGTGATACACCACCCACGCTAATTCCTCTCACTCCTTCTACGTAATGCTGTGAGAGGAACACCAACAACACATCAACTGAACACCACCGAAGTTGCCACAGGAACTGAAGGATGCGCCAGCTATGTAACGCTGGATTGGGAATGCATTTGAGTTAATTTGACACAGGACATTTATGAAAATTCGTGGAAATGTGGTTATGTTTCCCCATCCGCCGGAGGATAAACTAAATATATAAAAACTTGGACAGCAGCTGAGCTGCTCCGGGCTGAAGCATGCGAATGTGCATTCAGTCCGCTATGATAGCAGTGAACTACCTGGTAGGTAACAATTGAGAGCATCCGATGTGTCATATACATACGAGTAGCAGCGCGAGGCTGTCTCATTCTATTAATAGTTGTACATTAGATCACAGTTGTACATTAGATCACAGCACACGGCGCATGCAGTCTTACCAACCCAGCACTACGAGTACAGTAGCACAGCAGTTTGTAGTAAACCATGATATTTCCAGGACTTTTCACGGGTCAGGTCAGGAGGTTTTCAAAACCTCACGGGCCGGGTCGGGTCGGGTCAAGAGGTTTTGAAATCTCACGGGTCGGGTCGGGTCGAGTCAAGAGGTTTTGAAATCTCGCGGGTCGGGTCGGGTCGGGTCAAGGGGTTTTCAAATCTCACGGGTCGGGTCGGGTCGATTCAAGAGGTTTTCAAATCTCACGGGTCGGGTCGGGTCATGACCCGCGAGATATGGATCATGTCACGGGTCGGGCCACTTTGACCCGCGAGTTGTTTTCTTCTGACCCGCGGGTTGGACCGGCAGATCTGACCCACGGATTCGACGCTTTCTGCTTCCTGCCCGAGGGCCTCTCTGGTGCCGATGCTCCTTTTTGACCATATTGGTACGTTAAAACACCGCCAAATGTATATATTAATGTCCACATCCATCCATACCCACTACACCCAGGCCACATATCACTGCATGGTAAAAATATACAGATTAAATCGTTTTCGAAGTGTCGACCCGCGGGTCGGATCCACGGGTCGAACCCGTGGGTCGGGAAAAAAGAATCCCGCGGGTCAAGGTGACCCGACCCGCGACATGACCTCCATCTCACGGGTCAGTCGGAGTCTGGCGGGTCGGGTCGGGTCGGGTCGGGTCAGGAGGTGTTCAAGATCTCACGGGCCAGGTCGGGTAGGGTCGTGAGGTTTTGAAATCTCACGGGTCGGGTCGGGTCGGGTCAGGAGGTTTTGAAATCTCAAGGATCGGGTCGGGTCGGGTCAGGAGGTTCTAAAAACCTCACAGGTCGGGTCAGGAGGTTCTAAAAATCTCACGGGTCGTGTCAGGTCAGGTGACTCGACCCGACGAGACCCGACCCGACCCGCGAGGTTTGACCTGACCCGTCAAAAACCCTGGATATTTCATCGCCGATCACCGCGCGCTCTCTGGACAAAACCGATGGTTCTTGATCGATGGCCTCCAGTAGAGCTTACCACTTGTTCGACAAAACCCATTCATTGGTCAACTACTGATATTCCGGGACGTTTGATTGGCCAACACACGCATGCTCTCCCTTGGCACCCTGATCCCACCCAGACCTGATCCCACCCGGACCTGAGCCCTCCAAACTGGCCCTGCGTACATCAATCGCCGGCGGCAGGGCACTACCAAGCACCCTGTTTCCATGCCAACCTAAATCGAGGGTCGACCACACCAAATCGAGGGTCGGCTACAGCAAGCAAACAATATTATCGAATAAGTGGTAATCTACCCTTATCGAGTGACTGCTCTGACAGAGGTAACATCTCAGCCTTCAGCCTGTGTATCTGTGTGTACCAGTATAGAACACCCGCCCGAGTTCCGGGGCCACACTGGTTGGGAGTAGAACTGCACCATGTTTTGTACATACAGTAGTTACAGCAGTTGTAAAAGGGTCTACCGTAAATCACCAGTACGACGTACTACTGTGCCTTGTATCCCAGTTTACCAGTACCTCTGGAATACGTACCTGTAGTTTTCATGTTTACATATCAGGCGTCCTATTCCGGTATACCCTAGGGTGTCTAAAGTGCACGATATCACCATCATGACTTTCGTGCAGTACATTAATTTTTACGATAGAAAACGTCACGCGGTTGGAAACAGTGATGGGCCAGGTTACCAGGAGGATCTGTGCCAGCGCTGATACTTTTTGCGCGGTTGCTCGAGATTCAGCGCTGTTATGATGTATTATCGGTGCGGTGATGTGACTCTCGAGCTTCCGACCCGGTCTCATATTATCGCATCTTTGATCAGGAATGCTTTGAAACTTGAAAGGCATCTATTAATAGTCACAGATCATATACTTCGAAGTACGAACTACTCAGTATGCGTTGGCGAGCACACACGCCCGAACTTTCCTCATGGTATCGTGGTATGTACTGCAGTGTTTCCTCAAGGTATCGCGGTGTGTACCTGTACTGCTTACGGACCGAGACCTCATACCTTTATGGGGTTCTCGAGGTAGAGTAGTATCGGTACGGTGTTCCCGGCGCGTTGTCTTGCACGGGGTAACGGAAAAAGCTATACCTGGTAGTTGTTTTGGTCATATTCTGGTAAGTACCCGGGTATCTCCAGAGTAAATACCATACAAAGCGTAGGTACCTGGGTACCCTAAGCGTAGGTACCGGGGTACCCTAAGCGCAGGTACCTGGGTGCCCCCAGAATATACCTGGAATACGCTACTAACACACCCCTGCACAATTCGACGCGAGTCGACGAGGGAAGAAAATGCTGAATTCTTCTCGCGATAAAAATTGAGGCGCGTACCGTAG
>JAYJMJ010000375.1:5480866-5492049 GCA_036873875.1 Laminaria ephemera
GGGGGGGTGTACTCATTTCATGCATAGCCGTAGTCTTAAGACCATACGAAGTAGACCCTCGGGAGGTATTGCTCAATTTCGAACGCCTCCATCCAAAAGGGTACACTGACCAATCCGCGCGTTCTCATCGACCGCCGCCTGCCGGCCAATAATCGCGGCAACTTCAACAATCAATACGTACGTAAGGTAACGGGTGTGTCAACACAATTAGTACGTACGTAAGGTGACGGGTGCGTCACACAATCGCTACGTACGCAGGGTGACGGCGTGTGTCACGAAATCAGTACGTGCGTACAATATGGGTGCCTTACAACCAGCACGTACGTAAAGCGACGGGTGTGTTACACAACCAGTGCAAACAGACGTGACGGGTGTATCTGATAATCAGCACGTACGTAACGTAACGGATTTGTCACAACAATCAGTAATTAAGGACACGGGCGTGTGACACAGTCAGTACGTATGTAAGGAGGCGGGCGTGTCACACAACCAGTACGTACGTAAGGAGGCGGGCGTGTCACACAATCAACACGTACATAAGGTGACGGGCGCGGCACACAATCACTACGTACGTAATGCGACGGGTGTGTCACACAATCAGTTCGTATGCAAGGCACAACACAAGTGTGTCAGAGGCACAACACAAGTGTGTCAGAAAATCTTGGAATCGTTCCGTTGAGCGCGGCGGCGTAAGCCACAGATGCCTTGTACTACTGTATCAGTACATACGTAAGGTGAAATGCGTGTCACCTTGATGGTCTTGTCCATTTTGTCCGAGATAACCTTGCCGCAGAATTTCTGAACCTTCTTCGGCTTCTCGAGCACCAGCTGCTGGCGGAGGGGAAATGGGGGGGCGGGCGTACCAAGAATGAAAAGAAAGGTTACGCAAAGAACACCCGCACACCAATAAAAAACATAGGGCGAACAATGAGGCAGGGGGGGGGCGGGGGGGGGCGGAGGGGGACTGGTCGGCGTTTGCAACGCAACATCTTCGGAGGTAGGCATGGAGTTGACGGTCTCTAAGCGAATCGTGCAGCAACTTTATCATCAAGGTTGCGGAGCACGGCAGGCCATGGGTCACGGAGTGAGGGCGGGGGATATGAGTAGCGCGTGGGTTGTCGACCTCGTGTGTTCCTATTACACTCGTACAATACCGCACACATCAGACACATCAGATCCCTTTTCATGGTCTATGTCTCTTGAGGGCAGACAGATCCCTGGTCTATGTAATCTGCATGGCCAATAGATCATGTTGCCGGGTGAGAGCCAGACGATCGGAATGATCTAGCGCATGTATCCTGGGTTGGACCTGTATTACACAGATCCTGCACAACATAACATGACAGATATAGGGTCTAGACGATCTAGATGATCTAGATCGCGACCTGTCTGACGTGTGAAATACTGGGTACTACAAGTCAGCAACTAACCAATGCGTGGGATATCTCTGCGCGGGCAATGCGCGTGTTGCTGTACGAATAGAAGGAGCGGCTTGCGTAGCTTGCAACTTTTACGAGTACGGCACGGGCGGGTGGCGTTCGAAAGCCGTTATCGCACGCTATATACTCGGAAGGCTATACGAGCAGCGCGCATCACTGCCGCCGGTTTTTTCACAAAGGCCTCAACGTTTTCGCTCCCGCGCCCTCGTCAGGTTTGACGAACGTCCCGTGTCAACCGCCCACGCGTACAGCAAGCGCAGCAAACATCGTATCGGACGCATTGCTGTACAGCAGTAGGCAGCCCGTGAGCTGGATCGGCCCTCCTCCACCTCCACAACACCCATCATACCAGGTACCTCATTCCAGGGTACAAGTACCATCTACCGGACACGCAGATGGTGCTTGGACCGGAGGTGCCGACTGTTTATTGTGGTTGCTATAGTACGAACCTAGGCTGCGCCATGTCATACCACCCCAAGGAGACAGGAAACAACTCTCAACTTTGCCGCCCTGAACGTAGCTCCATATAGGTACGAAGGTAGGTTGGGTTATAGGCTTGTCTTGCGACTTCGCGAGCGCTATTATTATTGCTGTCGACTCGTCGTATATACGACCGGTTTGCAATATGCGTCGTGTCCGGTGGAGGCGTGCGGTCCGACGCGTGCTGAGTGCTGAGGCCTACCAAGCGGTAGTATATGATGGGGGCAAAGCTACTCGGTCTGTTTACCCTGCCACCTGCTTGTGTTGTCAACGCTGTCGACGAGTGGCGTGCAACGCTTTCACGCACTCACTCCGAGTTCTACTCCATGTGCTCCTGCGGTACTCTACGACTATGTTTGCTATATATGATGCCAGGTATGAGGTGTAGACTGCTGCACACATTTTTTGCACTGCTGACTGCTGCACACTGCACTCTGTGTGCTCCTGCGCTGCTCTATTAGGTCGGTGCCTCACTGCTGGCTGCTGGCTGCTACGCAAGTTATGTGCGGTGTAGACTGCGCACTGCACTGCTGCTGTGCACACTGCACTGCTGCTGTGCACTGCCTGCACATTGCACACCGTCACGAGCGGAGCTAATCCACTCCGGGACGCGGCCTACGAGGTGCTGTCTACTGCACAATGCACACTGCACACGGGTACCAGTACGTAGATAGACAAGGACTGCACGCACCTCATCCTCGTCGTCTACCCAAATCCCTTCCCCAGTTTTCGGGTCTCGGCCGTCCCACTCGCCATCCGCGCCCCCTTCCCCGCCACCTCCCTCTTGCGCGGCATCACCGCCAGCCGTCGACACGTTGACATCGGTACTAGCCGAGGACATGTTCCGCCATTGACACCTTGTAGACGCAACGAGGTCGAAGGCGAGGGGAGCTACACCTTGGCAAGGAGGTCCCAAGATCAAGCCCGAGCCTCTAGCAACGACTGTCGCTGGAAACCTTCCCGACGCTGCTGCTCTGGGAGCAACCGTCTTCCAGATCGTTCGCAACATCGCTATCCTTGAGCTCGAAAGGAGGTGTTGGTTGGTACAGCAGCAGAGCAATTTGATATTGGTAGGAGTTCAATACTTTGGAAAGGCGTTCTTACGTAGGGTATACTCGTTGCCCCTCTTTCACGCAGGCGCAGCGGAACCGACCGACCACCTCTGCCCGCTGCCATCCACCTTCAAGAGCGAAACAGAGCGCAACACCGTTGCGTGCAGTACTTCATACTTATGAGCCGAATGATGGCTCGCGCGCTCACGCTCGCCGTCATCAGCGTCGCGGCACGAGAGGTGACTCATAGCTCATAGTTCATGCAATACCCAAAACTAACGTTTAGACTCGTACGAGTACCTGTATAGCAACCAGCAACGGCTCGTGTTCTTCGCTAAAGCAGCACCGCCTTGAGTGGAGTACGTAGGGCTTGAATATCACACCTAGGACATAGAGCATACATACGCGGTTGTGAGTTGTGAAGACAGCAGGCATGCCGACTGCCGTACTGTACGCTCGCTGCCGTCTCCGTTTTGTTGCACTTGATGCAATACGACCACTGATGGTAGGACAGGCGGTGCGTGTGTGCGTGTCGATTCTTCTGCTGGTGAGCATGCGAGCTTTCAACAGCCTCCCTCCCAACTCCTCGTACAGGAGGCCTTCGGGAGTCATGATGACGATAGCAGTGGAAGTATGAACGATGTATCGATATGTTGATGTATTGGTAAGTTGCTTGCGTTGCGTTGCGTTGCGTACCCCCCTAGCCTAGCATAGTAGCCTTCTGGCCTAGCCTAGTAGCCCAGCTCTCGTATTTCGTAGCTCGTAGGCGCTCCTTCTCAGATACCTGGTACCCTGTTACCCGTATGTACCTAGGCCCAGCGTTACAAGATTATGACTCCTCTCGACGCTACCCTTCCCCCGATTCCTTCCTTGCATTTATTGATGTCCAACCCTTCAGAAACCTGATCGCTTACTCTCGACCTCACGCTCAACGCGTTTCTCTTCTCGCCGCCTTATCGACGCTATGATAGCCGTACGTACGAGATACTACTAGTACTGTAGTAACGTCTCCTAAAACACGTGTCATGTCCTCGGATAAGAAAAACCAAAAACCGACGATATTTCCGAGCGACATTCTACCCAGCAATCAGCAGTAGCTAGCGCGGTCTTTTGTGGCGCCGGCCGAAGAGACCCGTGGAGCTCCCCCGCAACGGCGGTATGATTCGGGCCTGTTGAACGCCTCTCTGCACATCGAAACCTCTGCCGACCCGACACCCGTCGCCGGATATCGCTAGCTTCGCTGTTGGTGTGATTGTCCGAGCTTGTGGTTGGTTGGTTGGTCACAGCGCGTCGTGCTGCTTTTGGCGCTGTGTCCCGACCCCGCTCGTAGTCGTGGTCGCATGAGATGATCAGTCGCGAGGATCACGAGGGAAGCAAGAATTTTGTATTTTAGGCCGGCGACGTCGTCCTTGTCCGATGTGCGCATCTCTTCGGCCCGGGCGGTCTGGCGCTCTCTCATGTTCCAGTATCGCGCCCCCAGCTCTAGCGCTGCACTGGCGGTAGGCAGGCCGGCGCCAACCGGGCAGCACTCGAGGAACTAGCTGGCTGGGTACCAGATTCTTGACTCCTTCGAGCTCTTGCGTGCTCGTACAACTTTGTGGTCGTCCCACATCGCAATAATAAAACCAGTGCACTTGGGGAACAGCCCGCGAATATGTTTCATTGGCGTCCAACAAAATGCATTCAGTAAATGCCATACAGTTGTCGTAAACAGTCGGTATCTAGCCGCAGACAGACAGTTTGACAGCCTGGGTAGCCCGTCTGTGCGAAACAACCAATCGTCTTTCCCCTTCTTGACTGAAAAGACCTCACGAATAGGCGATATCTCGTCGTAGCCGCAGACACTGACAGCCTGGGGCTATGGGTTAGTACAGTACGAAAAAGGAGAATGACCTACAAGTTCAATAGAATTTCCCATTGCTGTCTTAGATTTTGGCGATTAATGGTTGATATGTTAGGTCAGTTGCCCCCCAATCCATTTTCTTACTGTCACAGCCCATAGACCTGGGCAGCCTGTCTGCGCGAAACAACCAAGTGTATTTCCCCTGCTGGACTGAAAATACCCCACTGAAGCTGCCGCCGCCGGCGCCGCCGTCGCCCCTATCACGCGCCCTCACGAACCTCTCCCCGCGCTCAGGCGAGGGCGACCGCCTCTAAGGGCGGAGTGCGCTCGTTCTTCGCACCCCGCCGTGGAGGCGGCTCCCGCCCCGCCTTTGTGACTGGTGCTCCGGCTCCGGCCGCGCCCGCGCTGCACACCCAGCGGAATGCAGACCATTTCGCCGCAGCCCCGGCGCGGAGGCGTTCCCATGGAGCTGATAGGGCCGCCCGCTCGCGAGTGGGAGTGTTTGGAGGCGTGTTTGGTGCAGGGGTTTCTTCGGCTTTGTTGAGGCGGGGCGGTGGGGTGGCGATGATGTCCTCTAGGTAAGGGTGTTGGGATGCTTTGGGGGAGGGGCTGGTGGGTGGGTTGTGCGTAGGGCCAGTTTTGCGGGTTTAGGTCCGGGTGGGATGAGGTTGGCGTCGGATCAGGGTGCCAAATTGGAGCGGTATGTTGCTGTGGGGTCTGTTATCTGTTTGACATATTGCTGTGCGTACCCATATTTTGCTTTGTGTGCTGTAGAGTTACGTTATGAGACGCGAAGAGATTCGCCGCGGCCGCCGCTGCTACTACTCTATATATTACGTAGCTTTTGGTTTTCTGAGGGTTTGAGGTTTCGTGGCTTGGTTTGTTGGGGTGACTGTCACCCCCCGCGGGGTGGGCGCGATGTGATGACACAACGGCCACGAAAGCGCAGCGCAACTGCTCCCCTACCGTAGATTTTTTTTCAAAAGAAGGGACCTTTCGTGGCCGTCCTGCACACTCGCAAGTGAGTGGGACAGGCAAAGTACAAGATGCAAGGTAAGACAACCACTTAGATGTGCGCCCGCGTTTTGAGGACGTAGTTACTTGGAATTCGTGTACGTAGGATAAGCTTCGCAGCAATGAAAGGGGCAAACTCTTCAGAACTGCACCCATGGTTTTGGGGACAAGTTACTTGGAACTAGAGTAGGATAGCTTTTGCAGTGGTCACAAGGGTTTTCAGGCCGTCTCAGAAGCGACGCATGTAATCGCAAATCCAAGGAGAATAAATACCTTAGTGATGTTCAAACACGATACATTCGGTAATATGTTGCGTCTGCGTGCCACCCGGCAAGTGCGTCTTTGCTGGTCTCTATAATTCTATTATATAGGGGCTGCTGGTCTCTCCATCGCTTTTGGGTAGGGCTGTGTGTTGCCTGGGCTTCGCGGCTGGTTATTTGTTGGGCGGCAGAGTAAAAACCAACTACCCGACTTAACATTTATTCATAGGCACCACTATTAATAGTCAAGCCACGAACGCGCCAGCCAGATGCAAAGACGCAGGACTCCGCGAATTAGAGCACGCAACGAACTGCTGTAAAATACCTAGCCAGCTTATAACTTCTCGGCGACTTATGGCCAGCCAACTGGCAGACCTATTGTTGGGACATCGGAGGGAAAACATGAGTACAGAAATTGGCGATTATAGCGTCGGGGTACTGCTTGGTTGGAGGGCGATAAATGTGGTGTCCGAACTACACTGCTTGATGACTCGTACGACACGGGCGCAGCATGGTCGTACTCGACGTAGGCTACGGTAGTGAGGGTACCCCATTTTCGGTACCGAGTTGAGGCTCTGTACGTTAGTTACCCAAAACCGGAGTTTAACTTTGTGTTGGAGCAGCGTAACAAAACGTTATGTATGTGGCCGTGCATGTCCGGAAACCTAAAAAAAGCACAGCGAAGTAGGGTAGCCACTCTCGCGAGTTGATTCTGAACCGCTTACGAAAGAGGCCCTCAAAATGACCGCCCTGCCCTAGCCTTGATCGCTGTCTCGGGGTCTCAAAAGGGTTGATAGGGGCTGCAAGTCTCTCGAACGGGACTTGCAGCTTTACGAGAAGGGATTTAGGTTTAGGTGTTTGGTTGGTTTGGGCTTTCTGACAAGATCAAATCCCACCCGCCACCCAGTACGCCAGCAGTACGAACATATGATAGCGGTTTGGCTAGGGCTGTGGGTTGGCTGGAGTCCACGGCTAGTGTTTAACTAGGTGACGAAGTAAGCCATCAAACTGACGTTGGTCTTTACTACAATTCGAGCCACAGCAGCGCCAGTCAGATACATAGATGTACGAACACTTCGCAAACTACCGCGCGCAACTAGCTGTAATACCTAGCCAATCGATTGCGTGTTTGCGATGTCCCAACTTTGGTTAGGTAGGAGTTGGGTAGGAAACATGTAATAATAGTATTGAAACCGTCTAAATCACAGTCCAAGGCCAACCCAACCCAAGAAAAATCAGATAAAAAATTAGGTTAGTTTTTTTTTTCATGCCATTTTTTCAATTTCCAACCTAATTTTTTTGTGGATTTGTTGGCCATGGGCTATGAAATTCGTTGGTTTCAATACTAGTTTTACATTTTTTCCAACCTAACAGAGTTTGGAAATTGCAAACGCCCTAATAACTAGTCGGCGAGTTTTAGTCGGCCAACTCACAGCCCTGGATTTGACCGTTTTTGCCTGCCGAAGACCGACGGCTTCAGCTTTGCGCTCCTCCTCCGACACACCACCACCACATGCAGTTACAGTACGCGACAGCTCTTAAGAAATTAGGAGTTAAGAAATTTTGTTTCGATTACTTGACGAGACATAAGATAACCATTTTTTTTGTGCTGATAGTGTACGACACACCCTGCCTTACGACACATTCTACGATAGAGATGCACTATTTTTTTTCTGAGGCTCTTCACTTGAGGAGCTCTATACCTCTCCCAAAAAACTGATTTGGGGAAAAAATAAAATTGCTGCCCGATAAACAATCCCGTGGGCTAGGTATTCAACGAAAATTATCGCAAAAACAATATTGAAATTCCGACGATTTTGGGTTAAGGAGCCCCGTCATTCAGAAAACGTTGGAAGACAAAAGTGCTACCTCTATCGTACCATTAGTAGTATTAGTAGCGACACATGCTACGATAGTACGATAGAGACGAATGATATCATTGTTTTTCTGAGGCTCCTCCTCACTTGAGGAGCTCTGTACTTCGCCCACAAACGGACTTTTTTGAGTAAATTAAAAGTTCAACCCCGTGAACAAAACACATGGCCTATAGGTACACAAAAAATCATATTGTAAAACGAGAATGACATCCTGACAAATTTGGGTTTAAGGAGCCCCGTCATTCAGAAACAAAAACGCCAAAAAATTGCTCGTACCTCGATCGTAGCACACGTCAACTGTACGATCGTATATATGCCGTCTCCAGAGATGTATTCTTCTACCCCAGAGTTATAGGAGCCTGTCCTGTGATCACCGACTATTACGGGGGGACCATAGTAATCAGGACCAAAATTGGTTAGTAAAAACAGTGGAATATATAGGTTTTTGTGTGTATCGTAGGTCCTGATTACTAGGATCCTCCGTAATAGATGACGGCGATGAATTGATGTGAGAACAAAAACGTATACAAGGCGCTTCGCTCCGCCGGCGGCATCCGCCCGCTACGCCAGCTCAAATAGAACGAAACGTGAAGCCGACAGAGGTCCATGATTTTGGTGCAACTTGGGAGTTGAAAATGCCAAGAGCTCCACGCTCTAGGAAAATAAAACTCGGACGTCGCACTCACGTATATATCACGTCATCCGTACGAAAGAGAAAGGACAGAGATAAAGGGTACCAAAGTAGTGTTGTACCTGGTTTCTTATTGGATTGGAAATTAAGGCAAGTCCTTCGCCCATCACCAGCTAGCTGCTACTATTATTAGTACTGCGCGTGGTTGCATACGTTTTTTTGGCTGAGTGCGCTGTGCCGTGCTGTCCTTCCTTGTGGTAGACGCTCGACGACAACATGTTACGGTTGTACAAGTAGCTCTAAAAGAGCTGTGGGTGAGAGTGTTTTTATTGTGAGTTGAGCAGAAGACGCAGGTGCAAAAATAAACTTGTCGCAGTCTACGAACGTATCATATGATACAGGACCAGGTGCAAAATGAAACGTACACGTACGTACGAAAAAAATATCGGAAAAAAATATTGGAAAAAAATATGGTAAAAAATATCGGAAGAAATATATGAAAAAAAATCGAAAACCGATTTTCCGAAACTCGAATCAGAATCGAAAAACAGTAAAAAACGAGCGAGATCATCGAAAAACCCGAAAAAAGAATCAAAGGTAACGAAAATCGGCAAAAAAAAAACTCGAAAAAAAAATCATAAAACGATTTTCCGAAACTCGACTCAGAATCGAAACCAGTCCAATCTGAGCGAGATATAACCGAGAAAGACGCAAAATAACGACGAAAGGAAGGGAAAACGAAGAGAAGCGAGAAAAAAGAACACGAAGAATGCGAAGGAAGCAAAGAAAGCTAAGAAAGCCGGGAAGGGTTCTCCAAGAAGGGGAGTTAGGCAGGCGTTTTCCGGTTGGGAGCGCTGAGAGCCAAGCAAGGCCTTTTAATCAAGTGATGCAGGAACGAATTATTTGCTGAGGTATATGTAATTATGTTTATATGCCGTCTCCGCATGATGATGATCAGGGGCGTTTGTCGGAAGATGACATCGCGCGCATGCTCGAGGACGCCGAGACCTTCTTGGAAGAAGACAAGGCCGTCAAGAAGCGCCTCGACGCGAGGAAATCCTTGGAGTCGTACGTGTACAACATGAAAAACATGCTGGACGACGAGGAGAGCGGGGTGGCCAGCAAGATCAGCGAAGCGGACAAAGAGGTAAGGAGGCATGTTATGGTAGGCAGGGTATCTACTGTTTCTCAGGTTCCTCACATGAGGGTTTCCTAAGGTGAATACGCACGCTAGGGTAGGGGGATACCTGGTAGTGGGGTTGCCTAAGGTAAAGAAGCATGCTATGTATGGTAAGGGGGGGGCACTTAAAGATTTTATCAGTTTTTCAGTTTTCTCACACAAGGAGCTCTATTAATAGAGGGGTAAGACGCGTGCTGCGTTTAGAGGTAATAGCACTTTTCTGAGTCTCTTTCACTTGAGCAGCTTTGTACTTCGCCCACAAACCGATTTTGGTGTAAACTAAAAGTACAACCCGATGAACAAACCCATGGCCATAGGTATACAAAAAATTTTTTCAGATATGCAAAACAAGAATGGGTATCCCGACGATTTTTGGGTTAAGGAGCCCCCGTTGTTCAGAAACAAAAAAAACGCCAAAAGTGCTCCTACCTCTATCGTAGTGCGCGTCCTCTATTAATTGAGGGGTAAGAGGCAGTAGCACTTTTTTGGACGGATTCGTTTTTGGGCTTTTTCGTTTCTGAATGACGGGGCTCCTTAACCCAAAATCGTCGGAATGTCATTTCTTGTTTTTGTAATATAGATATTTTTATATACCTAGGCCATGGGTTTGGTCATCCGGGGTTGCGCTTTCAGTTTTCGGGCGAGGTATGAAGCTCCTCAAGTGAGGAAGGAGCCTCCGAAAAAAAAGGGTGCACCCTTTTTTTTTTACCGTAGCGTGTGTCGCAAGGTAAATAGGCAAGCTACGACGGGCGGGGCACCTACTGCAGTAAGGTAAATAAGCATACTACGGTATACACGGTAGGGACGGTATCTAAGGCCATGAAGCTGGGTAGACACGCGCTACGACGATTGAGGTGCGCCAGTTTTTTTCTGAGGCTCCTCACCTTTGAGGAGCTCTAAACCTCGCCCGTCCGCAAAACATCTTTTTTTTTTTTGTTGAGTAAACCGAAAGTGCAACTCGATGAACAAACCCATGGCTTAGGTAGGTATATACAAGATTTGAAAAAAAAAATTGGGGACGACGTTCCGACGATTTTGGGTTAAGGAGCGCCGTCATTCAGAAAACAAAAAAATCCAATAAAAGCGCTGCCTCTCTCGTAGTACGCGTCGGTCGGTACCTACAGTGAAAAGAAGCATCCGACGGTAGGCGGGGGGGGGGATGCTAAGGTAAAGGTATACCTGGTATAATTTTTTTGTGAGGCTCCTCACTTGAGGAGCTCAATACCTCGCCCAAAAACTGATTTTGAGAAAAAAACTGAGAGTGCAACCCGGTGACCAAGCCCATGGCCTGGGTATATAAAAAAATATTGATATTGTAAAAACACAAAGACGGACCTTCCGACGATTTTGGGTTATAAGGAGCCCCGTCGTGCAGAAAATATTTTTTTTGCCAAAAAAATCGCTACC
>JAYJMJ010000375.1:5497012-5520266 GCA_036873875.1 Laminaria ephemera
CCTACAGCTACCGTCACCCCCGGCGACGGCGGCATGGGTAGCACCGCCGGCGTCCTCACCGACGGCATCACCACAGGCACCGGCGCACGGGGGAGAAGAGGGGGGGTTAGCTCTACTCTTGCTGGAGAGCCTACAGCTACCGTCACCCCCGGCGATGATGGCATGGGTAGCACCGCCGGCGTCCTCACCGACGGCATCACCACAGGCACCGGCGCACGGGGGGGAAGAGGGGGGGTTAGCTCTACTCTTGCTGGAGGGCCTACAGCTACCGTCACCCCCGGCGACGGCGGCATGGGTAGCACCGCCGGCGTCCTCACCGACGGCATCACCACAGGTCGGTTAGCTCTACTCTTGCTGGAGGGCCTACAGCTACCGTCACCCTCGGCGATGATGGCATGGGTAGCACCGCCGGCGTCCTCACCGACGACATCACCGCAGGCACCGGCACACGGGGGGAAGAGAGGGGTTTACCAGAAGGGGGGGGGTTACCATGGCCGTCAACGCCGGCGCGCGCACAAAAGGGGGGGGAACACGGGGTCAAGGGGGGGAAAGACGCGTTGCATTCAGTCGAGAGGCTGCCATGTCCATGGGGAAAGTTAAACGGCCATCCAATAGGTGAACACCTCTTGCATCGAGGGTTATCGGTTGCTTCGCCTGGACAGTGTGCAGTGACAGTAAGTTTACCGTCATGGCGGGAACAAAATAGACACTCTCAAGGGTCACACGCACGTCTTGTGTGCTGTGAAAAATTAAGCCCAAGCTCCCTATGTGCTCTACTGCTAGTGGGGTACCATTGCCAATGTATACTGTGGCGTTCTCGGGGGAGGGGGGGCGTAAGTTAGACAGGCCGTGCGGGTTCGAGGTCATATGGTTTGTCGCCCCATTATCGGCTATCCAACTCTCACTCTCTCTACTCGAACTACAACTTCGACCACCCACTGATAACGCATGGCCCATCGGCGAAAACTGTGCAGTCAGGAGATGTGACGGCTCGGCGGTGAGCGGGTACTGCCGCGGCTGTTGCTATTGTGGCTGTTGCTGCTGTTGCTCAAAGTGCTGTGGCTGTTGGTGTACCTCGTACTGCTGCTGCCCCTGCCGCTGCTGGTACTGTTGCTTCCCTTGCTGCTGTTGGTGCAGTACCTGTTGGTACTGGTGCACCTCGTACTGCTGCTGCCCCTGCTGCTGCTGCTGCTCTTCGTACTGCTGTACTTCGTACTGCTGCTGCCCCTGCTGCTGCTGGTGCTCTTGGTACTGCTGTACCTCGTGCTGCTGTAGCCGTTGCTGCTCAAGTTGCTGCTGTTGCTCGTGATACTGCTGCTGCTGCTGTGCCTCCGGTTGGGGAATGGGAGCGGGGTCTGCTAGTAGTGGTGCGGTATTTGTCGCCACGTGGCTATGGTTTAGGTACACGTTGCGTGGTGGGTTAGGGTCTCGTTTGAGTATGACGATTGCGTCGCACTGGCTCCTAAAATGACCAGCCCGGTCGCACCTGAAACAGCGAGGGCGGGGGTCTGCTGCGTTAATTGCCTGTTCGGCGCCTTGCGGTCGACGTAGGTCGAGGGGGTACCCGGCAGCGGCGTATATGTGGTCGGTGCCCGGGGGATATCCCTCGGGTCCCACGAAACGCGAGTCACACGCCTGTGGCCACGACTGGTTGCCGCCGGGGTTGCCACCGTCGCAGCCGCCGCCGCCTCCGCCGTCGCCGCCACCGCCGCCGCCGCCGCCGAGGGTGCGCGCGTCCTGCTTCGGCCATTTGTTCTTCTTGCCGCGGTTGTTGCCCGTATGGTCACCTGCCCAGCCCTGACCTTACTGGTGCTGCTGCGACTGTTGCTACTGCTGCTGTTGCCCGGCTGCCCAGCCTTGGCCGTGCTGGTGCTGCTGCGACAGCTGATGCTGCTGCTGTTGCCCGGCTGCCCCGCCTTGGCCGTGTTGAACACCCTTCCCTGGGTCACCCCATCCGCCCTGGTGGTGACCGGGGGTTAGGAACAACCCGGGTCCACCAGATCCTCCACCCCCAGTCGCGATCAAAACATGTGCTGAACCATCAACCGCCTCCCTACTCTCTTTCAACTCCCTGTGTGTGGTCCGGACTCAATCCTCGATCTAGGTCAGGGTCAGACCGGGTTGGTACTGCAACATCTTTTTGTCGAGCGCATAGTCTGACGATAGGCACTGCAATAGGTGGAGGTTGGTCTCTTGGTCTGACTTAGGAATGCCTACTTCTGCTAGCTTTCCCCTAATGATGCTCATCCTCTCAAAATAAAGGGCAGGTGCTTCCCCATCGATCATCTTAGCGTTGATGTACTCGCGCAAGTACGCTTGCTTGTCGAGGTCATCGTTTGGTACGTACGTCCGGCCGATTTCAGCCATGGCAAAAGGCTGCCAAGTTCGTAGACCTTGCGCAGTAGGGGCGAGTTGCTGGTGATTGCGGATGGAATGCCTTCATAAGCTATGCGAGCCACCTCTACCTTCTCTCGCCCAAAACGGTATTCTAGTTATTTCCTACTCATAGCGTTTGGGCCCTGAAATTCAATGGGGTCATCGGTTTTCTCAAATTCCCTATCGCACGTATGTGAGACACTCCAAGGTGTCATCCGCTTTATCCAAGAAAATAAACTTCCTGGCTTATCGTCAAGTTTGGGGGCGGGCTTACTATGACCAACTATAGAAGTGCCTGGAATTGTACGTTGTTGTGATTGCTGCGTCCCCATACCCGTCCCCATACCTCCTCCTCAAAGTCGATGTATCTCCTGCTGGGCTCTCTCAGCTCGCTCTATTTCCTCTGCCTGGCGAAGACTGGTCTCGCACTCTTGCGTTACCGGCCTCACCCGTGGCCTCTGCCCCGGGTGTCGGCAATCGATCCAGCTGCAGCCCCTGTGACCTCTGTCTGGGCAGCGCTGTCGCTTGGTGGTGGTAGTCCCTCTCGACCCGCCATCACGCTGAAAACTCAGCAAATTATTACTCACCCTAACCAGCTCTCCTGGCGGGGCCTCAACCAGAAGGTGATGCTACTGCAAGTATTTAGACCACGCTAGTGTGTTAATGGCATCCAATGGTAGATAGCTGCGCCGAGATCGTTTCACAGAAAGGCACTCATAATGTACAAGTAGAGAAAGGGAAATGTATAGATTATCGTCGTCCCGTGGAAGGAAGGAGATGCAGACAGTGGAAAGAACTCACCGCAAATCGTGCTGTGCTCCACAGAAACATCCCTATTGTATCTGTGGAAACCCCCAAATACCGTTACATGCATGTTTCGTCACCGAGTACGAGAGCATCCTCAACAGACTATACAACCCGTTTTTTACCGGGACAACCTGATGCTTTATGCGGGTCGCCCCAGTGGTCTAGTGGTTAACCTCGAATACTACTACGAAGGTTGGAGTCGGGGGTTCAGATCTCGGTATGGAGATTTTTATTTCTGGAGACACCAACTGCCGAGAGCGCTTTATAGCGTGGGTAAGCACAATTCCACGCGAGTCGACGAGGGAAGAAAGTGCTGAATTCTTCTGGCGATAAAAATTGAGGTGCGTACCGTAGTGGGGAGGGGGGAGAACAGGCTGCTTAGTGGCCCCGGATCTGAGTTACGACTAGGGAGGGAGAAGGAGAAAGAAAAGGTGCGAAGAAAATAGATGAGATGAGCAAAAAAAATAACAAAACAAAAAGTGTGAATGTTTTACGGGTTCGTTATCAGTGTTTTCATTCCTTATTGCTGTTTTTGAAAGTATCACACCAGGGTTTGTACCAGCAGGGAGATTTTATCTACGGCAACTATACACCCCGTTTTTGTGTAAAAAACAAAACGCAACAAAAACAAAAAGGGGGGGGGGGTTCTTTTGGTTGGCGGAGAGTCACAAGAGATATGCAAGCAACTGTTTTACGGAAGACGTCATTTTTGTTCCATGCAATGCGTGTATATTGTGTTCATCTCCAACTACCGTACTTACTCAAGCCTAGTACTCGCACCCTACGTAGGTATAGTCTAAACACTCAACTTACTATATCTGCGTATAAAATATTTTGGCTTTTCAATACCATATATTCCCTGTATGTTCCGTGAAATCGAAGACGTTGTTGGCCTCCTGTAGTTGTCGCGATCCGGTCGGATGCCCATGGTATTGTTGCTCATGGAGTTATGTCCTACCATGAAGTAGCCGGTCGCTGAGTGGTGTTCCTTTCCTACACTACCGGGTGTTTGGTGACAACTGAACAGCTCTCTTCTCGATAATTGATACCAGGTAGTATATAAAAAACTCCCCTTTGGACACACCTGGTAAAATTTGAGGACGCGGTCCAGATATTGCTCAGTAAAACAGCGGGATCTGGTTATCAGGCAGTGCACTCGGTATTTACTACCGCTCCTCGCTCCACCAAAAACGCTACCGGCGTGCGTTGATCCAAGCTGCGCTTGATGCCCAAAACTATGTCAGGAAGGTGGTGTGGTGAGCCAAAAATGTTGGCGAATAAATTCAGGGTTTTAATGAAAATCAGCTTTTGAGGGGTTTGCACTAAAGGAAGGATACCGTGTGACGCTCGGGTGCGTGCGAGAGAACGTACGACGGTACCGCAACCCCCCTAGAGGGTAGATTGACCACTTACCGTCGTGCTCGCGCAAAAATAGGCTTATTCGGTGGCAACCAGCGTTGGCACGAGGCATCCCAAGAACTGGACTTTTTTTAGATCAACAAAACGACGAAAAAACGGTCCATGACTGAGGATTTTTATAGTAGAATGCCCTGTTTTTGAGGGCTTTGCACTCAAGGAAAGATAACCTATGACGCTCGGGTCCGTACGAGAGAGCGCACGACGGCGCCGCAACCCCCCTAGAGGGTAGAGCCACTTATCGTCGTGCTCGCGCAAAAATGGGCTTAATCGGTTGCAACTAGCGTTGGCACGAGGCATCCCAAGAACTGGAGATTTCTTTTAGCTCGACAAAACGAGCAAACAACGGTGTATGACTGAGGATTTTTTTAGCAGAATGTCCTGTTTTTGACGAGTACGAGAGCACCTCGAACCAAAAGAGCAAAGAGGGAGCAAGGTGAACAAGCAACGCACCAAGGGCGTGGAGTCTACAACAAACTCCCTAGGTGCCGTCGAAACAAACACCAGGCTTGCGCCGCGCGCTGCCGCCAGGTAGTCAACTGTGGAGGCGAAAGCGGAAAGCTCTAAATTGGAAGAATGTGCTCGTACTGCGCTCTTTCGGTAGTGTACGATATACGTACTGCATTCTATATATATCCAGGGTGAGAGCCTGTCGACAGCATATTGGTAGTTTATGAATTTGACAACACCGAACACCGAAGATCTCGCCGCGAACACGATCCTGACACAGTTCGGGGCGGCGCCGCAACTCACCGACAGGGTGAACTGTAGACACCCCGTCGCGCTAGCGACAAAATGGGCGTCATCGGCCATGATTCGCGCTGTTACGAGGCATCCAAAGGATTTGGGATTTTAGTTCGACCAAAACACGAGTCGAAGCGTGATGAAAGTAGTAAAACAACATGATTTTGAGAAGTACGAGATCAACATCGACCGAGAAGAGCTACCCTGGTACAGAGTAGAGAGTGCACGGTGTGGGCAGCAACATACCTAGACAGGGAGTGGACCATGTAACACAGTACCTAGGTCCTGTCGAAATAAAGATTACGCTTGAGCCGCTGCTGCCAGACCTCGACGCCGCGTACCACTGCCAAGGCAACAGCAAGTGCGACTCTCCGGAAAGTGCACTATCCTCGCGGCATAAAACAGCGTACGAGGTACTGACCACGCATGCTACGGTAGGGTACCTCGTAGGTTTACGAGGCATCTCCTTTGATGAGCTCCATAGCTCACTGAACAACTGACGCCGAGAAACAAATACGCTCCAGCCGAGAATCAATCCCACAGCCCAGGCATATGACGAACGCATACATAATGAATATCGCACATACCACTACAGTAGTGGTGCCTCTATTGTGCCGGTATGTGCCAGCCGGAAATACCGGCAGTGTGGCGGCAACCGGCACTACTCCGCATACTGCTACTGCTGGTTGTTCCAATCTGGACCAAGCGATTTCACAGGCACTCTAGCGGGCGGCCGGTACTACTCAACTGGCACTATAGAGGAACCTCTACCGTACAACGATATTTGGTGGTTCCTCAGATGAGGAGACCGGTCAGTCAGAAATATCATACAAAACGTGTTACAGTACCGCTATCTTGGCACCCGTCTAATGTCAACAAGCACCACGAGAGAAGTTTGTCCGACCCCCGACCCCAGTAAAATACCCGGGGGTACCCGGGCATCGGGCATGCCCATCGACCAAGTACCCGGGTATGGGTACCAGTATTCATTAGGTACGAGCTCGATGCCCTACCTGAAGCTTAGGCACGTTTAGTGACGCCCTCAATACAATACCTAATCCTTAGGTATGTTTGGTACGCCGCTCAGATCTTTCCCGGCTATCGGGTATACCCGTCGGAAAACTGTTCGGGTGTCGGTATTGGCTGGGTACGACCTCAATACCCCACCTGAAATCTAGGCTGTCTTCGGTACGGTATCGGTGCCGTAGGCCAAGGCTACGGTTTGGGGGATAGCCCTATTTTCAATGCCGAAGTTTGGCGACTCGCGCGAGTCGCTCGGTACCTCAATTCCATGGCTACGGTGCATATCGCGACAGCACCAAGCAGCTCAAATGCTTTAAGTTAGACCGTAAATATATTAATAGAGCAGCCACACCACTCGCGCGAGTTGCTCTGAGCCGTTGAACACGGAGCTCACAACAGTGACCCCCCTACTATTTCCGTGGTCCTTACCCAAGGTTTAGGTGGCCTTACGTGTTACATCAATCTTAGCTTACCTAAGTTTCGGTACGTTCTGTACTGTACAAGAGTTCAAACATTTACCCGGGTAATGTAGTATATAGCTATACGCTCCTTACCGATTCAGTAACAAACTTGCATATGTTCACAACGCATTGACAACGAGTATTGCTACCACTTTAGAGAGGTGCTTCCTCACCACGCCCCTCCTGGAGGCTGGACCGTTGCGGGATGCATCCCAACCCAACCAGTACCTTTGATGGCCGGCCCCCGTCACTCATCTTCACTAGACGGGTACTACTTCAAGCTGCTGCGAAGTTCCCGGAGGCACCAGTGACGGAGACTGCGCTTGGCATCGAGGTTGTCGTCGCCATCTCTCACGTTGCTTTTGGTATCGCGAGGCTTCCAGGTGGTCTATCGGTCGGTTGCACATGGGATACGGCAACGCTGAAGTAGCTACGGCTACGCTGAGCTGTCGTGTTTATGAGAGGCTGGATGCACTGCTGTCTCGACGTCTTCTCCATTGCCTGGTACTGGTTTCGTCCTCCTGCGGACGACGTTGTGGATGCTGGACTATAACTTCATGTTTTCCTCTTCCGTAAAGCAGACAGCTCGGGTCGGACAGGTTCATGTCCAACTGAGGTCGACGCTGGTGAAGGGACTATGTTCCGAGGCGTCGGAGGGTACGGGCCCTCGATCTCCTGCATCAGAGAAGGTACCGACCTTGCGCTATAATTACGTTGGGTGCGGGTGACGCCGAGTAACAGGCAGGGTTAGCCTAAGAGGGATACCATCCCGGGGCGAAGGGACAAGAGACTGGCGTGCCAGCGGGGACGGGTTTTGGCCAGCACTGGGCAACGGAAAACCACAAAGCTTCCGAGAAGATTTTAGACTGGAGTTTGGAGTCGTTGACGCAGAAGAGAGACCGTATTTGATGTTCTATAGGAGTCTTCACGCACAACCACTGTACCCCCCGACGTCAAATCGAGGTCCGCCATAATGGACGCGAACTAATCAGATTTTATCTCCCTCGACGGTCAACAGAGCTGACCGCCTTTGGGTACCAGAGAGCCAGCGTTGCTGCAACAACCCGCTCCTCTAGCCGTAACACCCCCACCAGGCATCGATAAAGCGAGAAACCTACAAAACAGTACTACTATTAGTACTGTAAAAAGATGGCAACTGCTACAACAGAAGTGACCTTCTCAAACGTAGTTCTGTACGTATCACACTTCTGTGAAACTCGGAGTATTTGACGGATCTCCTTCCGTATTGATACCAAGAGTACAGAGTACGATACTGCTTGCGGCCTTGGAACCAGTTGTCCAGCGTTTTTTTCTGTGCTCGTGTCATGAATTCATCTCAGTCAGTAATCCCTACTGTCTGTACTACTGTTGTAAACAGATTCCCGTATTCCCACGGATGTACATTTTCTGACGTTTTTACGGCAGTTTCATGCGGCATTCCATGGCGATCCGCGGCTTGCCACGGCAACCCCCACGGCTATTTCCACGGCAACGTCCGCGGCAACAGCCGCGGGAATTTCTGTGGCAACAGCCACGGTAGCATCCGCGGTAAGATCCGCGGCAATGCCCACGGCCGTGTCCAAGTGTCCGCGCCAGTACCCACGGAAACAGCCGGGGATGTATCCGTGGCACTACCCACGGAAACAGACGCGGGTGTATCCGCGGGTGTCCGCGGGCGTAACCTCGGTTAGCTCCGCGGCTATACCCATGGAAACAGCCGCGGGTGTATCCGCGGGTGTATCCGCGGCAATAACTACGGTTAGCTCCACGGCAATACCCACGGAAACAGCCGCGGATGTATCCGCGGGTGTAACCGCGGGTAGCTCCACCGCAATACCCACGGAAACAGCCGCGGGTGTATCCGCGGGTTTATCCGCGGCAATACCCACGGAAACAGCCGCGGGTGTATCCGCGGGTGTCCGCGGGTGTAACCGTGGTTAGCCCCACGGTTTTACCCGCGACAACAGCCGCGGGTGTATCCGCGGGTGTCCGCAGTTGTAACCGTGGTTAGCCCCATGGCAATACCCACGGAAACAGCCGCGGGTGTATCCGCGGTTAAACAGCCGCGGGTGTATCCGCGGGTGTATCCGCGCAGTAACCGCGGGCACACTCTCGGATACACCCGCGGTTGTTTCCGTGGGTGTTGCCGTGAAGCTAACCGCGGTTACCTAATGGATACACCCGCGGCAACACCTGCTGACATATATACCCGCGGCAACAACCGCGGTTGGCCCCAAGGCAGTATCCGCGGAAACAGCCGCGGGTGTATCCGCGACAACATCCAGGAAAAAATCCACAACAATGCCTTCGGCAAGCAGTCCACGGCAAAAACCACGACAATTTCTGCGGCATCCCTATTCATAGCTTGACTCTGTGATCTGAACATGAAACAGACATTAACCCGGCCAGAGTGTTACCAGGAATATGATCATCATCGAACAACAGTTGCAGTATACGAGGTGCTCCTCTCGTTGGGCGTCTTTCGCGGTTTCGCCCACTACGCTATCCCAAACAGAACAAACCGGAATGATAAAAAAGAACCAAACGTAAAGCGGGCAGAGGAGAGGTCCAAACATTGGTGCAACTTACGACTTGAAACAGCTAAGACCCCCACTCCCGTGGAAATTGACATGAAGATTGCCGTGGGCTTTGCCGCGGAACTTGCTACGGACATTGCCGTGAGCGTTTCCGTGGGCGTTTCCGTGGGCGTTTCCGTGGATATTGCCGTGGATTTCCGTGGGCCTTGCCGCGGAAGTTGCCGCGGAAATTGCCGTGGGCGTTGGCGTGGGCGTTTCCGTGGATATTGCCGTGGGCCTTGCCGCGGAAGTTGGCCGTTACCGGGAATCTTTTCCGTGGACCTTGCCGCGGAAGTTGCCGCGGAAGTTGCCTGCGGACATTGCCGTAGGCGTTTCCGTGGGCGTTTCCGTGGGTATTGCTGTGGAATGCCGTGGGTCTTGCCGCGGATATTGCTGTGGGCGTTTCCGTGGGCGTTTCCGTGGATATTTCCGTTGGCCTTGCCGCGGAAGTTGCCGCGGACATTGCTGTGGGCGTTTCCGTGGATATTGTTGTGGGCCTTGCCGCGGACGTTGCCGCGGAAGTTGCCGCGGACATGGTCGTGGGCGGTTCCGTGGGCGTTTCCGTGGATACTGCCATGGGCCTTGCCGCGGAAGTTGCCGCGGACATTGCCGTGGGCATTTCCGTGGACGTTTCCGTGGATACTGCCCTGAGCCTTGCCGCGAAAGTTGCCGCGGACATTCCCATGGGCGTTTCCGTGGATATCGCTTGAGCCTTGCCACGGAAGTTGCCGCGAACATTGCGGTGGAGGTTGCCGTGGATATTGCCATGGGCCTTGTAGCGTAGGTTGCCGCGGACATTGCCGTGGGCGATTCCGTGGGCGTTTCCGTGGATATGGCCGTGGGCCTTGCCGCGGAAGTTGCCGCGGACATTGCCGTGGAGGTTGCCGCGGACATTGCCGTGCACATTGCCACGGCGGTTGCCGTGGAGGTTGCCGCGAAGGTTACCGCGGACATTGCCGTGGAGGTTGCCGCGGATGGTGCCGTGGATGTAGCCACGGGTCTTTCCGTGGGCCTTACCATTTGCCGTGGGCCTTGCCGTGACGTGCCGTGGGTATTGCCGTGGGCATTGCCGTGGACCTTGCCCTGTCAAGACGCGGCATTTCTTGCCGTGGATTACCACGGGCACTGCCGCAGGTTGCCACGGAATGCCCAGGCATGCCGTTGGTAGCCGTGGGCGTCGCCGCGGGTAGCTGTGGCATGCCGTGGCAACCCGCGGCGGTGCCCGTGGTAAGCCGTGGCAACCCGCGGGCATTGCCACGGCTTGCCGCAATAAAGGCAAATAGTGTACATCCCTCCAACGTTACTGCGTGTTGTTCCGTACAACGTTTGGTTACGCCCCACACACCAGGTGAAGGGATCGTCCGGTGAGTTGTCTAGCGAACGAAAGTAGCATATCGCCGGCCAAGAACTGGCGGCACACGGTTGTTCCGAAAGAATGAAACGCCCATCATCTAAAGTTGGTAGGAGCTTCAGACTCATATATGTTCCGTGAAGGTCGGGCATATTTCCTTTATCCGATTTGGTATCCACCGAAGACGTCACAATCGGAGTTCGTGGCTTGCTGTTTCTTATTGATAGCCGTAATTCGGAAAGTGTGTCCCCTACCTCGTATACTCCACGGCGTCCGTACGTGCGTGCTGACAGCCAAATTCGATGACTGCCGCCAGCAGCCGCCAGCAATGGACTAACTATTATATTTACAGAGTACTCTACGGCTGATGCTTCTTCGCAAGGAAACGTAACACCACAAAGTGGCCAATCCAAACGTTTGTGTGTACGTCACTAAATCACCCAATCCGCAACTTCGTGAACACTACATATTTGCCGTGTAAATAAATATCGATGTTGTTCGTTCGGACCGGGTGGCCAAACCCAGTTAACTTTCTTTACACAAAGTTCTTGACGTCGGCCACAAAGTGAACCTTGTTTTTAGAGCTAAACCCACCTCAATGTCGTAGTGAAATTGCTAAAACGCCGAGAAAAATATATACCTTGGTTTTAGAGGACATTATCAATTCGGGAGGGAGAGCCGTACATTGTACGATTGACGGTACTTTCATGGACATTGATGTCTCCGTAGCTACAACATGTGTATATGTTGACGAATAACGTTTGGTTGATGTTCTGCTATCTTAACGAAAGCATTCCAAGTGCTTTGGCCGAGACCTGAGTGTTCTTTCACAGTGTCTGCGAGACGGTTTGGACACGCGGGAATCTCTCATAGACGCACTTCACAGGCCTTGTTACCCGAAGAATGGGGCATCTATCGGTGCTGAGATAGACGATGACAAAGAGCTGCCTAAACCAAACGCATAGAAAACTCGGTAATGTTGTGCATTTGATCCTGGCGTTCAAGATTTTTTTACAATACTAACGCGTGTCTTGCAGTTGGTAGAAATTGAACCCAGTAGAATCCTCAATATTTTGTAGACTACCAGGTAGACTTTGGTGTACCTGGTACACGAGTATTGACCAGATACCGATCTTTGGTACTATTACTAATAAAGTGTCAAGATAAATAAGAGGTGATGGGTGCGGTGCAAGTAGGATCGAAACATTTGCCTGGGTGCCACCGTCTATTCTACAGCGTGATATAACAGTACGAGCTACGGTGGAACCGGATAAATTTTCTTGGTGGAGGTACATAGCACATAACCTTCATCTCGCATGTTGGGGTTGTATCGCGAAGAGAGGCATGCAGACAGTAGAGGGAGATAGAGTGGAATCTTCGATTCGAGTTTCTATTTCAAGAATCCACCTTTCAACGTATTTGATCCTCCTGGATTGTGTGAGGGGCGGAGACTTTGCGAAACGAGCATACTAGGTTAGCCGGGCAAAATATCGAGGTGCAACTCTGTAGAACCTAGCCGAGTGCCGATGCAACGTGTCTCCCGCTGGCCCGACGCCAGCTTCTTTAGCTCCTAGACAATCAGGCTATACCACATGCTACAATTTGTGATACGATACTCCTAAATCAATATATCACTGCATGGGCTCGTGCTACGATAGAGGTGGCACTTTTCGGGTTTTTTGTTTCTGAATGACGGGGCTCCTTAACCCAAACTCGTCGGAATGTCATTCTTGTTTTGCAATACGATAATTTTGGTATACCTAGACCATAGGTTTGTTCATCGAGATGCACTTTCCTCCTTCTCAAAGTCAGGTTTTGGGTGAGGTTTAGAGCTCCTCAAGTGAGGAGCCCGAGAAACAAAATGGTGCACCTCCATCGAAGCATGCGTCCATGCCTCTATATATCTTCACTTCATCGTATATAGAGTTGTCGCTTGCGACGGCCAGGGGGAGAATCGATCGCGGGCGCTCTCCACCATGCGCGTGCGGTCACACGTCGCCATAAACTCCGACCGCGCGCGCCTGCGATTTAATTGCCCGAGCCAGCCCACTCCGTCGGGGCTGGGGATGGGGGCATCTTGCAATGCACGAACTCACCTTTCGCTTAGAGAAGAAGATGAAACCTCGTACATAAAACGGGGACTATGGCCTTGAACTCTGTCCATCGATCTCTCGTCCAGGTCAGAAAAAAACATCCAAATCCGTCCCAGGCAGGTTGCAACACAGACGCATGCTGCGGTAGAGGTGCACCCTTTTTTTTCCGAGGCTCCTCACTTGAGGAGCTCTGAACCTCACCCACAAACCAATTTTGGGTAAACTGAAAGTGCAACCCGATTTACAAACCCATGGGCTACGTACACAAAAAAATCAGATTGAAAAACAAGAACGACATTCCGACGATTTTGGGTTAAGGAGCCCCGTCATTGTCATTCAGAAACAACAACGACGCCAAAAAAAGTGCTACCTCTATCGTTGCACGCGTCTACAACTGAAACGGCTCCACCCCAGGTAGCCTGCATCATTTGCACTACCGTGTTACTTTCGCGCCCGTTCACGAGCAGAATAATGATGTAAAATTGGTGGGCACCTACCTGGCTGTGGCAGGTATCCTGTCGTCCCTTGGTGCACGAAGTACAGTCTAAGCAGGCTTTCTTCTGTATGTCAGGGGCAAGTCTCTAGTGTCCCCCCCCATTGTATTTGCATGCAAACTAAACTTGTCAAATTTCAAACATTGCAGGGACAGTCATTAACCGTGTGTGTCGGTTCTGCCGCAGGTATCTGAAAACGTTAAAATGATACGAAGATATGAAAATCATATTTTGTTTGGTGAAGTACGGCATTTTCTAAAATGTTTCACACGCCCGCTCTGCCGAGAGGGCTCAGGTGCCCACGGAATGGTTGTGAGTTTGTCGTCATTGCATCGTGTCGATTAGAACAAAGGTTTTTTTCCCTCAAAGATTAAATATCGTTTACCAAAAATCCCCCCTAAAAGAAAAACGGATGTCCAAAACGCGGAGAAAAACTTACAAACTTGGAAATATGCGAAAAAATGATGTAATCGTGTTTCAAACCTAGAATATTTTTCTTCATTTCCCAATGTCGCACTTTTTTTCACAAATTAAAATTAACACAACTTTTATCCGAATCACTTTATTTTTACTTGTGGCGCACTCGCACAAGCGTAATTTTTTTTCGTAGTTGTGCAACCCCCCCACATCAGAAGTTTTGAGGCAATTTGTTGTACAACCGCTCTCGTGGAGGGGTTAATTAAAGTCCACCTGTTACACCCGAGCACGCAATGCAAACTTCATTGATATAGGCGCATTCATCATCACTTTTTCTTTTTAGCTTAGCTTGTAAGAGGTTTATAACCCCAGCGACCTTCTGGACCACCCGTGTCACAAGTGTCTTCGCTTCTCTTCGACGGTACGTGCCTTCATATTTGACGCGCATAGGATTCAGCATTCTCAATAGTTACCTGCTGTTTATGCTCATCGACTTTCATTGAATTTTGCCAACTCACACTCTTGCGCCTTCTGCTAGTCATTGCCTACGCAAGCAAAAGTCCCCAGGGGCAGGAGTGTCCACTCAGGGGACTTGGACTAACGACAATGACTACAGTAACAACGCGATTCGCCTCTATCTCCACCGCGGACGCCGGCCTGTGCATAGTTGTCGTATATGCAATGTTCCGTAAAATGAAAGTAGTTCGACAGACACAACGACAACTGTTGTTAGCAACCGCATCTCTTATCGGGTTGTAGGGGAGCCATCGATTGCAGGGATTTTGCACCAATTGAATTGTTAGATGAGGCTGGGATGTCAACCAACGCATTCGAATGGAACTTTTGTGCACAAAAACTTGCCCTGTCAACGCTAGCTGGCGTTTCGACATTGACGGTGGTTGAGATGTTGTGTGGCATCATGTACGCAGTACTCCGGAGTATTCAGCACTTCATCACCTACCTGGTACTGGTATAAAACACCAGGCACAGTGCTTCTAATGGCCTTCCGTCACAGTATTGCTGATCTTTCCGATGATGGAAATATAATGTCTGCATGGAGCATTTGGGCGCGATGAGTCGGGTGTCCCACATTGTTATTGTGTTTTTTTGCGTAGACATGGTTGACCCACCCTAACCCTAACCCTAACCCATACGAAATAATGGCCGAAAAACGTGCCGCGACGTGCCATGCGACTGGAAAAGTTATATAATGTGTATCACTGGATGAGTGCAACAAGAACGGTTAACAACTTTCGCCGTCCGTTTCTAAATACAAGCTCGCCCTCACAGTCACCTTTTTCCGCCCACGCAAAGGTGGATTACCGCACACACACTTGAGTGCCCGCATAAATGACCGTAAACTGATCGATCACGTCCTATCCCGCCAAGCCCGTCGGTCTACGGTGTACCAGTTAAATTGTATCGTCCACTCACAGCCTCCGTCCCGATCCAAACCGTTCTCACACTATAACATGGTGTAAGCCACGGTCGACGTCGGCGGCCATTTTGCACCCAACCGACAAGTGCGAAGGACCCCAAAAGATCTACCGTTCAACGGCACTTTTCTATGTCTGATGGGGAGTTTTATCAACAAGTAGTTGCGAGTGTTGTGTCCACTCTCATTCAATCTGAAAATCCCAAGACCACATCTAACGTTGATGACGTTTTCACCGTGGTCATTCTCGATTCAGCGAAAGTGGAGGTACCAGCTTCAACATGCCCCAACCGCAAGCAAGCGTGTATGGCGCGAGTCTGCCTAAACTTCGACCGCTTTCAAAAAGCGTTGACCGCGAGGGAGGATGCGCGACAATTCTTGCGAACGCCCCTCCCCAAGAGTGAACCTCGCGTTGAAGACGTTCAGGACAGCGTGCGCATCTCCGCGGGGTGTCATGGACGCAGGGATACATAGTTATGTTGAATACTATTTTGCCGAAACGGGTATATTACTCGCTTGCAACGACTAGTGGGGCTTGTACAAACAGGTCGAAGGCACCGTCGTGATAGGAGGCAAAGCAACAACGAGTGAAGACTCTGTTAGCGACGAGGACGATAATCTGTTACGGGACAATTTGCGCATTCGTAAACCGTGGGCGGGGTTCTTCGGCAAACTCTGGAACGAAAACTCGCTGACGCTTCGATGTCACCATCATCTGGCTATTCCCTTAGCGACCGTTCGCACTGGGGCTTAGAGATGAAACCCTTATCGAATAGATGACGGGGGCTTTCCGGAGTGTGCCGAATTCGAAGGCGTCGGGGTCAAACTCTCTCCCGGCCGAAACACTTAAATCCGACCACGCCAAGTACACCTTGTGCTTTCACAACTTCCAGGGCAATGTTTGGAAAACCGTCGATGTACCCCATCTATGAAAATATGCGACTATCAAGGTATTCACAAAACAAAAGGTCGTTTGGATTACAACAGAGCAATATTGTTGTTGCAAATGCAAGCCGGGCATTGTTGAAAATCGTCTCGATCTACTGCAAAGGAGCGGCAATATTCCCGGATGAACAGTGCGGCATCTGTTCGGCGCCATCGACAGTGCACATGCCGGTTGTCGTGGACCGGCTGCAAGACCTCGGGCACGAGAGAGGAACGTCCCCTTGTATATGTGTTTTATCGACCTGCAGAACGCGTACAACTCTGTCAACCAAGAGCTCCTGTGGAACGTGCTCGCACGTTTGGTTGTATCAGCGAAGGATCTTGGAGATATCCTCCAGTTTCACGACGGCATGCGGGCTTGCGTGCGTACGGACGGCGGTGAGCATCGGACTTGTTTCACGTCACACAGAGGCTTGGACTGGGCTGCCTGCGATCGCCGCTACTGTTCAACATGTTCTTCTCCGCTGACATACACGTTGGACCCATTCGCATCAGCGAGGACGAACGAATCGTTCGGAACCTGGTACACCTCGACGATGATGGGGCCGGTAGAGACGAGGAACCGATGGTACACATACCAAGGGCCGTGCGGAGCATGCTACTTGCCGACGACGCAGGAATTTTCTCGAAGTAGGAGCGGGGCTCTCGCTAACATTTATGACAGTCAATGATACCGTCTTTTAAGCTTCAGGTCTCACGATTGCGTTGAAGAAGACGGAGACGATGCTGCTGCAAAGACGCGGCTTGTATGGCGGGCTCCAACGATCGCCATCAAAGCAGCAGGACAGAGATATAAGCAGACAATGCAGTTTCTATATCTCGGCTGTGTTATCTACGAAGATGCTGATCATACGGTTGAGATCGATATTCTGCTCTGACTCATAAAGGAATGTTACAGAAGGTTCGGTCCAGAGCTATCCTATATGGCAACCGCCCCGCTCAGCCTGAAGGTCCGCATGCTGAAGGCCGAGGTGATTGAGATCCTGCTGTACTGATGCGTCACGCGGACTTTCGTCGTGAAACACCTTGCCAAGCTCTGATCGGCGCATCTCTTATGCCTTCGGCGAGTCCTTCACATCCGGCGTCATGCGTTGTGAGAACATCGAAACGACCATCCGGAAACGGTGACTTTTTTTTCCCGAGGGCAATAGTACGGCAAACCAAGGAGACATTACCCGGTTTGAATACCTTTAGTCAGATAACCGACAGGGAAAACCCCGAACCAAGTGGATCACCGAATAACTGGCACATAACTATTGATCACGACTTCGCCGTTTTTGGACCCACTGAAGGCTCCACGGAACACTCCCTACTGCAGTATGGAGTGGAAACCGTACAGTGGGTCCGTGCAGCGAAAGCGGCAGGCACGTGGTGCCGGGGGGTTCTCGAAGAAGCCGAACGGTTCATGGCCGGGTGGAACGAGGAGGAGGCATCAAAAATCTCGCAGCGCCGCGCAGCCCGGATGCGTGGCGCCCAAAGACAAACAGGGTGGGGGGGTGGGGGGTAGGGAAATCGCGGTCGAGTAAAGGAGGAAGGAGATGGCACAAAGTGTTGAAGGCACCCATGCCGACTAGTGAGTAACACCAGTCTAAGCAACTTCAAGCAAATGCGATTACTTCGGATCCAATTCGGTTTGTCCTTGGTTAAGAAAATTTCGCCTGTCCATGGGGATTTGTTGGTGTTCGATTGCCTGTCTCACCCCTGTCGGGGTGGGGTGCGGCCAATGCTGCGCTATTGCCAGCGCTTGCATGCTTGTTCTTGATTTTAAATTTCCATCTCCCTATCGGTTCCCGTTAGAGACGATGATAGCAGCATGTAGGTGATGGTAGCGTTCATTGTCCTATTCTATTTTCCCCTTGGGGGGCATACAGGCGATGATAACGGTATGGACACCGCCGTCGTCATTAACATTAAGTAGGCGATAGGCAAGGATGCAATGTTCCTTACTCTGTAGTAGTTGCATTACATTACCGAGTTTGGTGCTGCCGCTACGCCGGTTGGGTATTATTATATGCCTTGTTCTTGTGGTCGCATACTTTACGTGTTTTTCAGTTCTGACATTGGGTATGGGGGCGACGATGGTGGCGTGAGCAATATGCAGGGGATAGACCATGCATCGATGCCTCTACTTCTACAGTGAGTGCATTCGGAAGCCGGTAAGGTTGTTGCCCCCGACACTTACAGGTTGGTGTTATCTGCTTTGTTGTTGGCTGTCTGTTGTACTGAGTTTTCGTTTTGTCTCTCCGTGTTTTTTGCTTGAATACAGTATTGGTTTACTTGCTGGATACCTCTTCCCCCGCCCATGTGCTTCTTTTCTCTCGTTATTTCAACTTATCAATTTTGTGTTTCTTCTTTCGTGTTCGTATTTTCCTTCTTCCATACATGTACCGTAGTCCGGTGTCCTGGTTTAACTTACGTTTCGCTTTCGTATTCAGTGCGTTTGACAATGCATGGTTGAAACACCTTACTACTGTAACTTGCGATGTGTGTATCTTGTCTAATAAATTCGTAACCAACGAGCTTTTATCTGTAGGAGGAGGCGTGCTGTATGTACATGCGCGGAAAGGCCAGTGAAATGGGAAGACCACAAACACCTTGTTTTTTTTGTTGATAGTAATTGCTTTTACGTTCCAGTTGAACTCGTAAGAAAGGGACCTTCTGGACAAGCCGTGGCCACAGGTGTCTTCCTTTCACCCCCTTGGTACGTGCCTTCATTTTCATCGCCCCTACCTGGTACGGTTCAGCATTCCCACTGTATATCGGCTATTAATGCCGGTCGATTTACCTAACGTTTTGCTCAATCACGCTCTCGCGCTTTCCCCTGTATTCGTCGTTTCCTACGTAACAAAAGTTCCTACAAGCACGACAACCGCAATGTCCTTTGTCATCGCTCCTCCCATTGTCCCCACCCCCCCCCCAAAGCCCGGAAAAGTGGTCAAAACGTTGTAATATCTCCGGGGAGTAAGTTTTTTTAGTTTAGATGAACTCCCCCCCGCCTCTTTGCTTTCCCATGGGACAGCGTTGTACTCGAAATCTACCGTTTTCTCCGGGGGACAGCACGCCACAACCAACCGTATCACCCCGGGCGGAGAACATGACTATATCTTCGGTATTCTTTTCTGCACCACTGCGACTTGTATGCAACGAGCAGTGCGCATCCGTCGCTGATGCTTGTTGTTTGATCTTTGTTTTTCGTTGTCTCGATATTTGACCGCTCCATGAACTCAAACTGTTTTTTTGAAGAAAACCTCATCGGGGCCTTTTCTCCCTGGCCTTTCAAATTTTTTTTTGACGAAGTCCCCCTTACCTTCTAATTCTCCTCGGGGACAACGATTTACTACTGTAGACAAAAAAACGTTCAACCCAGGGGGCGTTGACAGAGGATATTACGGTATTCGCTCGGGGAGACTTAAACCAACGACCATGACTGCAGTTACGGCGATATTCATCTACTACTCCACCGCGGACGCCTAAACGGTGAAAACGATGAAAACCCGCTTTTGGCAGGTATTGTCGTTTTGATGAGTGCCAGCAGCTAAGTGTCGGGGACAGTTTGAAAACTTCTCTTTTCGGCGAACACATTGCCTTTGAATATCACCGTACTTGGTACCACGCTTCAAACGAACCAGGTACGAATGGCATGTGATCAAATACGTACCGGTGGTATAGTAAGAGCCTCTACTATCCACCATCTGTGGCTATTAGAACGTGATTCATTCGATGGTGCAAGTCCACACACACACACGCCACGATGGAGGTTGATCAGCTTTTTTTCTGAGTCTCCTCATTTGAGGACCTCTGTACCTCACCCACAAACTGGTTTTGGGTAAGCTAACAGAGCAACCTGATTAACAAACCCATGGCCTAGGTACACGGAATAGTTACATTGCAAAACAAGAATAATATCCCCCGACGATTTTTGGTTGATGAGTCCGGTTATTCAGAGACAAAGACGCCAAAAAGTGCAACCTCTATTGTAGCACACGTCTGATCGTCATCAAAAACAAATAGTCCGAAATCTCATGGAAATAGTGTATTTCGGTGGTGTGGTGGTGATGATGGCGGCATGGAAACCCACCGCTGTTGTTATAGAGAGCACTGTAGAGGTGACATGCGACCATTCTTTTAAATGTGCCAACAGCAGTTGCATTCGGAATCATCGAGTCTAGGTACTGCCCCCACTCCGGATGGGTTTTGGTTACCTGTGTTGTTCCTGCCAGTCTATTGTTTAGGTTAGTTGTTTCCATTTGATTTGCTTCGTTTCGTTTACCTCAATGCTGTACGGTAGTGCACTCCCCCCCGCCACCCCCCCCCCTCCTTGGCTTCCTTTAACTTGAATTTCTTGTATCCCTTGTTAGTAAGCCTTATCTCTATTAAATTTTGATATATTTTCTCCGCTGCAAGTTGTCTGCTCTGGTGGCTCGTGTACGGTATTTGTAGCTTTCGTAAACGGTACTTTTAGCATTGCATGGGCGGCCAAGCCTCCTTACAGGATATTCGGTTTAACTTCCCGTCTCATGGTGAGTTACCGGATAGCTTGTCTCTTTCTAGGATGATGAACCGGCGCGGAGACCGTATGTGCTGGATGTCTATGCGTGAAAAATTACCTTTGTTGTGAAGAGCACACACGCATACAGCAATAACGTCTCGAAAACATGCTTGGCGTTAACTGTGTACGAGACGCAGATAACCATTCCTCTATTGGTTGATTATAGTTCTGATTTGTCTACATAACAACAATGAGGATTCATTGAATCCTCTTTCTAACTGTGTCGCGCACGTACAGCAGCAGGTGCACACGCAAAAAGTTGGGTAAAACACACAAAAAAAATGTTTGAGGGCGTCGATATTTAATTTAAACAAAACTGACATATGCATGTATGTCTGCCTGTCGCAAGGCTAGAATGCACGTTGCACGGCGCACACTGAACCGATCGCGATGAGCCCGGGGTCAGATTGACGAGCAAGACAGGAAGAATATTCTCTCGCCGGTAATGTCAAGTCGTCAAGAGTTCGTAGATGGAGCTCGATTTGAGTGGGTGTTTCGTGGGGTCGGCTTGGCCTAATGCAGTTATGAGGAAATTTCCACCGTGCTCTCGGACTGAAAAATCCTCATTACCTCCACTCTTCAAATATCGTTAGTGTTGCGGATAGGGTTATTAGATATACAGCACATACACCCATGAAGGAGTCGCCGGGATGGGCCAGCTAGAAACACAGGAACTATAATTACAACCGGTACTATCCGCATACTTGCACTACTCGTCGATAATTGCCAAACGGTGTGACAGGCGCTATATGATAGAGGACACCCAGAACTACTCAACCGGCACTACATAGTAGCGACCACGATGGCAGTATATTATTAATAATTAGGCCTACATCAACCATGCTCTACCCTTAACAATACTGCGGTTTTGGATGAGGGACGATGAGGCCAACGTAGGTCAGCTATATATTAGCAAAATATCAATAGCACGGAGTTTCAGATCGATGACGTGTGCGCTGCCCCCATCTTGCTAAGTTTCTCGTATGCCAACCGCTGCTCCGGCCTCCTACTCATCCAAGCCTTCTTAGAACTCGTCAGCCCGCCAAAAAACTTGCTGTAGGCTGCGCGATCGTCGGAACAGAAGCCATACGTTGGACCTAAAGAACGCGTCCTGACGAGAAAATACTTCGCGTGCCCGACGGTGAGTGGATTATTTGCATACTGTTTAAATCGTTCCACGCCGTATCCCAGCATAGCCCTGTTAAATTGTTTTTTTACTCGTTTGCACGTTCTCGTCTGTCGTTTTTCTCTAACTTATCTACGATTTGAGGACAAACTCGAAAGAGTTAGTCTAGGGTGGGATTTATTTTTATTTGAGATGTTAAACAGTGTTTGCGCATCACTACTTTTTCAGTAGCTGGTTATTACCAAGGACTATACTGGTACGTATTGTATAGCAGCGCGTCCGATCTGCAGGGTCCCTTATACATACAGACGTCCCTTAGCAAAAAATACCTCTCTTGAGGAACTGATGGCATGCGGAGTATGAAACGGAAAGACGACGCCGTGGTGGGTTCCTTGTATGGGTATTGATGTATGATGCGTTGTGATCGTCTGAAAACCGATACAGTACGTGTAGGGGGCAACGGTAGGCCCACCCGGCACTTGTTTAGCACATAATAACTCGTACATAAAAAAATCAATATATATCGTTGTTTAAGCGGGAGAAAGTGTGGTGGTGCAATTTAATTTGAAAAAAAAAACACTACATACAGCTGTGAGATCTAGGATTTCGCCGAAACTCATCTTTGCAAGCTGTGTGTGATACTCCGATGGCGCGTGTTACGGGTTATGTATGCCCTCATGAAGGATATAGGTCGGCGACTCCCCTTAGTGCTAGTTTGCACCAGGGTCTACCTTTTGTGTGACCTGGGCACCCCTACTGCTACGTCCACTCTAAGGGACGACGCTCCTCAAACTTCAAAATGGGGAATAACGGTACGCATAGATTTCAGCTACCATACTCGCCGATATTCCTTGTCGGGGGGTCCCTTAAAAGGGGCCACCTATGGTATCAGTAGTTGATTTTGTGTGTTGTTGCACACATGCCAGGCACTCTGGTATGAGAGTGCAAACTTGAATCTTATTTTCCCGTCGTGATGCATGCATCAGTCTCTTTGGACGCCCGTCTATTTTCGAAGTATAGTTTATGTGGATATGAAGCGGAGAGAGGTCGGCGAGGTATTCTATATGCGGCTACTCCAGTTCCAGTTGCGATGCGTGCCATGGGCACAACAATCGACGGTGATTTTAGGTCCGTACCACGTACCAGGTAGCAGGCTGATACGTTCCGGGTGTCGTGGCGTGAGCGTTTGATGCCCGGTGTGCAAATATGAGCTATGAGGTTTGAGCAAATATATGGTGATACCACAGCCGACGTTTAATACAATAGATTTTTCCTTCAGTGCAACAGCATAACAGCATACATACGTTCCACGAAAACAACAATTTATAGACCGAGAACGATGGAATATTTGTGGTCAATACAAAATGTGTCTCATAGAAGTCAGATTTTGTCCCCCTCTTAAGAAGTTTATAGTTTCCGTGCACAGTTTGACACTACTGTT
>JAYJMJ010000375.1:5572507-5582715 GCA_036873875.1 Laminaria ephemera
CCTGTTCCCCCACCTCCGGATTCTTGATGTCACCCTCACCAGAGGCCCGGATCCCCTCGAGGACGTCCTCTGTGTCCTCCAGGCGTACCTGGGAGCTCCTGGCCTGGAGCGTCTGGATTTGTGGGGAGACGTCCCGGGCGAGGAGGTGTGGCGGCGGGCCGTGGAGCTGGCGGGCCCGGAGGCTGTGGTTGCCCGCCGCGCCCTCCGCCCAATCCAGAGGCTGACCTCCAACCGCCCGGAGCTCGTTGGCCTCTTCCCCGCTCGCATGTGCCACCTGGGACACAATGGCTCCCAGGTCCCCACTGCTGCCCCCGTGGATGCGGTGGCCCTGGACATCGTGGACGAAGCCGACATCGGTTGGCTGGTCCCTGCCACCACAGCAGCCCCGCAAGGCAAGGTGCAGCCAGATTTCCTGGGCCTGGAGAGCGAGCCCAGGGCCCTCGCAGGCGCCCGGACCGTCCTTTTCCCCCCCAACATCATCGAGGCCGAGATCTCCTGCTTCTCTGGAACGCGTCTGCTCCCGAACTCTGTGCTGTGGCACCTCTTCATGGGCGGGCGAGACCCTGAGTTTTCTGGGGGCGCCTCTCTTCCGGTGCTGCGGCTGTCCCTCGCGGCCCACACTCCCATCCTGATCCGGGCCCCTGCATCCCTGGAGAGCCTCTCTGCGGGCATCTCCTCCATCACTGTGCAGGTTGACTTGTCCAGGTGCGGGCCTCGAGCTCGAGGCTGCCAGAGTTTCTTCTTTCCATGCCGGTCACTTCACGCTCGTACCGGCCCCACCCACCACCCACCCCACTCCACTCAAGTCGGAGGGTTGCTGTAGGCGCTGTTGACTACAGAACTATCGCGCTCGAGAAGGCAGATAGCTGCTGCGACTACCCCCCTGACGACAAACGCTCGTCTAGAACCTGCGGCGGTAGCAGCAGCAGCGGTAGCGGTGGCGGTGGCGGTGGTGGTGGTGGTGGCGGTGGCGGTGGCGGTGGCGGTAGCGCGGCGGCGATGCCGGCTGGACAGGGAAAACATTATTTGCAAATAGCGAGTCATGGCACGGTTTAAGGGGGGGGGGGGGGTACTCACTTCATGCGTAGCCATAGTCGCGTAACCATAAACCCTCGCATCCCTACAATGCCTGGACGGAGCACGTCGGGTTTTCACCGCACCAGGCAGACATCGCGTGCACCAAGCGCGAAGCGCCGGGGGGTTGTACTCATTTGTCGCTTGCCTTAATCATTTGACTATCGGTCACGCACCCCTTTCGAGACGGAGCACCGCTCCTACTCCTAATAGAGACACCTCGAACAATTGGGCGCCCTCTACGTTTCTTTGATGTTATTACACTGACGCGCGCTACGATGGAGGTAGTTCTTCTTGGCTGAATCGGTTTCTGAACGGCGGGGCTCCTTAACCCAGAATCGTTGGAATTCCGTTTTGTTTTTTCTTGTTTTTTTTTGCAAAAACAATCGTTGTTTTACCTAAAAGCCATGGGATTGTCCATCGGGCAGCACTTTTATTTTTTCCCCCCAAAACAGTTTTTGGGAGAGGTGAAGAGCTCCTCAAGTGAAGAAAGAGCCTTAGAAAAAAAATGGTTCACGTCTACGGTAGCATGCGTCACTAAAATCAAGACATTATTCGGTTTCCACAGCCGAGGGAGACAAAAAAAAAAAATGTACCAGGTACTTATTTAGTGTGTGTGGGTGGGGGGGGGGCGTACTCGTTTGTTTGCTTGCCTTAAGTCAATTTACCATTGACCACGCATCCCTTTCGAGACGGGGCACCGTTCCTACTCCTAACAGAGACACCTCCAACATTTGGGCGCTCATTACGCTTTTTCCATATATTACATAGTAATTTTTTGCTTATCTTATCCCCTGTACCTGTTTCGCCGTCTATGGCCACCGTCTATCGCCTAGGATAGCTATAGTTTTCTCTCTACTATCTAGTGTACCAAACTTCTCCCTGCCACAATCGTCTATTGTCCATACATAGTGTGGGGGTGATAATTAATGTATTCAAATCAAGAATATGGTAGGGAAGGCACCTCCATTTTCCCTAGGATACCGAAATGTAAGCCACTCAAAAAAACAAGAGTATATTTTTGCTGGCGCAGCGAAACAAACATCCCATGTAGATGGTGCACAACGCGAGACCGAAAAACAAGAAAAGCGTAAAAAGACCGCGAAGAAATAGGGCAGCAACTCGGCGCGCGTGGCTCTGAGTCGCTAAAAAAAAATAACCCGCAAAAGTGAACCCCCCACCGTGACATTCCTGCACAAGACGAAGGCTACAATAGAGATTGCACTTTTTGTGACTGAAACGTTTTCTGAATGACTTTGCTCCTTATCCCTTTTGGGGGCCAAAAAACGCTACCAGGTACTACACAAACAATCGAGATGTGCGGTGCTAATCATCCGTCTAGTGCGAGCGCGCAGCAGGATGGGTGATAACGTGCTGCCTCCGTGACGTACAAACTCCTTGGATTGCTGTTCGGAACGTAAACGAACCACCCCCGACGCTGTAATCGTCGATTTTGTTCGTCAATTTCTCCGTCTGAAGTCCCAAAGGGCTCCTTAACCCAAAAATCGTCGGAATTTCACCTCTTTTTTTTTTTGCACTATTTTTCGTTGTATACCTACAGGTGAGTTGATTGTTCATCGGGTGGTACTTCTTTAGTTTTCCCCAAATCAGTTATGGGGAGAAGATAGAGCTCCTTAAGTGAGGATCCCCGTAAAAAAAAATGGTGAACCTCTAGCGTACCATACGTCCTTCATACAAATTCTGGCATTCATTTTCATCTTCGAGGGAGACGATACATACGTATGTGGGAGGGCTGGTGAAGCTTAATCAACTCAGACAAATCCAAGACATTCATTGATTTCCACGTTCTAGCGAGACGATATCTGACAGGCGCCCCCCCCCCGGAGCCCGTAATCTTCCTCTTTTTCGAAAATAGCCCCCTCCATAAAGTACAGCCGCTGCCGATATGTACTACAGTGGTAGTCTTCCTATGGTGCCGATATGTGCCAGCCAACAATACCGGGAGTACAACGGACACCGGCACTGCTGAGTACAGCACCGATGCTGGTACTAGTATAAGCGGATTCAAGTCGTGCCAAGCGAGTTCACCGGCACTACACCGGCAATAGGCACTATTCAACCGATACTATAGGGAGACCCCCACCGTACTCACGTTCTGACGCGATGGGCGTCTTTCCTGTCCCAGGCACCCCTACCCATCCCGTTGCTGCGAACCATCGGGAGTATCTGCCTTCACTTCGAGCGACGAATCCCGCCCACTCCCCCCGCTCTCCCCGTGCAGGTCAATGTTGGACATCTCGAACCGCGGCGAGTCCGGGGAGGGCGACTGAAGGTCGTGCGGGGTGTACCCTTCTTCTTCCCGCGCACGCTCCGCGCGCAAGCGGTCCGCATGCTCCCGGTCTGCGCGCTCGCGCTCTGCATACTCGCGGCCTGCGCGTTCACGTTCCGCACGCTCCTCGAGGTCGGCCGCGGCGGCAGCGGCGGCGGCGGCACCGCTCGGCGGTGACGGTAGAGGCGTACCGGCCGCCCCGTCCCTGCCAGCGCGCTCGCTGTCCAGTATGGCGGCGCGCGCGGCAGCGGCGGCGGCCGCGGCGTACTCCTCCTTCTTTCTGATCATGGCCATTCTGGATTTCATCTCCGCGGCCTGTTTGCGGCCTCTCTCCCAGTCTCGGACGGCGTCCTTGAGCTCGCGGTCGGACTTGTTGGCCCTGGCGAAGGAGATTATCCCTCCCCCGATCAGCAGGATCACGGAGATTCCGTTCGCCATGAACCCGTAGCGGGGGTTGGTCGCGGCCGCCGAGCAAGTGACGCCTTCCCCCCAACTTTCAAATATTTCCTTTTTTTGTTTTGTTTTTGTTTGGTGTGTGGCGGTAGAGTGGGGCAGAGGAAAGGAGGGAGCGCGCGTGAGGTTCGGTGGCTGGTGTGGAACGTGTGCCACCATAGGGCTATTACGGAGGACGATAGAAATTGGAACCCCCGATACACACAAAGACCTACACATTCCACTTTGTTTTTACTAACCGTGTTAGGTCCTGAATAGTACGTTCCCCGGTAATAGCACTTATTGAGCTTCAACTGAAGAGCTACACGATACCGTTCGAGTACTATTAATAGCGTGTTTTTTGCGATGTACCAACTTTGGTTGGGTAGGAGTTGGGTAGGAAACATACAATTAATAGTATTGAAACCGTCGAAATCACAACCCAAGGCCAACCCAACCCGAGCAAAATCAGATAAAAATTAGCTTACTGTAGTTTTTTTGTTTTCCCTTACCATTTTTTCATTTTCCAACCTGATTTTTTTCGTGGGCTGGTTTGGCTGGCCATGGGCTGTGAAATTCGTCGGGTTTCAATACTATTACGGGGGTACATAGTAATGAGGACCTACGATACACACAAAAACCTATATATTCCCCTATTTTTACTAACTATATTTGGTCCTAATTACTATGTACCCCCGTAAATAGGTTTACGTTAGAGGTATATCATCTTTTTTTTCTGAATGAACGGGGGCTCCTTAACCCAAAACCGTCGGAATTTCATTTCGTTCCTTTTTTTTTTGGTGGAAAATTTTGTTTTTTGTTGTTTTTCCTAGGCCGTAGGATTGCTCATCGGGTATACGTACAGCACTTTTAGTTCTCCCTACATGGGTTTTTGTGTGAGGCATAGAGCTCCTCGAGTGAGGAGCCCCAGAACAAGAATGGTGCGCCTCGATCGTATCATGCGTCCGATATCGTTCGAGTACTGTGGGCGTTGTACACTGTTATTCGCTGTGTACCTACGCCATGGGGTTTTGGCTGTTCGTCGGGTTGCACTTTCAATTTTGCCACCATAGTCGGTGAGGTGTCGCACTCCTGACTCGTGCTCCGATCGGGGTGGCGCTTTTTTTGGTTGTAACTAGTATCTGAAAGATGGGGGAGTCCTTAACCAAAAATCGTTGGAATGCCATTCTTCTTGTTTTGCAGTACATTGGATTTAAGTTTGACGCACGGCACATATAAAAAAATACGTGGAAGTGTGGTGAGCTTTAAGCTTTATTTTTTCCCCATCCGCCGGAAGATAAAAAGAAAAAAAAAAAAGAAAAAAAAAGAAGAAAAAGCACTACTACTATATATATATATATTCGTTGTGTACCTAGGCTATGGGACGGTTCATCGGGTTAAGCTCACAACAATTCTCTTAAGATGTTCTTTTGGTGAGGGACGGAGGTCCTCAAGCGAGGAGCCCCAGAAAAGAAAAAAGGTGAACCCCCTGCCGTTGCATGGGTCTCTTCAAGCGAGGAGCCTCATACAATTTTGGCGCACCCCTGACGCATGCTATTACGGGGGAACATAGTAATCAGGACCAAATGTGGTCAGTAAAAACAGCGTAATATATAGGTTTTTGCGTACATTGTGGGTCCTGATTACTATGTGGTCCTCCGCAATAGGGTAGAGGTGCACCAAATATTTCCTGGGACTCCTCACTTGGACGCGCGCTGCGATAGAGGTAGCATTTGTGGACAATTTTGTTTCTGAATGACGGGGGCGCTCCTTAACCCCCAAAAAAATCGTCGGAATGTCATTCTTGTTTTTTTGCGCAATGTGAATATTTTGTTATGCCTAGGCCACATGGGTTTGGTCATCGGGTTGCACTTTTCAGTTTTACTCAAAACAAGTTTTTTGGGGTGAGGTATGAAGCTCCTCAAGTGAGGAGCCTCAGAAAAAAAAATATTAGTGCATCTCTACCGCAGTATGTGTCTAATACCAAAAAATTATTTTAGGGAAAATAAGAAGCGCTACCCGAAGCACGATCCCACAGCCTAGATACACAACGAAAAATATTGCAAAAGAAAAGAATGAAACTCCGAAGATTTGGGGTTAAAGGAGCACCGGTTTTTTTTTCTTAGGCTTCTCACTTCAGGACCTCTGAACCTCACCCGCAAACTGATATTGAGTAAACTGATTGTGCAACCCGATAAACAAACCCAAAGCTTAGCTAGGTATACAAAAATATCGGGTTGAAAAAAAAAAGAGCGACATTCCGGCAAATTTTGGGTTATAAGGAGCGCCGTCATTCAGAAACAAAAAAAAACTGCCGAAAAATGCTGCCTCTATCGTTGCACGCGTCATTCACAAAACGTTCCAGCCCAAAAGTGATATCTCTATCGTCGTAGCGCGCGTCCCGCTATGGTAACATCCGCCGCGGGGTGTGGGGTGTGGGGTGCAAGTCAAGCGCGGTGTCTTCAAGGAACCGTGCGGGGTGGAAAATTTCTGGATAATTTGTAGTTGATCGTGTCAATATGCCTTTTACGTTTCTGCCGAGATTGGTGCTCTTGACAAACGTGTGCGTGCGTTTCGATCTTCCGCACAGCAAGGCTTGCGCAACACGCTGCACGGCGGAAGAAAGCGACTTTTAGCGCCGATTTTTGACTGGTTCAGTTGACGGTTGCGAACAAAATCTCCAACACGGCTCCACCAATCGCCGCAAAACCAATTCTGGCAAGCTCTAAAAAGCGGAACGACACGGGCTACCCCTTAAAGGAAATACGGGGGGCCCCTTCCGACCAGCGGCGGCTACCCACCCCCTCGCCGCGCAAAAGAAGCACCAGGCGATCAAGACGACGACAAGAGGGTCACGTTTAGGGCTCGCGGCAGCGGCTACCCTATTTCTCTGCGATCGCACAGTGGACGCGTGCAACGATCGAGGTAGCACTTTTCGTCTTTTTTGTTTCTGAATGACGGCGCTCCTTAACCCAAAATCGTCGGAATGTCGTTCTTGTTACGTATTCAATCTGAATTTTTTGTATACCTAGGGCCATGGGGTTTGTTCATCGGGTTGCACTTTCGGTTTGCTCGGAATCGGTTTGCGGGTGAAGGTTTAGAGCTCCTCAAGTGATTTAAGCCTCAGAAAAAAACTGGTGCAGCGCCTCTATCGTAGCATCAACGTGTCACCAACGTTTTGGGGACAAAACTACTTGAAAATAGAGTGGGGGGTCATTTTTGCAGCAGCAAAAAGGGTCAAGACCACGCCGTGACAAGCCCATTTAGGTGGTCTTATCTCTACTACGTATGATCTTATCTTTACACTACTGGTACAGTACTGCATGCAAAGATGATCCGATACTAATTCCAAGCAGTTTTTTGCTCGCGACAAAAGCCGATTTACCTGGTCTTACTTAATCTCCCGAAAAAGTCTCGAACCGGCTGGCCTTAACATGGATACACCCAGTGTGTTGGGCTTTTTTTGGTGCTTTTCGGTTTCGCGATATATGCATCACCCCGCCATGGAATCATTTTTTGTTACACTTCGCCAACGCAATATGTCTGTGTCCGTTTTTGAGCCAGGTTCTAAGGCGCACTCGCGCGAGTGGCCTATACTCGATAATGAAAACGGGGGTATGATACCCCGACGAATGCTACGATGTCGATGAACTCCTTTTTTTATGGGATTCCTCACTTTTTGAGCTCGAATACCTCTCCCAAAAACTGATTTTTTGGGGGAAAATGAAAAGTGTTGCCCCGATGAACAACCCCATGGCCTAGGTAAACAACAATAAACTGTTGCCAAAAAAATAACGAAATTTGCGACGGTTTTTGGGGTTAAGGAGCCCCGCCATTCAGAAAACGTTTCAGTCAAAAAGAGGTACAGCACCTGTATCGTAGCACACGTGTTGTAACATCCCCCCTACTCTAGTCTTGGTCAAACGCACCTCAAGCCCGTTCGTGAAGTCCCCGGTAATGACGAGGTAAAACCCGACGCACCCCAGCCCGAAAAACCACACCCCGGCGAGGATGTCTATCCCCGCCATCAAGAATATCCACCGGTGGCAATCGTAACCGAGCACCAGAGGACTCAGGCGCTTCGGGGTGGTGGCCACATCTTCTTTACCGCCACCGCCACCGTCGTTTACGCCACCGTCGTTTACGCCACCGTCGTTTACGCCACCGTCGTTTATGCCACCGTCGTTTATGCCACCGTCGCTTACGCCACCGTCGTTTATGCCACCGTCGTTTTTGCCACCGTTTTTGCCGCCACTGTCTTTGCCACGGTTTTTGTCACCATTTTTGCCGCCATTGTTGCCACCGTTTTTGCCGCCGCGGCAGCAGGGGCAGCTTAGGCACAAGGCGGACAGCGTCAACAGGAAAAACACGGCAGATAGGATAACCATAAGGGTGTGCACGATGCCCGTGAGGCTCCCCACGACGGAGGCGCTCTGGCTGATGTCCCCCAGCTCGCTGAATTCTTCGTTGTCCCCGTAGTACTTCCAGCCGACGTGCGTGTCGAACTCGTGGTAGCTGTCGTCCCCTTCGTCCTCCACGAAAAGCGGGTTCCATGATGTTGCCAAGCACCCGGTTTTCCACGAGAGCTGGGAGGGGAGGGCAAAGAGGCGGGAACAATGTGTGATGTATTGCTTATCTGGCAGGGTGGCGGAGGTGGGGATGGATGTGCTTGATGACGTGTTGCTTAGATGGCAAGGGAACACAAGCGGGGATGTGTTCTATGATGTGTTGCTTAAACACAAAGTACTATTGCAAAAATGATCCCGCACTAAGTCGAAGTATTTTGTCACGAACAACATGGGTTCAGCTTTAGCTAGAAGGGGGACAGTGGTGGGAATGTGCTTTATGGTGTGCTGCTTAGCTGGGAGGGAAACAGAGGCGGAACATGCTTTTATTATGTGTTGCTTAGCTGGGGTGTGCTCGTGGTCATGCATGACCGTAGTCGTAAGCCCATAGGCCCTCGCATCCCTGCAATGCCGGGACGGAGCACGTCGGGTTTTCACCTTCCAGGCAGACATTCTACTGCTAATGCTACTGCTACTACTACTGCTACCACTACTGCAAAATCTACTGCCACCACTGCTGCTACTGCAACCACTGCTGCTACTGCTACTGCTACTTCTAGTTCTACTGCTACTGCTACTGCTACTGCTACTGCTACTGCTACTGCTACTGCTACTGCTACTGCTACTGCTACTGCTGCTGCTACTGCTACTGCTGCTGCTACTGCTACTGCTACTGCTACTGCTACTGCTACTGCTACTGCTACTGCTACTGCTACGGCTGCTGCTGCCCCGACACAAAAGTTTTACACGCAGAGCCCGGAGAGCGTGGACGGCGTGGTGTACTTGGGCAGCGGCGACAGAATCGGAGATGCTTTGTCGGGCATTGACAACCTCCCGGCACTCATCATTCGAGGCTCTCAGGACCCCTTCTCCCCAAAGGAGGTATCAGGACTGGTGTTTCATTTCGGAACGAGAATCGATTCGGAACTGATAACGGCCTAAAAACCCGATATCCGATAACCTATCCGATATTTATATATTTATCGGATCGGATCGGATCGCCAAAAACTCCGATGCCGATACGCTAGTGTTTCATATCGGAACGATAATCCATTCTGACCCGATAACGGCCTGGCCTGGAAACCCGCTATCCGACAAACTATCCAATATTTATATATTTGTCGGATCGGATCGGATCGCTAAAAACTCCGATTCCGATACGATAAACGATATGTGAGACGGAAATATGGAAATTCAGATCATGGTACTGCTGAAGGAGCACGCATTTTGTTTTCCTTCTGACACCTCTCGTCGAATTATTCACCTTGGACCCTCTCAACACGGGGGGGGGGACGGCAGAGGTACACGCCCGCCCCTCTAGAAGCAAGGCGTTCTTATCGGATATCGGGACGCTTTTGTATCCGATACGATTCCCAGTACGAATTCCGCCTCGTCGGAACTTCCGATACGATATGAAACAATATTCAGTGCTGCTATGGAGCCAGTCTCCTTCTCCACCTCCCCACTATTAATATTGAGTGGGTTGTCATTTGATGAATTCTTCGAAAGTGCAGGGGGGTGGGGACTTGGCCTTTGTGGCTGGAGGGGGTAGAGCCAGGAGAACATGTGGGAGGTATGTCTAGTATTCGTAGTTGTTGGCCGTTGTGTACATTGTTTAACGCTTTTACTTTTCGTGGTCTGGACTTTCGGTTCTTTCATCATATTTTTGATCATTGACACTACTTCAATGACGCTGCACGTTGTCGGATAGCAAACGAAATAATAATCATAATAGTATTGCATAATGGGAGTCATGCGCAGTGATACACGTTATTAGACATTTCCAACCATTTTGCCCCGTGGCACGTCGTGGCACGTCGCGGCACGTTTTTCGGCCTTTATTTCGT
>JAYJMJ010000375.1:5646803-5657306 GCA_036873875.1 Laminaria ephemera
CGCGCTTTCCGCAAGTCAATTTTTAGCACAAGAAAAAGTCCCTACGAGTACGAGTATGCACTCGGGGGGGCTCGAACGCGTGACATTGACCTTAGTGGTTACGCGGTTAACCCACTAGATAGACCATCGGGGACGCTAGTACGAGTACGTGGTACCATGCCTGATATAATAATACCTGGTACCTGGTTCTTATGTCTTTTTAATTTGTACTCGTATCATGGCTCGAGCGTACGTAGCTCGGAGGCGCCGCGTGGGTATCATACATACCCAGGTTCTACCACGGTACGCAATGTGGGGCGCACCCTAAAGGCAGTAAGACGCGCCGGCAAAAGCTTCCTGCCGGTCGTTGACCGTCAACTTTAATATTGCACGTCGGCCCAGACAACCCCGACTCCAGACCTAACCCTAATCCTAACCGTAACTCTAACCCTAACCCCAACCCTTTCGGGGGGCTCGAGGTCGGCAGGGGCAGTCGCGCGGCTCCGCTGCGTGTTTTGGTGTCATTTTTTTAAAGTAACGGGCGGCCGAAAGTTCAACCTCGACCAGCCATACCGACGACCGGCAGGAAGTTTGTTACCTGCGCGTCGGTGTGTCCTGCGCTTATTTAGGTCGAGTCGAGATATGGGGTTCGGAATCGACAGGCGTTTATAGAGCGTTGAATGTGCAACATAACGGTGCACAGAGGTATTGATCGATACCTGGAGTATAGTACTGGTAAGCATCTATCTACACAAAATATATGCCCCCCCCCCGTTGCCCCCCCCTCTTTTTTTGTTGTGTTTTTTTGTCGTAATGCCGAGCGCCGAGCGCCTCGAAATAAATGTCGACATTTCAAAGCGTTTCGCACTATCACGGGTACGAGCAACTTGTCCATTTTGTGGTAGGGCAATGTGACTGCTGTGAGTCCGGGCATTCCGATTATTACGGAATTGGGGATCGGAGATTGGAAGACAAGGAAGAGCGCTTCGCGTGAATAGTAGCGAGGAGAGTGGAGCTAATTGTGTCATTTGTGTTCGTAACGCCGTCTTTGGTTCATAACGAACACAATAAAATTCAACACAGTCTACAACAACGCAGCAGTAGTTGGGGCCTGGACGATGACCATCAATAAAAGGTGGCTACTTTCTGCATTTGTACATTAGGCATGCCGTTTGGGCTTCCAAAACTCATCATATTATCGACGTTCCGAAGAGTCATGTATGCCAGTCATAGGTAGCCGTCAGGGGGGCAGACTATCCTTTCTTTGGTGTCGCCTGCGATCGGGTCTCTAGCGTCTGTTGCTGTGCTGCTGCAACCTTTAGCCCAGCTACAACACAACAAGCACAGCAATTAATATCACCCGGGTGCTGGGAAAATATTGGAGGTTTGCGACTGCACGGGCCATACTAATTGAATGAAGACGTCAACTATTTTCCACATCCGAGAGAGACGATAACGCCGCTGCTATGTCTTCCTCATGGAGTTGAGTTGCAACACAAACCCCTCACAGTAGAAGAAGATAAAAAATGCTATGTATTTGCGTTAAAAAAAAACAAAAGGACAGCCTGCTTAAAAAACAAATTACAGCGCCGGCTGCACCTGCATGCATGCTCACATGCTCCACACGCATACTCTGGGTCTCAAGTTATTATTATTGTTGTGTAGAAATACATTATTCGCCGCCCGGCGCCCCCTTTCATCTATCGAATACTATTACTACTGCCACTAAAAACTTGGTTATACTATGGGTCTTCGAAGTCGTCTTCGAAGTCATCTTCGAAGTCGTCTCCTAACTCGTCGGAAGGGGCTGCGGTCGCCTTATGAGGAGACTTTCTTCGAGATTCGTTGCTTCTTTTGTCGTCTGCTTCGGAACTTTGAAGCGCTTTCTTCTCCTGGTTATGACGACGAGAAACAGCGTGTGGTGGGATCAAAACGTATTGGGGTTGGCGGAATGCAAGGAGCGGTTAAATCGTTTGTCGCGAGACTGACTTGTGGAATGCCAGGAATGTACGGGTTGCGTGCCGACGACGGAAACATATACGTATGAATAGGTGGGATACTCCAGCAAAACGGGAGCGGCAGAGAAAAAACGTGACTGGAAGGTCTATTGAATTCGGCTCATTTTCCAGCGATACTGTACTGTGCAGGGCTTCTCGCCGGTCCTTTCTTCAGGGATGCATACGTGAGCAAACGGTAGAAAAACGCCGTCCACCCTCGCCATGTGAAGCCGTTACGCAATGCCAGATGCATGTACCTTTCGCGTGAAACAAGTAACCGATGCTCATCTCAGAACAATAACAGAGTTTTCGAAACAAGCGATTTTTGAACGTCGAACGCGTCTCACCTCGTCCACTCGCGGTGCTTCAGATTTTTCGACTGCGACCTGCGGTGGGGGTTTGTCGTCCGTACTACCGCTCACTCCTTTTCCCTTTCGAGCGCTCTCTTGCCCGGACGCGCCATCTCCCTCACCACCATCCCGCGCGCTGACGCCGCCCTCTTCTACTTTCACATCAACACCACCGTGGTCGTCGTGCCGCACTGCTTGTGGTTGCGTGGATGGCACGTCCTCCTCAAAATCGTCCTCGAAATCCTGATCGAAGTCTTCTGGCGAAGATTTTCGACGCTCTAGGCGAGCATCAACCCCGGTCGGAACTGCCTTGCCTTCCGATGCAACACTCACGCCCCCCCCCTTATCTACACTCACATCCACCTCGTTAACTTCCCTGACAGGTGCAGAGCCAGCTTCGGTTTTCTCCTGTCTAGGCAGCTGCGCTAAAGCTGTTGCCTCGGCAACTTCGGCTATAGGGCTCTGACCCTCCGCCTCTTTGCTATCGATTTCCGACCTTTCCGTAGCGGCCGAAGGAGCACCCTCAGCGGAAGCGGTGGAGTCCACAGGATTGGCAAGAGAGGCGTGACCTTCGGCCGCGCTTTCTTCTTCTCTGCTGACCGAATGGATCTCGGGCTCGAACTGAGCCGTGTTGTCTCGATTCTTCACCGATTCAGGGCTCTCTTTCTCCGTGGGCTCATCCGAATCGATTTTTTCTTTGCGGTTTAGCGCGGATAAGTCGTCGCCCTCGACCGGTGTTATGTCCCCCGAAACGTCATCGCTTTTCGTATCGTTCACCGATACGATCGGGTTGCTCTTGACCTGGTTTTCTCCTGATGCAAGGGCCGAGTGTGCCCCTGCATCTGCCGTCATCACAGTTGCCGTGCTCGATGCATCTACGTCCGTACATTCGATATCTTCCCCATAGTCTACCTCTGACGAATCGTCGATATCCGAGGGGTATTCCTCTGTTGGACTGCTGTCTTCCGTCTGAACTGACGTTGACCCGAGCACCCCCTCGCCTCTCGTCGTAACACTACTACCGGCTTGGCTACCCTCTTCGGCAGGAACCGCGGTAGCCCCCCCTGCTCCAGATGCCGGTTGCTCGGCCCCTTCCGTCGCTTTTGTAGCCACTACCGCTTCAGGGATATCCTCCAAGCTCTCCGCTGGCGCATCGTCAAAGTCCGACATATACGCTTCGCCGGCCTTCTCTCCGCTACCCTCGACGTCCATCACCACAGACCCCGATTCCTGTAACGGATCACCTTGGCGGAGAGGCCCCTGAACATCAGCAACCATCTCTTCCAGGGGGGATTCTGGCACCTCCAGTTCGTCGTCTACCGACGGCACCTCCAATTCGTCGTATACCGACGGCACCCCCGGGTCGGCCTCCTCTCCAAACCCACCGTCCGCACTATACCCGCTGGATTCATCGTCCACTGCTTCGTTCGGAGACTCGCCCATTGTCCCGCACGAGTTTCCGACGAAAGGGCGATGATCTGTCTCCTGCATCTGACTCGCCGCAGCACCGTCGTCTGCTTCGACGCCATCAAGTGCTGGAGCACGTGGGTCGGCTTTTTTTGGGTTTATACTCGGTCGGCTTAGCGTTGCGCTTTCGGAGTTGACGCTTCCTTCTTGCTGGGCGTGTTCCTTAACTGCCTCGACTACGTCCTCTTCGTCCTGTTGTCTTCCAGCAGCAGCGCCTGTCCCGTGACGCTCGGAACCACCGACCGTGTCTCCCTCAACGACCGAGACTCCCTGACCCTCCCGTAGCGGTCGAACTTCTGTTTCCGCACTCGTTGATGAGGTGGCCACCTCGCTCAAGTTGTCACCTGCATCCGCGCTTCCATGTTTAGCCCCCACACCTTCCGGACCACTCGAACCATCCTCTCCTACCACCGCGGCGGGCAGTACCTCTTCAGGCCCTGCAGCACCAGCTTTGAGGTCAGCAACCCTCAAATATGGATCTGCACCCGCAAGCACTGGGTTGGAAAGTGTCTCGTTTCCGGACCCGTCGTGACCGGGTTCCTTTTCGTCTCCCTCACAGTCGCCATCCTCGCCGAAATCATCGGCGTAAGATTCGCTTTCTTCCAATGCTTCTACTGGCTCCGGGAGGTGACCCTCAGCGTTAGCTTCAACGTTATCTGCCTCGGATGTTGGTTCATCAAACGTTTCTGACCATGCGACTGCGCTTGCGGTATCGGCTGCACTGGCGGTAGCACCTCCGCCCTGTTCAGCAGCGGCCTTGACTGACGCGGCACCGCTGGCGGTTTCCTTCTCCTGTAGAGAACTCACATGTCGCTGTTGGCAGCGGGGAAAAGTCGGTGGCATGGGCGTCAGACTACTGACAGTCATAGGATAAGGCGAATTTACGATTAATAGGTTGGGCTTGCACTTTTTCACGCTGATCATGCGACCAATAACTGTATAAAAGAAAGACACTTCGTGCCCGCAGTTTTCATGATGGTCAATTCCTTTGAATGCAATTTTTTTATTGGTGGAAATTTCTTGGCGTGCGTGCCCAGACAGCGACAGACGACTACGAATACTCGTTCTGCACCCGCAGTTCCACCAGTGCTGCAGCAACGTCAAAAGCGAATAACATCGTTCGTGATGCTAAACCCATGTCACAGCTAAATTAAATAGCTTATACCTGGTATTTGCGAAGGGGGCATCAGATATCTGACGGTAGCATTCAGTCACGCTCCACAAGTTTCTATAGGTCGACACCTTCGAAGGATGTTTTGTGAGTTTTCACCCCCACACCTTATACAAGAAACGGGTCGTTATTCATGGGCACTCGGGCTAAATATCGAATACCCCAAAGCGTGCAAGGCGCAAATGCACCGGGTCCAGCTTGTGCGACATAAAAAAAACTCACCGTTTCTTCCTCCGACCTCCTGCTTGTCTCCAACCCTTGCCCGACACGCGCAGCATCCGAGGCACCTCTTTCCGCCCCGACAACGCTCGACAATAACGGCGTCCTTCTCGCTCCCCCTGTTGACTCCTCCTCGTTGTCTCTCTCACGCTCCACAAGCGGACTGAGGCCGTCAACTGTCGACCCTTTTGTTCGTGGCGGGTAAGACTTGTGCCGTTGCGGCAAACTCTTTGCCGAAGGCTCCGGCGTTGCCGTTGCTGACTCCTCCGCTGCCTGTGGCGGTGGTAGTGAGGCTGCGGTAGCTTCCCCTGCCCCCGCGGTATCGTCGACGCCGCTCGCAACTCGCGCTCGTTTCGTCACGCCGCGCCTGTTTCTTTTGTCGGATTCTGCATTCCTCGTGGGCGGTAGGACCAACCGTCTCAACCCCGAGGCGCTATCCACCTTCATCTTCAACCTGAGCGACAGCGCCATCGCCATGTGGGCAGGCGATCGCGCCTCGTTTGCGTCGAACGAGGCGAGCTTCTTGCGCGGCAGCGGCAGCCAGAAGGTCTCTCGATTTGCTCGATCGAACCCCCGCAGAATCAACTCCCCGTCAGCGTTACTCTCCTCGAACAGCGACAGAACGTACGAGCCCCCCACGCGGGGGAGCATGTGCAGCGCCTTGTACACCAGCGTGGCACCGGGATCCATACCGTCCGTGCTCTGCGGAAGGTCTGCTTGGGGCGAGGTTAGCTGCATCTCGTACCATGGTTCGAGCGCCGACTCGCTCCACTCGCCAAACGCTTCGTAGCCCCGCAGCTCCTCGAGCGCCCACGCGCAAAGACTGGACAGTAGTGGAGGTTGGCACGGCGGTTTTCGTCTGGTAAGTTTGAGGCGGTTAGTATGTTCTGCGCCTTTTTCTTCGGCTGCTGTGAAAAATCTGGCGGGCGGATCTTGCCAGTGCCATTCTGTTTTCAAGTATTTTTTGCTACTGCAGATATTTTTCCACTCTATTTTCAAGTGTGTTGCCCCCAAATTGGGGGTGGAATTCTGAAAGGGCTAAGCTGATGTTCGATTTTTGACACCCCTCATGAAATGTCGACGACCGTCGATGGCGAGGCGAAACGTAAAGCTGACTAGTTACCGTCCCATTGGCTGCCTCTAGAAGTTGCAAAACATGTTTAGGTTATAACGTCTTTTTACTGTAGCACCTTTTGCTTGTAAAGTCATTTGGCTTGGCGTATATAATTTTAAGCGTGTTACGGGCTTTAACGTCGTGTTCATTGTAGCGTCAAATTGGCTATCATCTTATTGTCTATATAGGATGATGCCTTATTGCTCATTGCCTCGAACACGCCCATCGCCTGTAAACAGCAATGCTCTTACCCGGCCACCGCGTGTTCACCCCGTCGTTCAATCTCTGCCGGCAAGAACTCTTCCCTCTGCAGCACAAATCTGAGAACGTGGGCCTTGAATGGGTTTCCTGTACTCCCGGAAGCTTCGTACAGCCTCCACAAAAAAGGTTCGGCCGGAAGAGCGACCGACTCAAAACCTTGGGGCCAGCAGAAATCTTCCGGCTGCTGGTCCTCGGGCGCGAGCAGGATCACGATCGCGGTACAGACCGCCGTCGTTGCCGGAGACGGATCCTGCTCTCTCAGCAGCTGCTCGATATCGTCTGTGGTAAGGCACGACAACGCCGCCGAGTTTCCCCCGCCAAAATGATCAGACCGTCGCCACACGTCCACGTGCCCTCGCTCCTCCCCGTCCCTCCCTTCAAATGCACCCTCTCCTGACCCCCCAACCTCTACGACTGAGGTCGCTCTGAGGTCTTGCAGGCGTCTAGCCGGGCGAGGCATCGACCCCCCTTGATGGTTGAGCGCTCCCGGACTAAACCGATCAACTCGGGGCTCCTGCGGGTCGAACCCATCGCCACGAAGTGATCGCCCGCTACCACCGCTACCGCCGCCGCCACCATTCATTATCTGCCCCGATCCCCCCGGATCAAGACGGCTCACATGAACTCCTTTGCTTCGTCTGGAGGCGGCGTCTTGCTCGGACCCCCCGTCGCCAGCGCCGTTGGCATTAGGCCCGCCGCGCGTGCCGAGCGAACGGCGTCGAAGAAGCGGAGGCGGGGGGGACAGCTCTCCGCAGGCCCCGGCAACGCCCAGCTCCTTCTCGCTCCAGAAGCGCCTTGATCTGAGAAAGTACTCCTCGTCCGCGGGACTTGTGCTGAGAGAAACCAGCTGAGAACGCGCATCCTCGTACCTGCGGAGATAGTGCACGGCACGCTTTTGCTAAGTTGGTGAGACCACAGTGCGCTTTCGCTAAGTTGGTGAAAAAACGAGACGCTCTCGCTAAGTTTATTTTGTGTGTGATTGTGTTCCTCCTTTCCCTACCACTACGGTAAACAGCGTCCACTATAACCCGAGGGGCGCTGTGGGAGAGGGGGGGGGAGTGTGTACGGGGTGCTGGCGAGAGGAAGCAATACCTCGGAGTACTGTTAATCTGGAACTGCGGCGCACTACCAGCGTACGGCGGCAGTGTACGAGCAGCAGAGCAACATGTTCTGGGGATCGTTGTGCGCAGTCGAGAGCACGGGCCGTAAGCACACGTAGACGTGCATGGATGAGGAGCGGCGGCGAGCACGTCTGACCAACTCGCCGTCGCAGAGATCCATACGCAAATTGTCGTCGCCCTGTCCTTGGGCATGCCGAGCTGTTTGTCACCGGCTGGCCTATTAATAGAAACTTGTGCAACATCTTGTATGGGTTTGTGCTACAAGAGGAGGCGATTCGGATCGGGAGCCAGATACACCAAATTGTGCTTATGCGAGTGTTTGTAATGTATTTTCTTCCACCGGGACTCTTTCGTTTTTAGCCTTTATTTGTGACCACGGGCTTGATTTCAAGGAAATTAGATAATGTGAGAACATCATCGTCCTCCTCATCATGCGAGAAACGCAGAATCTGGTCCAATGTAAGGTCAAGGCCAGAATTACCCTGAAGACACACGATAGCTAACTGTCCCTTTGATGCCAACTCCCTGATCGAATTACCACGTCGAGAGCTGGTGCCGCCTCTGAAGCGTGTCCTCTTCCTCCGTCAAATCTCTTCCTCCGCGAGTAGATCCGCTCTGGGAAAAGCAAGCAGACAGGCCCCCCTCCGTGTGTGGTGCTGCATTGCGTAAGCTTTCGGCGGTGGATGACCTCATCCGTCCTCCGTTACCTACTCTAAGTCGATCGTCCTGCGACTGGCCGTCGTCGGGCCCATTGAGCTCTGTGCAGAAAATTACGGCAAGCGCTGCACCATGTTAGGATCGTCATGAATTCGTTATATTAATGGCGGTTCTTGCCGCCCGGAGACATGGGGTGCAGTATCTTCTGAGCAGGACCTAAGAAACTTTTCCCGGCGGGAAAGTTCTGCTGTAAGGAATGCCTCTTTTTCTTCGGTGTTCTGTTGACACTAGAAGCCAAACACGTTTATCTAAAGCGACTACGAAAAAGGCTATCTCGTACTCTCGCATGGGCGGTAGCAACAAACCTAAAGTGAAAACGAACAACTTGGAAGTCATCGTCGCTCAAGGATGTTTTGGCTGTGCTTGGGCGAGCATTTTGCTGTACGGAAAATTCGGTGAGCACTTACTTCTGCGAAAAGCGAAGAGGGGGGGGGATGTACTCATTTCATGCATAGCCGTAGTCATATGACTATTGACCCTCGAATCCCTACAATGCCGGGATGGAGCACGTCGAGTTTTCACCGACCAGGCAGACATCGCGTGCACCGAGCGCGAAGCGCCGTGAGGTGTTCGGCGAGTCGCATGAAGGGTGAGCTGCATCCTACTCAACACCACTTGTGAAGCGGACTATAGCACCTTGTGCGTACTTTCTTGCATATCGGATGGCAGCTTCGAATTAATTTATTTGTTTTCTGGCATGGTCACTTCCAGAGACAGCAATGGATATACTATGTAACTGCCTCGTGGGTGCCTTACCATATACGCACTACGTGGTATCATCCCCCTTGCACGGAGTTAGGGTTCTCCACTCCGCACAATGTGGTCTAACTCGACCACCATCTCGGGTACCGCCAACACATAAAAACGAGAAAAAATAAGACGGCACCATGGTTATCCAGCTCACGAAGTGAGGGGTGTGTGTTACAGCGTCGTTGCCAACCGACACCAACCCCGTATTGGTGGGGGGGCGAAGACGGGAGGGGGGTATCATAACTCTGTAGCACAGATTATATCGCTGTGTCCGCCTGCTACCGACGGAAAAGTGGTCAAATTCTAATTCCAAGTTGTTTGTCCCCAAGAAAGGAGGGTTCTGTTGTACAGAGGTTAACGTCCAGGTAGAGAACACTCTCGTCGGGCAAAAATTAGGTACGGATGAAGGCGTGAGGTGTTCGTTTGACTTCTCAAAATAAACACAAAGACAGCGTAGGGGCGTACAAGTGTTCTTGGACGCTGACCTGGTGACGTATCGCTGCGACCTGGCAAGGCGCTCGCCGCTGCTCTGCTTGCTTCTCGTCGGAGACACTCCCGTTGGCTCTCGAGCCCCTCCTCATCCAGAAGTAACTGTCCAAAATAGAAACAAAAATATTTTCACGCTGGTTGTTGTTATAAGGCTTAGTTCGGGCGGGTAATTGGTTAGCCTTCTGCCTGTAGCCCAACGGACTACTTGTAATGCCTTACCAAATGGTGTCGTCGGCAGGACAAGTACCTTAGACCTCCTAGGCCGTTCGGTGTAATTGGGACAGACATGACTTTTAACATGAACGGAGGTACAACTAGTATTTTAGCTGTTGGTTGTTGGGTACATTGTTTTACGCTTTTACTTTTCGTGGTCTATATTTTCGGTTACTTTATCACCTGTTTGACTGTTGGCACTAACGCTGCACATTGTCGGATGGCAAACGAAATAACAATAGCACGATATATGCGTGTTTACACTTCACCCCGCATGTCCTTAATTCCAGGTGTTTTGCACACGCGTGAGGTGGGCGTGATGTTCGATGAGTTACAACAATCAGTGCTGACGAGAACTACAGAGTACGGTACTTACTCGTACGCACGGACTACGAGTACAACCATAAACATAATTACATTTGTCTCCGCTTTTTTTAAAAACCGTAATTACTTGATTTCAAAGACCTGCTTCGCTCTCAGCGCTCCCACTTGGAACACGCCTGCCTAATTCCCCTTCTCCGAGAACCCTTCCCGCGACGTTCTTCGCGTTCTTTGCTTTCTTCGCGTTCTTCGTGTTGTTTTTTCTCGTTTCTCGATGTTTTTGAACCTGCTTCTTCTGCTCACACCACGACGTGAACGCACAGACCAAGCTCCG
>JAYJMJ010000375.1:5657406-5668459 GCA_036873875.1 Laminaria ephemera
CGTGGAGCGTTGAGCTCTTGGCATTTTCAAGTCGCAAGTTGCACCAAACCAAGGACCTCTGTCCGCTTCACGTTTTGAGCTAGCGTAGCGGGCGGATGCCGCCCGTGGAGCGAAGCGCCTTGTACAAGGTACAAAATATGGGGGACGAGAAGACTCAACACTAAAGTACAGCTAACTATCTTGGTTCTCTTACCTGCGCTGGTTTCGCCTTCTCGCTACCCAAAATACAGCCGTCCTTCGTTCCTGCAGTGTAAATTCGACAAAGCTGGCACTTGGTAAAGCACCATAACATATAACTTCTACCCTATTCTACGATAGATCTGCGGGCAGTATACTCGTGGGGCTAACACTCTATATACGTTGCCTGCCGCGGGAGTTTCATGATCATCACCTGCGCAACCTGGTACAGGTGTCTCCTCTTGCGCAGCCTTGGGGATGAATTGTTGGGGCCAGCTTCGTGGAGCTCCCCATCTCGTCGTTGCTCGTCTAGCGTTTGCGGCAGCATCAAAGGGTTCCTGCAGAAGCGCGCTGGGTGCATCTGGGACGAGGAGACACGCACACATACGCACGATGACATGATTGCAGGGGGAAAACACGATTGCATGTTCCAGGTTCTATAGTGCCCAAGGCTGAGGTCTGTTGTGTGTACCAGGAGCATACTACCGGTACTTTGTATGAAGGGTATACCTACACGAGCAGTATAGACTTTAGCAAAAACCCTCTCACCCTCCGCGCTCGCAGTATCTGGTACTAAATTGTACGTACGGATAGACTACGAGTGGTGGCAGACAAATGTATGCGCGAATAGCTCGCAGCCAATTACTCGAGCCGGTGTGCACTCTCAACCACGACGAGAGAACCACGGGGCCAGCACAGCACAACCAACTACAACGACAAGGGCAAACCTTGAGGGTGTCGACAAGGGGCTGCACCCCGGCCAGAAAGTTAAGGTCATTGGTGATCTTCAGGAGGTAGTTGTCTCCGTGCCAAACAAACGCTGACGGTGGGTGCCCGATCATGTCCTTCCTCCACACCGTCACAGCTTCGATCACCGCCACCGTCGCGTCTCGCATGCTCGACAGCAAGCCCACCACCACGCCAGCGCCCTCTCTCGACGGCGCCACGCCACCACCACCATCAAGCTTCACGGCGGGGCGCTGAGCTCGCTTCCGAAGCAGGTCGCAAACATCCTCGAGGCGAGACAGCAGGCTCTCTCTCGCTAGGATGCGCTTTAGCACGAGCAGTTCGCTCGCAGGGTCGCTGCCAAGATGGTGCTGGAAGTCGAACGCTGATGCAACCGAGCTGAAGGTGGTTGCGCCAGGTTTAGTGACCGGGCTGAGGGCAAGCCTCCTTCGCTGGAGGATATCTTCGGAGCTCTTTGAGGAGGCCGGAAGACCGGGGGCTCCCCTACCCCGCCTGGGGTGGTGACGGTGCCGCGACTGCTGTGCGAGCATGGCTTTGGGCGTGTCGTAGTCAGCATTCCTTGCTACCGCTTCTGTACGAGTATGACTCTTTTCACGACCTAGAACATGCTTTTTCTGAAAGGAGGGTGGCTGGTTCACCGCTCGAGGCCGCTCCTGCCCTGTAGTAGCCATAGCGCTCTACGAGCGCTTAGTGGTACAAGGACTGGGACGAGCTCCATCATGCGTCGCTACGGCAGAAACCGCATTCTAGCGGGCTCGACGCTGAATTCGAACTTGAACTCACCAAGAAAAGATGAAAAATTGAAGTGGGACGTGACAGTTTCGCTACCGACGAAAATACAAGTTTATTTAATAGTCGGGGGAAATGGGAGAGATTTTTTCATACCGACGAAAATACATATGATTTAATAGTCGGGGGGAAACGGGAGGGGAAAAAGAAATTCCTGTGACACCGCATCTCTCTGTGGGATAAGCCTTGCCTTGTTGCACTCTCCGCTCCTTCTTTGTGTGCCGCGTAACAACCTCCTCGGCAAGCCAGTCTCCGTTGCTAGACCGGTGAGTAGAGTCTTGGGCAAGAATCCGTACCGGAAAGGCCTCGGCAGTGTGGTTGCTTAGTTGTGCGCATGTTTCTCGATGGCCTATGATATCGAGCCGGTTGATCGACGCACGAACTTCTGCCAAAAATAGGATGATGGGTGCAGGTAGCACTCAGCTTGGTGCAAGCAAGCATCGAGACGTGTGCCTCTCACTGCTGTTGCTGTTGCTGGCGCCCGTCCACCCACCCCCTCGGCGCGTGCGCTTGCCTTTGCTGCTTCGAGGGTATGTCTTACCAAACCCCAGGAACTCGTTTTTTTCCGACGTAGGAACACCTGGTTCTGCGATCGCTGAGTCCTCCCGAGAGGTACGTAGTGCGCTGGCCGTGCCAAGCAGAGTAGCTATCGGATTCGGAGCTTGCTGCATTGCTCCTACAGCCTAGTCTCGAGCGCGACTGGTCTGCGACATTATCCGTGGTTGCACGGCGTGTCCGCTCCACGAACATGATTTGCAGGTCCATGGGTGAATCAGATCTCTCGTCAACAAGGGGTAAAAATCAACGCTCCATACCAAGCACGTACATAAAAATCAAATTGTTTTTATAACGACTGACGCCAACCCTGCCCTACAGACGGCACGTCACCCCCCCTTCTGTTTCCAGTCTTCATCTCATACAGCAGCTGCAGCAGTAGCAGATCGGCAGTCGATCTTCAATCCTTCTCCCTGTATGAACGACCGTTCGTCCGTAAATTAGGTCGGTACTGCTGTACGGTACCGAGTACCGAGCTTTTATATCTGGTACAACTACCGAGTGTTTATACTGGTACCGAGTGTAATACCGAGCACCAGTACGTACACAAAAGTCATCCGACACATGTTTTCGCTTTTACGTAGAAACTTTTTGCTCATCATGTCACTCACGCTGCTTTCGTACGACAAAGCTATTAATAGAAGGCACGCTTATCGATCACCACACATCGCACCTATTCATAGAAAAAATAGATCTCACACCAGGTGTACGAAGTGTTTTTTTTATTTTTTATAAAAAATAGCCCTCCCCCTCCTCCCTCCCCCCCCACGTTATATACACGAGGGTTAGCATACCTGATACCATGGTATGCATCAGCAGTATAGTAACGCCACCCCTACCTCCACCCCCCCCCCCCTCCCCAAACCCCCGCCTCCACCAGCCTTTTAAACATGAGGTCTGCCGTGGTACTACTGGGCTTCCTCCTCGCCTCCGCGCAGGCCTTCCACATCCCCGCGCAGACCCGCACCAACGGCATCTCCGGCAACGCCAAGCCCTCCTTCTTCGGGCAGGCCGTGGCCCAACGCGCCCCGGCAACCCGCGCCACCCTCGTTGCCTCCCTCGAGGACATAGAGAAGAAGCTTATCGACGCTGAGAAGTCGAAGGCAGCGGCAGCAGCGAAGGCTAAGGCCCCAGCGCCCAAGGCGGCGAAGGCCCCTGCTCCGGCCCCGGCCCCGAAGGCGACTAAGGCTCCGGTGAAGACCGTGGCTGCTCCCGCGCCCGCTCCGGTCGTCGGTAAGAGGGGGAGGTGGGAGGGGGAGGTTTTGGCGTTTTTATGTTTTGCAAGGAGCATGTACGAACATGTCCTTAGGATATAACTCCACTGCTTCTGCTTGTGGTGATGGTTGTGGTGGTGGTGGTGGTGCTGACGCTGTTTACGATGTTGCTGATGCTGCTGATGTTGCTGCTGCTGCGGATGATGATATTGCTAGTGTACGTGTACGTACATATAGGGCTGAGCGCAATTAATCCACATGGAGGAATGCATGTACGAGCCTTATCATACAGGTGGAGTTACGGATCATACAGGTGGAGTTACGGACCGCCAGTTATGCATATCGTATATACCAGGTACCAGACATGATACGGTACGAGCTTGCATCATGCTCTGCCTTGTATATTTGTAAAAACTGTAAATTTCAATCTCCAAGGTAGCGATGGGGGGGGGGGGGGGGGTCGGCCTGGGCGAATGGTGAAACCGACGCGGAACGATTTCTCCGTAACGGTTGGGTCGAGAACCTGGAACCACAACAGCAGTTTTTTTGTTGTAATTTTAAATTTGTACGTACCAAACCTATTCATAATTCATGGTCGTGTCAAGATGCTATTCAGCACCAGGTATTCAGCAGAGTCAGTTCGACACAAGTTGACGAGCAAAGGCAGCATTCAATTGACCAATTGACCTGTTCGTGCGATATAAGCAAAGGCGAGTTCCGTAGCAGGCAAAGGAGTTGGGGGGGGGGGTGCTTTGGGACCCGTGGATCTAGGTCACCACGTAAGGTTGTAGAGGCGTCCCCGATGGTCTAGTGGGTTAACCTTGTAACCACTAAGGTCGATTTCGCTGGTTCGAGCCCCCCCGAGTGCATACTCGTACCCGTAGATACTTTTTCCTGTGCTAAAAATTGACTTGCGGAAAGCGCGAGAGCGTGAGTTAGAAAAATTCGATGAAAAATCGACGAGCGTTGGGAATGCTGAAACCCTCTGCGCGAAAAAAATGAAGGCACGTACCGGGGGAGAGAAGGGACGACACCTGTGACCACGGCTTGTCCAGAAGAAGCTGGAAAGCAAACGTGAGATTTAAAAAAAGAAACAAAAATGCAGCCAAAAATTGCTAGCCCTATATCGTAAAACCACGGTCTCGTTATTTTATCCCCGGTTCATCTCGCATGAGTTTAACGCCCGACACATGCTACGATTCAGGTGCACCTTTTTTTTTTTCTGAGGCGCCTGCCTCACTTGAGGAGCTCTACGACTCACCGAAAAAAAAATAAATTTTGAGTGAACTGAAGGTGCAACCCGATGAACAAGTTCATGGCCTAGGTATATAAAAAAAATTCAGATTGAAAAACAAGAATCGACATTGCGACGATTTTGGGTTAAGGAGCCCCGTCATTTAGACACAAAAATTGCCGAAAAGTGCTATTATACCTCTATCGTAGCACGCGTCGCCCCGCGACCTGCCGGGCACAAGTCGTTGTCACAGCCGTCTACCCTTCTCCCCCTGCTGGGTACGTATGATACGTGCCTTCATTTTTTGTCGCGAAGAGGGTTCATTCAGCATTCCCGCTGTTCGTCCATTTTCGTCGAAAACATGCCTTCATTTTTATTGCGCTGAGGGTTCACTCAGCGTTTCCACTGCTCGTCCATTTTTCGTTTTTATTTTGCCCAACTCCTGCTCTCGCCTGCTCTTTGATTTTTTGTCGGGAAATTATGTTTTTTTTTTTCGTTTTTTGTCCCCACCTGGTATGTTTTGTATTTTTCCGCCGGGGGGAGGGGGGGCTGGAATCGTATGGGGTGGGGCGTACTCAGTTGTTGCTTGCCTTATTCATTTGACCGTTGACCGTTGACCACGCATCCCTTTTGAGACGGAGCACCTTTGTGACTCCTAACATAGACACCTCCAGCATTTGGGCGCTCATTTCGTTTAGTCCCTGTTACATGTCAGTCTTTTGCCTGTCTTATCTCCTTCCCACTGTCACAGAACTCTAGAGCGATGGCCCAGCTTCACAGTGAGGTGGACCTGATTCGACGGCTGGACCATCCCAACATTGTGCGCCTTCAAGAGGTCTTCGAGACGGAGGAATCGCTGTTTCTCGTCATGGTGAGTTTGGTGAAAAACATGAAATCTTGAAATCTTGAAATTTTGAAGCGCTAGTTTTTATTTTGTAGCCGAAAAAGCGCGTCGATAAACGCTGTCTTGTTTGCTGGCTGGCTGGCTGGCTTGTTTGTTGGCTTGCTGGCTTCCCGGCTTGCTGACTTGCTGGCTCGCTTGCTAATTATCGAGTTGCTCGCTGGCTGTCTGCCTGGCCGGCTGGCTGGCCGGATGGCTGGCTGGCTTGCTTGCTGGCGGGTTTGCTGGTTTGCTGGCTTGCTGGCTGGCTCGCTTGCTGTTTATTGGCTTGCGTGCTCGCTGGCCGGCTGACGTGCTGACGTGCTTGCTGTTGCAGGCTGCCTTGCTCCCTTGCTTGTTGGCTTACTTGCTTGCCTGTTGGCTTGCTTGCTAATTGCTTGCTGGCTGGCTGGCCGGCTGGCCTGCTTGCTTGCTATTAATTGTGCTTGCTTGGTCGCTTGGTCGCTTGCTCTGCTTGCTGGCTTGCTGGCTGGCTTGCTGCTGGCTTGCTGCTTGCTTTGCTCTGCATGTTTGATCCCCCCCACTCCTCCCCCCCTCCGCCCCCTTCCCTTTCCCCTCTACCGCCTGCGCAACCTCCGTTGGATGGTGTCTGGGTCTTGTCTCCCCCGTGATTCTTCTGTGCGTCCGTCCATCCGTCCGTCTGTCCTGCCTATCGCTACCTTAGGACTTGTGTACGGGCGGCGACATGATGACGCGGTGGGAAAGAAATCGGAGGCTGCGCTATTCGGAGGAGGAGGTAAGGGTGTCTAGGGTCTGCGTTGGAGCTTTGGACCTTAGGTTTTGAGGTTTTGTTTTTAAAAATCATACCACATTATTGTGAGTTCCTCCCACCAACACCCTGCCAACGCACTCCTACCAGCACACATCTCCCGTTATTCGTTTTCTTGCTGTTTTCATGTATCATACGTATACATTATAGTTTTACGTATAAATCTCTCTTTTTCTTTGGAGAGTTACTAGGTTTTTACTTTTAAAAAAAAATAGTTTTTTAGTTCGTTGGTTTTGTTATTAGTTTGTGTTTTGTTTTTAAAAGAGTGGTTTTATTTTTGAGTTGTTTCTAGGCAAATAGTCTACCTGGTAAGGGGCAGGAGGGGCAGGAGGGGCATTTTTGTCTGTTTCTATCTGTTGTGCCTGGTCAGCGGCTGTGTCAACGACTGTGCCAACCACCATGTCAACAGCTTTGTCGACGACACTGTCAACGCCAATATCAACGTCAACTGTCACCGATACTGTCACTGACGACATACTCGTATGGCAACGAAAAATACGCCAACAGCATGAATCCCTTGAGAACTGCGCCCACGTTTGTGGGGACAATCTACTTGGAATTTGTGTGTATGTACAAGGCGCTTCGCCCCGCGGGCGGCATTCGCCGCCCGCTACGCTCGCTCAAGAAGGAACAGAAGAACACATTATGTGAAGCGGACAGAGGTCCATGATTGGTCGAAGATGCAAACTGGCGACTTGAAAATGCCAAGATCCCCGCCGCCATGCTCCAGGAAAACAACCCGGACGCCAAATGCATAAGTATGCCGTATGTACCTTGTATCTTGCTGCCGTACTTGCGATGCATATGTCTGTGTCGAAGTTTGTGACTACAGAGCTTTTGTCTCTCAAGGATGACGAATCGGCAAGGACACTGGGTGTGCTGGATGTCCATGGGTGGAAAAGCAGTTTCATAAAACACACACACAGAAGCGTGGAACCTGTGGTTGAAGTGGCAGCAAAGAGACGGCTGCTTTTTGTCGCGTCAGTAACATGTTAAGATATTCCAGACTAAAAATAGTATATATATATACGTCTAGACGGCGGTCCGTCATAGGGCTGAGAGTCAGCAGTACTTGAAAAAAATCCAAATTAGTTGTTGGCGGTTTTATAACCCATTGTTCAAAGAGCAACAGCAACAGCAACAAAGAGGAAAAGGGAAACACAAAAGTGCTCGTAAATAGTGGCGCTCGGCAACAACACTTAAAAGAGTCTTGTTCTTGTCTGCTTGCTTGCGTTGTCGCGCTCTGCTGTCTGATCAACACGAACATACTGCTGTATGTGCTTTGCTGCTCTGTGCAGGGTCGATTGCAGATTGTTCTGCTGTGCTTGCGGTACGTAGATATATGCTGTGGCTATCGGCGGGCTTGGTGTGTGCTTCCACTTCGTGGCGTGCTCAGAAGAGGCAGGTTCAAAAACATTAAAATAAAAAGCAAAAACGGCAAAGAAAAGAGGGGGGAAAAAAAAACAGGCAGGTCCAGGGATCGTTCCGATTTTTTTTTTCCCCGTCGGCAATTAAGAGCTGAGAGAAGATCTGAGAGGCCAGAGAACTGCCGAGAGTGACCTCCGAAGACAACGACTTTTTAGTACATAAGTCTACGTGTGTTTTCCAGTGATAATATATGTATTTATTTATTTTTATCCTCGTGGAGATCCGGGTAAAAAAAGCTTAAAGCTCAATACACTTTCGTTCGTGCACCAGTTTTTTTCCATCTGTACAAACACAGACTTGATTTGACCTCACTCCTCCAGTGATGTCGCATCTTGAACGTGCCGGCCTCCTTCGTCCGAACCCTATAAGGCTCGGCCCAAGAAGGTGAGATAGCCACCCAGGACTCGACCGCTCAGTTTGCTCTTGTCTTTTACCTGGGTAGAGAATAGGGTTGACGATTATGACGACGATGCTGACATTTGTCGGTTGTTGTTGTTCTTGCTCTTATTGTTGTTCTTGCTGTTGCTGTTGCTCTTGTTTTTGACGCTGTTGTTGTTGCGATCGTTGGCAGGCGGCGATGACGGTGAAGAAGATTGTGAACGCCGTTCGCTACTGCCACGAGCGGCACGTGGTCCACAGGGATCTTAAGCTCGAGAACCTCTTGTGGGAGCACCCGGGAGAAGACGCGGAACCGCAGGCGAGGACCCGCGCCACGATCAGGGGAGCGCCTTTTATAAAAAATTAAAAATACACTACTACAGCTGTGAGATCTAGGATTTCGTCGAAACTCATCTTAGCAAGCTGTGTGTGATGCTCCGATCGCGCGTGTTACGGGTTGTGTATGTCCTCATGAAGAATATGGGTCGGCGACTCCCCTTCGTGCTAGTTAGCACCAGCGCCTTTTGGCCAAAACATTTCGGACTATTTTTTGCGGATATCACACTCCAATTTCCGAGACTCGGACAGAGGGGTTATACTAAAACCAAGTAAAAAAAATGAAAAAATAGTTTTTTCTTATAATTTTCGTATAGAAACCCCAATACACTAGTTTTGTTTTTGATAAAAAACGATGGCGCGTGTGGTGCCAGTTTTTCTTTTTTTTTTGTCGTGTCCCCCCTGTGGCGGTGCTCGATAAAAACGAAAACACCCCATATCGTTGGAGTACTGTTTGTGCTTTTAATTACCCCCCCTGCAACTGTACCCACGTTTTGAGGACACGCTATTATAGCGTGTTTGCGATGTACCAACTTTGGTTGGGTAGGAGTTGGGTAGGAAACATATAGTAATAGTCTTGAAACCGTCCAAATCACAATCCATGGCCAACCCAACCCACGAAAAACCAGCGAAAAGTTAGGTTGGGTTTTTTTTCCCACCATTTTTTTTTATTTCTCACCTATTTTTTTCGTGGGTTGGTTGGCCTTGGGCTATGAAATTCGTCGGTTTCAATACTATTTTTACATTTTTTCCAACCCAATAGAGTTTGGAAATCGCAAACACCCTATTCAGCGCTTTGTATTTGATTGATGTGGTTATGGCTCGAACTACTGCTGTGATCTATATCTTACGTCGCCACACAACTAATATTTAGCCGTTAAGTTCAGCCAACAAAGAAACAACGGCGTACGGTGTTTGCGATATACCAAATGTGGTTGCGTAGGAAAAATATAACGGTATTGAAACCGACGAACGTCACAACCCAAGGCCAACCCAACCCATGAAAAAATAGGTTAAGAAACCCAAAAAATGGTAGCATTTTTTTTTTCCAATCCAACTTTTTGTGGGTTGGGCTGGCCTTGGGTTATGACATTCGTCGGTTTCAATACTATCATCATATGTCTTCCTACCCAACCAAACTTCGTACATATCCCGCAAACGCCTTAGTGATACCAGCGTGTTTGCGATGTACCAACATTGGTTGGGTAGGAAACATATAGTAATAGTATTGAAACCGTCGAAATCACAATCCATGGCCAACCCAACACAAGAAAAATCAGATAAAAACTAGGTTAGTTTTTTTTTTTCCTACCAATTTTTCAATTGCCAACCTAATTTTTTCGTGGATTGGCTTGACCATGGGCTATGAAATTCGTCGGTTTCAATACTATTTTGACATTTTTTCCAACCCAAAAGAGTTTGGAAATCGCAAACCCCCTACTTTCCCCGTTCGGGGAAGACGTTCACGGACACCCGACTTGTTCGCTCGAAGGAACTATTTTACAGCACCTGTTGGGCGACGCGATAGATAACCCCTTTGGGCCTTCAAAGCGAAAACATGTCGGGACACAATCGACGACTACCGCACCGGGCTGCTCGGGGCAGAGTGTGTGTCCGAACTTCAACGTAAGGAGATGTACCGCCCGCCCACCCTAAACGGTGCCTAAACGGTAAGCGCAATTTTTTTTTACAATAGACAAATGCTGCGGTAGAGGTGCATCGATTTTTTTCTGAGACTTTCTCACTTCAGGGAGCTCTTTGTAACCCCATCCAAAAAACTGATTTAGATCAAAATGAAAGTGCACCCCGATGAACAATCCCATGACCTACTGGTAGGTGCACAAAAAAAAAAATCAGATTGCAAACAACAAGAATGACATTCCGACGATTTTTATAAAAAAATTAAAAAAAAAAAAATACACAACAGCTGTGAGATCTAGGATTTCGTCGAGAAACTCATCTTTGCAGAAGCTGGTTAAGGAGCGCCGCCATTCAGAAAACGTTTTGCCAAAAAAAAGCGCTGTTACGGAGGACCACAGTAACCACAGTAATCAGGACCTACGATATACACAAAAAGCTATATATTCCACTTTTTTTACTAAGCATATTTGGTCCTCATTACTCCTCATTACTCCTCATTACTAGATTACTATGTGTCCTCATTACTAGATTACTATGGCCCTGTGTTCCACCGTAATAACCCTGCCATAGCACGCGTCCATAACATAACGGAACGGAACAGAACACGCACGCCGGGTACGTTTCTTGCGCGGTCCACCCCACCTTCATGAGCCGGAAGTGCTTGCGGATGACCTCGCGCATGGGACTGGAATGCGCCTCCAGCGCCGCCACCACCCCGAACAGCAGCGTCGCGTTGCGAATGCGACTGTTGTAGCTCCAGCTGCACACTCGCCCCTGACGTATAAAAGAGCCAAGAAAAACGCCACAAAATAGAAACAGATAGGATTACGAAATCTGGGGTCGTTATCACTAGCCCGTACAAGACAGCTTTTCGTGATGAACAG